>CANSZD010000999.1:0-322287 GCA_947648045.1 Beta corolliflora
GTGGGACTTCCACTCTCATCAATGGTGAGCCAACTTTGGGGAAAGCTCGTCGGAAAACCATCAACTCGACATTTTGGTTTGAAACAAATTAAAAACACAATTTAGGTTTCAGTTTGTATTACCTTCATTATCGTTTTTGATTGATTCAGAATCATCAATGTTATTCGATTCAAAGCCGGAGGTGAAGGTAGAAAGTGAGTGACTGGTGGAGGTTGAAAATTAAAGGTAGAGAGAGAATGGGACAGATTTTTTTACTGGACTAGGAAAGAGAGAAAGTGACAAGTTCGAAGAGTTGATTTTCTTCACTTCGCACATGTGTAGCTTTCGGTCCACGCTAATATTAGTGTGGACCAGGTTCACGTAAGTCTTTTTGACCATATAGAATAACTTATCACCTTTTAATGAGGTTGAAAGAATATGTCAAGATAAGCTAGAATAAAGTCTTATGTTAAGTAGATCAGGAGGATGTAACAGAAGTGTCTTCTATTAACCAGTGACTAATGGGAGCATGAAGCTAAGTGTTATTTAAGGGAGTTTCATGGCTTTTAATGGCTTATTGCTAGACGATTATTGTGGGCTATGGCTTTTCCTAAGAAGGCTTACTGTTGGTCTCGTTATCAATCTCAGGAATGTTGTTTAGTAATATTCATGCTCAAGGGGCTTGTCTAATCTTCGCATGGCTGTAGATTATTACCCTCTAGGCAAAATCTCTTTGCTAATGTGATATCTTATTTTTCAAGGGTATCTTGACGTGCCCATTGAACTTCATTCTTTTATTATTGTGTGAATAGTCCTGGTACCAAAGCTAAAAAAAATAGGAAAAATTTGCTCATTTACATCTTCTCTACAACATTCCTTTAAGCCTACAAAATATGAAATTTTGGGAATGTGGTGGAAAGCCAAGATGAGGGAGCATCATGTTATTTGAACCAGGATTGAAGAAGGTCAAAGTAACTCTATGGAACAACCGAAAATCACCAAAAATCACCAACACCACGTTTACTCTAAGTAGTTCAAACATAACCCTTAAATTTCACTTTATCCACAACTCTTTTTCTTTTTTTTTTCTTTTCATTTCAGTGTTTCACTCAAATGTCATTTGAGATAACTTCCTGGAACTAGACATGATATGAGCGAAATATGCACAATATAAACTCATAACCATAACTACGAATTGATCCACGAGATGGGCTCGAGACAAGAAACTATCCAAGGCCAAGCCTTGTAATGTAAGATTTAGTGACCAAAAGATAGATAGACACAACAGGGCTACAATAAGGAGGTCATGAGTACGAAGTCAAAAATTGAGATCAATTTAACAATTGAGGAACAAATCACACATGACACACTTGAAAGAACATTGCTATCATTGAAAACGCCTCCCAAACTAAATCAAACATTGTCCTCGGTGCAAAGCGCATGCAAGAAGAGGGGAGGGGAATATAGAATCAAAGATCAAGATCATCATCCCCCTCAGGTGGGTTAAAAGGTCACATGTAAGAGGGGCAGGGGTGCCGAGAGGGACCATGTTAGAGTGAAAGTAGTGGAGGATGGGAGCAAAATTGTCTTGCATCTCGTGTTGAAACGAGGTCATTCTTTATTCCAAACAATCAAACCATCTATCTACATAGGCATAAATAAGACACAGTCGATAACATATTCGGGGTGGGGTTAGGGAGGAGGGGGAGAGGTGGAGGATGAAGAGACATGCTCCCGGATATCCAACTTCATATCTAATGTCTTTCAGTTTTGCTCGTCTTTTTGTCAAAGTGGAAGAGTAATCGGACAATGATCAAGAGAGACAGAGAGAAAGGATACCTCTTACAGCGAAACTGAGTGAGGGACTGGTGGAGGTTGAAGGTTAAAGGTAGAGAGAGAATGGGACGGATTTTTTTACTGGACTAGGAAAGAGAGGAGGTGACAAGTTTGGAGAGTTGATTTTCTTCACTTCGCACATGTGTAGCTTTTCTCCACGCTAATAATAGTGTGGACCAGGTTCACGTAAGTCTTTTTTACCATGTAGAATAATTTATCACCTTTTAAGAGGTTGAAATAATTTGTCAAGATAAGCTTGAATAAAGTCTTATGTTAAGTAGATCAGAAAAATGTAACAGAAGTGTCTTATATTAACCAGTGTCAATGGGAGCATGAAGCTAAGTATTATTTGAGGCAGTTTCATGGCTTTTAATGGCTTATTGCTAGACGATTATTGTGGGTTATGGCTTTTCCTATGAAGGCTTGTTGTTGGTCTCGTTATCAAGCTCAGGAATGTTGTTTAGTAATTTGGCAAAGATATTGGTGCTCGAGGGGCTTGTCTAATTTTCGCATGGCTGTAGATTATGTTACCCTCTAGGCAAAATCTCTTTGCTAATGTGATATCTTATTTTCAAAGGGTATATTGACCTGCCCATTGAACTTTCTTCTTTTATTATTGTGTGAATAGTCCTGATACCAAAGCTTAAAAAATAGGAAAAAATTGCTCATTTACGTCTTGTCTCTACAACATTCCTTCAAGCCTACAAAATATGAAATCCAGACAAGCCTTTAAAAATTGAAAAGAAGATAACAAATGAATGAGCAGGAACAAGTTTAATCAACTTTGATGGGTACTCTAACTGGTTATCAATTTCTGCTGACTGACCTATTAAATGAAAAGATAACAAAATTTCTTCATCATTGTTTAGGACTTTATTTATAGATTATAATTATTTCCAGTGATGAGCTCAATAAGAAAATTAATTTTTGTGTAATTTTGTAGAGGGAAGCAGTTGAGAACGAAGTTGTGCAAGCCATTATTCATTTGTTATTGGAGGAAACCAAACCTCAGGCATGATCTATAATTAAAGCAATACAAGTTAGCACAATACGGTACTCATAAAGGTAGTCATTGGTGGAGGCTCTTTCTTGAACGAGCAAAAATGCTGCAAACCGTGGACTTGACTCCCATTTCTAGAACGAAACTTTCTTATTTTTCTCCGGATTCATCTCCAGATTCTGCTTTATCTTTCGTTTGCATGCTTGTATATAGAAACCAGCCTGACAGGTTTTGTATAAACAGTGATTTTTTTACTATTTTTAGAAAACCACTCCTGAGTATAATGGCAATTATGTGAACACTAAACACCCACAAGAAAATTGTTCTTAGGAAACTAGAGATTTCTAGTATCTACCAACACAACCACCATGTGTACTATTTAGGATATCCAGAAAATAGCAAGATCATTTCAATGGTATACAATAACAAAGGTTTCAAGAGACAAGTGTAGCACGCCCATGAATTAGCTACTGCATTTCGTAGGAGTAGAATCGTCTTTTCTAACGTTTAGTTATTGGTACATTTAGCGATGTCAAAAAAACACAACCGCCATAAGGGGGCATTTATGTGCCTGCAGATCTCATATGGTTGGTTTTACCCCATTTCTAAGGTTAGTCTCTTGGGTAGGTGTTGGAAAAACGAAGAATGTTACAACCTCCATCGAAAATGACAAGTCACTATTAAATCAATTGGCGAACTAAAACCCTTAAACCCTTAGTGAGTGTTTGGTTGGCATTTGTGGTGATTCCCTTCTGCCACGTTTCTTTTTAGATTTCCCGAATTTGGTGTAACATCAGTCCCTAGTAGGGGTGTGTATTGTCGGATATCAGATTCGATTTGATCCGAAGTTTCGGATATCCGAAATTTTGGATCGCCAAAAATCCGATCCGAAAACTTTGGATATCCTGACATTTCGGATCAGATCGGATTCGATATCCGAAAATTGATCCGACTTTTTTATTTTTATTTGCTCCGAACTCCGAAGCCCACTGATACACCTATTACCAGCTAGCGTTGGGCCTGGTGGCAGCCCACATTACATACATAATAATGTGAATTTTTTCCATGAATAATGCTAAAATGAGTATTAATTCCTGAAATGTGCCCAAGTTCAAATTAATTCCATGGATACCGTCCACGTAGGACGGCACGCCAGAAATTTGTTTTTTCAAAGCAAACCGCTACTCGGAGTAGCGGTTAACTTCAAGTTATGTGAAAGCGGTATATGGGGTAAAACCGCTACTTGAAGTAGCGGTTTACTAAGCAAACCGCTCTTCAAGTAGCGGTTTCTTATGCATCCCTTTTATAAGCTTGCCTCGGGGACATACATATAACCGTTATTTGAAGTAGCGGTCAACTTTACATTATTGGTATTAACCGCTACTCCAAGTAGCGGTTTATATGCATGCGCTTTTATAAGCTGTCTTAGGGACATCATATAACCGCTATTTGAAGTAGCGGTCAACTTTATTAACCGCTACTTGGAGTAGCGGTTTTGTTAAAAAACAAAATTCTCGCGTGCCGTCCTACGTGGACGGTACCCAGGGAATTAATTAAAATTTCGGCACATTTCAGGAATTAATACCCATTTTAGCATTATTGAAGGAAAAAATTCATAATAATGTAGTATTGAAATTTAGTGCGTTGACAGTGGCAACCTACAATCTACATTACACACACAATTTATAAGTGGCTGCTGCTGGGCCACTTGGCAGCTAGCTGCCATACATTCATCTCTTCAACAATTTAGTAGTTTAGTTCACTGGAAAGGAGTAAGGAGTAAACTGCCTTCAGCTTGCTATATTTCATTTTTAAAAAAAAAATTAAATTCGGATTTTCGGGTATCCGAAATGGAAAAAAATCCGATCCGCGAATCTGAAATTTTTTTCGGATATCCGATCCGAAATATCCGAAAACAAAAAACCGGACCGGATATTTGAAATTTCAGATCGGATCATCGGATAATTGGATCGGATCACTCGGATCGGATTTTTTTGCACACCCCTAGTCCCTAGACCCCTATTGAGACTTGAATTCTTCCATGACCACCAGCCCAACTCCCAACCCGCACCAAGCTCCTGCCCATCTTCGACAAGACCACCCCTGTACCGCCACCACCACTTCACCTCCAACCTCTTCATACAACGCTTATTGCCTATAAAATAATTGATTAATTTCCTTCATTCAAAGAGTAGAACTTCCCAGCTCTTTGACACGTTCGTTGTTTACGTGTTAAATTAAACCTAACTTAGCTAATATAGGATAAGTATATGGTCAAATTGCATAAGGGAATAAAGTAATCACTAATGAATTGCTAATTACGATGAGTTAAATCTGTTGTTAGGCCTTGAATCTGATTAAAAACTAGAGAACAACTACTAAATATACTACAAAAATCCAATTACCAAGATGATTAAAGACTATTTCAATTCAGGTTCAATTCAATAACAAAAGAGACACTAAGTAGGAGATTCACGAGTAACTAAATCCTAAATCAACACTCAAACACGGATAGATACAATAATTTTTTGTGGGAAATCATCTAATGCATTGTAATCAATTTCTCAAGCTAATTAGAAAGACCAAACTAATCAATCAACCTATTTTCATGGTATGACAATCAATCAAGCATATCCACAACTCATAATTATAATTCGCAAACCCCTAGGTCGAGAAATCTTTATTTCTATTGTTTTTCCAACCTAGCAATGATCCAAGGTCTACATATTACTATATCTCTCAATCCTTCACCAAGAGTGCCCAAACAATACTTAAAAGTTGATATCATTTAAATATTAGTGAGGAAATCAAGTAAATCACCCAATGTTCATCTGAAACAAACCCCAAGCTTGACTTAAGGTTCATAACATTATTATTAGCTTATCCTTTCCCCTAATTACTAAACTACTCACATTCCATAAAAATTTAAGAAACTAAAGCAAGATTCAACATCATCATTATATTGATAAAGGTAGAAAACCAAGCCACTAAGTAAATAAAACAAGGAAATAGAATGATAGGATCAATACTCAATCTATTCAATGGAGAAACATAAAATTTATCAAAATCTAGAAATTATTGCTTGCAAATCTTTTAAATCTTTTAAATCTAGAAATTAATAAAAGGTCTTAAGTGGTCTTTATAACATAAATTGGTCTTAAATAGGTAAATCAGTATCACCTAGAATAGCGATTACCCGGGCGGGTTATCTGAGATGTGCGCCCAATAATCCTGCCGAGCAACCTCTAAACTTGTCTTTAATTTCTTTGTGCTTTTTTGGATCATCCCGAGCTCGTTTTTTGTTGAATTAAGCTTCGCAACTTCCCTCTTCATGTTCCTAGGACTCAGACTTGTCCATCGTACTCCATATACACTCTCGATATATCCACACTTAGTATAGTTATAGTAAATGATAATTAACAACTCATGTCATTGTCGGGATATAGTCATTGTATCTGACTTATTTCAACTTATTTGTATGTATATGAACTTTTATTCAATTTTTACAGTTTGTTCTTGATTTTGAGATTATATTCCACTTCTTTCTATTTTGTTTGATGCTCCAATTTTTAAAGTGAATAATGTTGGTTAATGCATGATTTTGCCAAGAGTTATAAAAGGTACTTATTAGAGATATAACAATATTTGTTTAGAGTTGCAAAAAGTACTCCTTAAAGTTATTGAATCATTTTTTTTAACTAATAGAGTTATGGCAACACTTGTTTAGAGTTGTAGGAGATAGTAGTAAAGAGTTATAAGAAATACTAATTAGAGTTATGGCAACACTTGTTTAGAGTTGTAGAAAGTAGTATTTAAGAGTTATATCAATGCTTGTTAAGAGTTATAGGAAGTACTAATTAGAATTATGGCAACACTTTTTTAGAGTTATATGAATGAGTAGTTAGATTTATACAAATACTTGTTTATAGTTATGGAAAGTTGTAATTAGAGTTATACTAACACACATGGAATTAAAAGTCCCGTTCCGTTACATAACGATCGTTCTGTAACGGATTGTAGATTTACCGTTCCGCGAAATCCCGTTACAGAACGCCATAATAAAAATCACATACTTCTCGCCGCGTTGACCGTTCCGTAACGCGAACTCACCGCGTCATAACGTTTTTATCCCCGTTACATCCGTTCTTTTCAAACAATGGCAAAAAATATTTTATAAATTAATTATATAGCTGATGGAACATGATATTCTGATAGATTTGATTATATTATGTTGTAAATTGTAATAATGCTTCATAAGCCAAACAATACAAATAAGGTTAGAACATATTAATGTGAATTTGTTCAAAAATTCACGCCGCGTCGACTGCGATGTGTTCTATTCATCCGTTATAAGCCGCTTCCGCGACAACGCAAACGTTACCGCGATCGCAACCGCAACCGCAACCGCATTTTTTTCCTTGCTAACACATGTTTAAAGTTATAGAAAGTAGTAACTAGAGTACTCCCAACTCTTGTTTAGAGTTATACGTAGTAGTACTTAAAGTAATACCAACGCTTCTTTATAGTTATAGGAACACTTGTTTAGAGTTATAGGAAGAAGTAGTTAGAGTTATAGGAAATAGTAATTAGAGTTGTGTGAACACTTCTTTAGAGTTATAAGAAGTAGTAATTAGAGTATGCCAACACTTATTTAGAGTTATAGGAAAAACTAATACTTAAAGCCCTCATACTGAAAGCCCTGCACCTGTTGATGAAAACCCATCATCCGCATAATAGGATGCCAGACACCATAGCAAACTCACATTCAAAGAAAAGGTGGTTCACTCATTCCCGCTCCTTGTCACACAACCTACAAATTATGCTGCACTGAATATTCTACATACTCAGCCTATCTGCAGTGTACAGACGATTTTGCAAAGCAAGCCAAAGGATAAACTTGCTTTTAGGCGTGGCATTGTTATTGCACATAAGTCTTCTCCAATTGACTCTATCATGGTCACTAAGCAGAAGTGTGTAGACCCTTTTAATACTGAATTGCTCATTTTTAAGGACAGTATCCCAACCTCCCAGTTCAGTTAGGCTGCTTCTACTCTCAACTATCTTCCTCAACAGCCATGATATGTTGCTACTAATGACAACACTGAACACACTGCCTCTTTTAATGTAGTAGGCATTCACCCACCTTACCCACAACTTATCACTCTTGAAAGCTAAGGCCCATAAGCGCTTCATAATGGCAACCTTATTCCACAGCTTCATATCAATCAAGTTCCAACCACCTGCTAATTTAGGCTTATGGAACTCAGCCCATGCGACAGGAGCTTTATGAGTTGGGTTAACATACCCAGTCCATTAAAATTTTCTACAAATACTCTCTACAGCTTTAATAACTTTCTTTGAGAGGGGAAATATATGAGCCCAAAAGTTCTGCATACTACTCAAGATAGTTCTTATAAGTTGTAATCTTCCTGCATATGAGAGCAAATGTGCCATCCAGCTCTTCCCTCTTCGTAAAAGCAACAATTCACAAGATTAGGTTTTTATCTTCGTCCGCCATTGAAGTTGTTTTGAGGAGGAGAGAGTTCTGGTACCAAGGAGAGAGAGAGGGGGGGTGGTGTCGAAGTGTCAAGAGTGAGACGCTGAGAGAGAAGAAAGGTTGGGGAAATAACGCAAAACTCGGAGTTATTGACGCAACAGTGGGAAATTACAAATGTGCCATTTATGATATGGGTGGCCATTGTATTTCGCACATCCAACGTCTCAGATTTCTTCTCACTTCTCATATAAAACACCCTTCTCACCTGAACTCAATTATATATATACTAGTCTCTTGACCCTTGCATGATGCACGGGAAGTTCGCAGACTAACTATGTATGATTTTTTAATTGAACATTAGGAAAGTAGTTGAACAAAGACCAATAAACTGTAAATAAATTTAAAATTATTGAATTGTAAATCGTATAATTCAATGTATTACAACTTATATGTTTTGAAAAATTTCTTTATAAACCACTTTGGTTGTAGTTGTACATACATCTTTTTCTTTATCATGAATGAGAATTTTCAGTCCTTTTTTACTCGTCACCCTGGAAACTGCAACATAGAATTGACCATGGCTGAAAACAGGTCTTGGAAGATACAAACCTACATGCTTTAAGGATTGTCCCTGCCTTTTATTTATAGTCATAGCAAAACACACCATTGAAGGAAATTGTCTTCTTTGAAATTTGATTGGAAATTTCGTTGAATCAGATGGTGTGAGTGTCATTCTTGGGATGAACACTTTCTCACCGACATCACTGCCGGATATGACGATAACGTCAATGACACGATTGCCTAAATGCCTGACAACTAATCTTGTGCCATTACACAATCCTACTGTCTAATCAATATTCCTTAGAAGCATGACCGATGCACCAACCTTCAACCTTATATTGTGATTCGGTAAGCCTGAACATTTTATTGTATTGAGGAATTCAATTGAATAAAGTTCATGGATGTAATACTCCGTATTTTTGGGAGTTATTTTTTATAAATAAGAAAATATAAAGAATAAGATTGAAAGTATTTTTCTTAAACGAATAATATTATTCACAGAAAAATATAGTTTGGGTAAGCCTATAGTTATAATTTTACAATACAACCTACTTTTTATACCTAACTGTATTATAATTCGGGTTTGCTTTGTTTTCCAAATAAATAAAATAAGAAATAGGAATTTGATTTGGAAAACAAGTCCTAGTAAACATAGGTTTCACATGCTATAAATAAGAGAAGAAAAAAAAATTATAAAAACCCTATTCTTTACTATTGACCAGCCGTTTCTTTTTTTCCCCAAGAGATTTTCTTTCTTCTCCCTCTCCTCTCCTCTTCTCTTCCACATTATTCTTGAAACTCCTCTGCTCTGCTTCTTGGAAAACTCGAGCCACCTTCGTCGTTCTCAGTGCACTCGCCGGAGGTTCGCGCTTGCTGCCGGAGGTTCTCACTGGTGCTGCTCGTCGGAGGTCGCAAGACTGGTGTTGCACATCAGTTCGTGGGTCGAGCTTTGCGTGCATGGTTGTGCGACTTGTGGTCGCACGCGAAGTGTGCGTGTGGTGTGAGGCGTGGTCGTGCAAGTCATGGCGGTGGTCGCCGGAGTTTGTGCGTCGTCGCCGGTGGTTATTGCCGGCGAGTGGATCCGGTAACCTCTATATAAAAAAATTTTCTTTTCTTTCCTACTTAATTTAATTGTAAATTCTGATTTCATAATTCTTATGTATCTTTGATTAAGTTTTGTGATTATAAATAAAGTATTGAATAAGTAATAGAAATTATATTTACAATTATATTTTTTAGTTCTTATGATGATTTTATTTTTAATTCTGATTTTTATAATACTTATACATATATTTGTTTAAGTTTTGTTGTTGTAAACAAAGCAGATTATAAGTTAAAAGAAATCATAATTATGATTATACTATTAGTTATTATGATGCTTTTATTTCTCAACTCTGATTTTATAATACTTATATATACTAGTTTAAGTTTATGTTGTTACGAACAAGTATTAAATAAGTTGAAAATAAATCAGATTTACAGACACCTTATTATTAGTTCCTAAATATGTTAGTTTCAATAAAGATTATGAAGAGAAAGTTTAAACAATGAGATTGATTATTTTTATTATTCGAAACACCATATTTTATATAGTTAGATAAGCTGATTTTTATTTAATATTATTATCAAGGACTTAGCACTGAAATACTTTTATTATTCGATTAGGTCCCAATTTCATAAGCGGAACGTTTTAAGTAGTCAGCGAAGATTCTCCGTTACAAGGTACGTACGCGTACTAGTTCAATTAGATACATTAGTATCATGTTTAAGTTATGAATTCTTTCATTGGAACCTAGAATCATGATAGGGAATAATTGTATGGTTATGATTGATGAGATTGTTTGGTAACATGAAATCAATTGGAAATTTGTATGTATTTCCATGTTGTATGACTTGTGAATTGGAATGAATTATTATTGGAATGCGTAATTCTATCGTATCACAAGCATGAAATGAGAATTGGATTGGAATCCTCTGATTTATTGTTGTAGCAAGGATGTTACAAGAGGTTGCCTAAACTAAAGACTTGAGTAATGTACATAAGAAGGAGAATTAAATAATCATATGCTTAATGTTGTATGAATGAGTATCACTAAGAAGGATAGTTGGCAATAAACTTGTAGTCGGAATCCCTACAAGTAGTGAACAATGGGGGGAGTGTGGGACACATTCTACACTCCTACGCAGACCTACTGTGACGACAGTAGAGTCCTTATAAATTTTGATAAATCAATTAGGTGGAAGGTTCCGTACGATCTTGGGGTATGCATACTAAGGTGATGGGTGTGAAGCGGAACGAAACCGCATTTATATTCCATCTAATAGACCAAGTTGTCTATTAAGGATTAAGTAGCCCGTATGATTCTAGAAAGATAACGGTGCCCGTTCGTTGCCAATTAAATTATAAAAGAAATGAAGTGTAATATTCTTGTAGTATCATGTTTAGGAATGGTTCTTATTATTTTGATTATGTTTAGTGTATTATTTAACTATTTAAGTACGTATTCAGCATAGCTGATTGTTCGTTATTTGTGTTTGCTTATTGACCTGTGATAAACTATTGATGTTTCAATGGGGAGTAGATTAGGTATGCTGATAATGCTGCATGAGTTCGGGCATACATGGGATACTCTTTGATTTATAAACTTTTAAAATGTTTTGGTTGAACCTTCTAGAGTTTGTTTATGATTTACTTAGTTAATGATTTAAATAAAAAGGGGTTAATAGTGATTCCCGAGTTGTAGTTAAGTTAACATTTTATTTCCGCTGCAATTTAGTTTTCATAATAAAGAGTAAGTTAATATTTTACTTTCAAATAAGCCTTGCGTTTCACCGCGGCGGTAACACTCCCAAAGTCGATGCAACGTAGATTAGACGTGTATGGATTTTGGGGGTGTTACAAAACTGGTATCAGAGCCTAAAGTTCCTATTTTCAAAGATATTTCAAGAGATTTTTAAAAAATGGGTAGTATGTGATAATAGCATATTGATTACTTTTGCGTGCATTAAATCGTAGGAATGATTTTATTTGTAATTCCTTTTCTTGCCTTACTTGTCTAATATGTTTATAGGAAGTATGCAAATACTGTGGAGTGAATCAAATGTTCTGATTATATGGAATTTTGTGTTGGTTGTTTGATTGAATTTGTGAAAGGTTCTTTGAAATCTTCGAAGTATGAATAGATTAGGAGGATGTACAAGGATAGGTACATAGATAGTGATATTTTTAGGAGCTCTAAGTTAATTTCGAATCGGTATAGTTGTTCAAAAGATCTTTCAAAAGGTATTGAACTAAAACCTTGTTTTGAATATTTTAGGACAGAACCATTTAATTGTTGATAATATTTTGAACTTGCTTAAGGAGTTCTAAAATTTAAAAGAATCATTTTACCTCTTATATTTTAAAACCTTTACTTCACAAAAACTTAGACTATTTTCTTTCTTTTAATTCGCAGATGGTTTATGACATAGGTCCTCAGGAATACTTGATGAAACACCGAATAACGGAAGATTGAGACATCTGGGCCTATAAGATGAAAGCTGCTATGGAATATAAGACTTTATAGGGAGATACGAGACTAAGGACTGAATTGGAAAAATAAATTTCATGCTTTGATATGTCCCTAAGGAAGCTCCCTACTTTTTCGTACACCGTAGATATGGGGATTTGTGGTCAGAAGATGGAGGTTTTAACAGAGCCAAACACACTTACTGGAACCAATACCTTCCTACTGTAGGGCATTTCGTCACTGACCTTAAATACTGCGAAAATGAATGGTGAATTCGTGAGAAAAGAAGTTGGGAGCCCTCTACCTCATCATCTCCACTTAGAGGAACTTATCATGTGGGAGGAAGCTCGGGAACTAAGGCGGTAGATGTGAATTCTGAGAACCCTAGAGTTAAAACTGAGCCACAAACACCATCTAGAGCTGTAAATAGAGCAAGATATCAGACTTTTGAGGATGAGTTCATACCCGAGGACAACCAAATAGGGTCAAATCTTAGAACTGTTACCTACATTTCCGATGATGAAGGGAATAATAGGACATTCATCGTTGTGGTTGGGGAAGATCATGTTGCACCTATACTTGACTTAGAAAATGAGGAAGAGGAAGATCCTAATGAAAATGAGCCTGTTGAAGAAGATCCGATTGAGGAAATGACCACGAAGAAGAAGAAGAATAACCCATAAAAGAGGAAGAACCCATGGAGGAAGATGAGCCTATAGAGGATGATGAGCCTTTTGAGGACGAAGCTGACATGGAAGAATGAATAGAAAATCCTTACTCAGATGACGAAGCTCACCATTATAGTCCCTAATTTCTTTTGAAAGTATAAATAAGATTAGAAGATTATTTTAGTTGTTTATTTCAGTTTTAATAAGGCTTGCATGCCAAGTCGCAGAATTAGCATTTATGATTCCTTTATTTTTTTCATATTATGTTTTCCTTGAAACAATGAATTTTTCCCTTTTCAATAATAATACACTATTTTAATTCTTTAATTATTTGATGTAACGTCTTATTTGAGATGTTTATATTGCAAGTCAATAGAGACTTAATGATTGTTCGCAATAAGGACGTGTTGTATGAACGTGCAAGTGTGTAATAGTTAAGTGAATAAATGACTATATGTGTCACTGAAACATCCGTTCTGTCATTTTTCAGCGCAGAATGGTTCGTCAGGGCGGCACGCCTGATACCTCTCTAAATGTCGAACAATCAATCCGTGACTTAGTGCAGATTACAGCTAACCTAGCCCATGGGCATAGCCGGGATGGGGACTTATCTGAAAAGGTTGCCCGTAGGAATCCACCAGTACTGAATGGGAAAGGGGGGCCAGAAGAATTGGAAAATTGGATTGGGGAGTTTGATAAGCTTTTCTTTAGCCTCACCTGTCCAGATGACAAGACTGTGCCCTTAGCAAGGTATTACCTAAAGGGGGATGCCCACTTTTGGTGGACCCAAGCTAAGGACAACCTCCTAAAACAACCTAACTTTGGGTGGGAAACCTTTAAGAAAGCTCTGAGGGATAAGTATTACCCACCTTACCTCAAAAAGCAGAAAGCTCAAGAGTTTATGATGCTAGAGAAAGGGAACCTGTCTGTTGAGGAATATTACCGCAAGTTCATTGAACTGATGAGATTTGCTCCTGAAATTGCTCCTACTGAGGAAGCTAAGGCCTCACGCTTTGAATTAGGGCTCACCCTTGACCTGCAAAGGAGACTAGGGGGAGATACTTTCACCTCGTTGGACCACGTTTTTGGCAAAGCTGCCCATTTGTATTCAATAAGGAAAGAGAGGAAGGAGTTAAACAAGGTGAGAAGCGAAAAGAGAACCCAAACCCGAAAGTCCAAAGATTTGAAAAGAAACACCATGGGAACCAGAACAACCAGACCTCCCAAAGAAACTTCAGTAAGGGATCCAACAACAACAACAATAACCAAAATAACAATAACTGCAATAATAACACCAACAACCGCAGATCTGAGCGTGTGTATAGGTGTAAGAAGTGCCCATACAACCCTCCTGGAAAGGATTGCGAGGGTAACAAGGTAGAGTGTCGTGAATGTGGGAAAATGGGACACAGGGCGTACGAGTGCTATTCGAAAAATAAGGTTAACACTAATAGTCAGAAGAGAGGGAATTATGGAGACAAACCTAGGAATGGGAATGGGAATGGTGGAAATGCATCCAATGGGTAAGGAAACTCCAATTACTCCAAACCACCAACCAATACAATTAATCAAGCGCCAAATGGGAACCATGTGACCAACAACAATGATAATAAGGGCAAAGGGAAGCTGTATATGATGACGGCTAGCGAAGAGGAAGCTCGTAGAGATGTTGTCACGGGTACTTTCTCTATCAACTCAATTCCGGTTAAAGTATTGTTCGATTCTGGAGCATCTTTTTCTTTTATTGCTCATGCAACTTTGAGAACTCTAGAACTGACCGAGTCCGAGTCAATTTCTATGCCTATAGTTATTCCGTCTGGGGATACTGTTAATTGCTCTAAGAGATTCCTAAATGTCTCGCTGAAAATAGGGGAGGGTTTCTTTCCTTCCGACCTAATAGAGTTTAACCTATCGAACCTAGATGTCATTTTAGGAATGGATTGGGTTGGGAAGTACAAGGCTAAGATAGACTGTGATGCACAGAAGGTGGAATTGAGAGACTCTTCGGGGAAAAGGGTGTCAGATAGGAGAATACCTCGAGAACCAGGGATTAAAGTAATCAATGCCTTGCAACTTAAGAGTTATATAGACAAAGGATGGCCTATATTCATGTGTTTCGTGAGAAGGGTTGAGGATGATCCATTGAGACCTGAGGATCTGCCTATAGTAAGAGAATTCCAAGATGTTTTTCCTGGTGAAATACCTGTTATGCCGCCAAGGAGAGATGTAGAGTTCACTGTTGACCTAGTACCTGGATCTGGACCTATCTCAAAAGCCACATACCAAATGGCTCCAGCAGAAATGAACGAGTTGAAGAACCAGTTGGAAGAACTGCTAGAGAAGGGGTACATTAGACCTAGTATGTCACCGTGGGGAGCCCCTGTCTTATTTGTGAAGAAGAAGAAGAATGGTAGTTTAAGGTTGTGTATAAACTACTGTGAGTTGAACAATGTCACTGTGAAAAACAAATATCCATTACCTAGGATAGATGACTTGTTTGACCAACTTCAAGGTGCAGGGATGTTCTCCAAAATAGACTTAAGGTCTGGCTACCATAAATTGAGGATTGCTGAGCAAGATATACCTAAGACTGCCTTCAGGACTAGGTATGGACACTACGAGTTTACCGTCACCTGCTGTTTTCATGGACCTCATGAATAGGATTTTTCTACCCTACCTCGATAAATTCGTAGTCGTGTTCATAGACAATATATTGATCTATTCAAGGAGCAAGGAGGACCATGAGGGACATTTGAGGCTTATTTTACAGACACTTAGGGAGAACCAAATGTATGCCAAGTTTTCCAAGTGTGAATTTTGGTTAGAAAAATTATCATTTTTGGGTCATTTCGTCTCTAAGGAGGGTGTGTCAGTAGATCCTGCAAAGATAAAAGCTATGAGTGAATGGCCTACACCAAAGAATGTCACAGATATCAGGAGTTTCTTGGGTTTGGTCGGATATTATAGGAGGTTTGTTAAAGACTTTTCGAAGATCGCAAATCCCATGACTAACTTGATGAAGAAAGATTGCAAGTTTAACTGGAATGAAGACAGTGAGAAAGCCTTTCAAACACTCAAAGAGAGATTAACCTCAGCACCTGTTCTAGCCTTGCCTAACGGGGATGAGTGGTATGATGTCTATAGTGATGCGTCAAAGAATGGGTTGGGTTGTGTTCTTATGCAAAATGAGATAGTCATAGCTTATACATCCCGTCAACTAAAACCATATGAGGTTAATTACCCAACATATGACCTAGAGTTGGCCGCAATTGTATTTGCCTTAAAAAACTCTACGTGAAGCGCAGGTTTCTTTCTTATCTTTTTCAAAACGCGTACCACGTGTGCGCTTTATAATGGTCATGCCGCGTCATGCGCTTGCCACGTCAGTTGCGTATGGCGCAGCCAGCGCGTGAGGCGCAATGCCGTTTTCCCTATAAATAGGCCTGATTTTCGAACAGATTAAAAGAACGGATTTTCCACATTAACACACTTCGAACTCGACGAATACTTTACGAACCTCTCTACAGACTACCAAACTTCCCTACAAAACTCATACCTTTCAAACACAAATACATTCAATCTACATACTTTCATACATTCAGATTTTCAGGCTTCACGATTGCTCGTCCCGAAGGTTGTCAATCTCGCAGACCCATGCCACGGTATAATCCTAAGGGTCTTTGAATAAATTATTTCTATATTGAAGTTACTAACAGTTTTCTTTCCTGATGTAGATCTTTAATGTAAAATCGCTATACTGTATATTCTAACCCTTTTTCTATACTTTATTTTATTTTATTTTATTATTATTCAATGCCTTTGTATATTATATGCATGCCTGATCATTCTATGCCTATTATATGATTGTCCTGCTTTATTGCTTTTATCACCCACATGTTATTTTTGTTAATCAAGACCTAAATATGTTCTAACATTAATCAGATTAATTTGGACAACTTGCTAGGTTCCCTGTAATACTGATTGCATAATAACTTGTCACTAAAAGTTAGTCTTTTTATGTGTTTCCTGAACCAATTTAGACTAAATATTTTTAGGGTGTTTAAAACGTTATATGATTATTTTCTGGCATAAAATCTGTAATGAATCGATATTTAGTAGAGGCCAACTTTGGGCGAATGTGGTTCATTATGACTATATTCGTACCCTCACCCCCGAACTCAATCTTTGGTTCATTTTGTCCATCTATGGAGTCAGGACGGGGAAATCTACATTGGATAATTTGTCCCTATGATTTTCCTACATCCAATTAGGTTTATGATTCTTCCTAAAAAGAATTGTTGGCGACTTCTTTCAATACAAAACAATTTCTAATAAAACGTTAACAGTTGGGTAGTTAAATCTAATACGCGTTGATCACACCGCGTAGGCAAAATAAAAACACGCCTACAATTTGGCGACTTCAATGGGGAGGATTTTAAAAAATTAATTTTTTAAATGAGTGGGTGAAACTTGAAAAATACGATTCATTCTTACATTTTTTTCAAAATCAATCCTGCACCTTTTTCTATTCTATTCTTTTTCAAAAGCATTTACTAAACATCATCATGCCACGACGTTTCAAAAAATATTTTTCAAATCAATCCATCATCTTTTCCTAACAAAAGATAGAACAAAAGGGTTCCTTTCAAAAACGAATTTCAAAAATTCTAAGCCCATTCTAAACACCTTCTACCCAATTCAATCCAATCGGCTTAGTTCACTTGCATTCATTCTAGGCCCATATGCATTAGAGTCCATTTTGCATTCATATAGGGTCCATCTAATTTGAGTCCATGCATTCATATTACGCCCGCTAGCATTAGAGTCCATCTTAGGCCCATATAAGTCTAGCTCATGTCAAAACCTAGGCCCATTTGCATCTTTATGTGAACCCTAGTCTATGTCGATCCCAGTCCAAATCTAATCCAACTCTATTCCAATCCAATGTCAAGCCCATGTGCACTTTCAAGTCTAACGGCAAACCAATATAGGACTAAGTCCAGAATTAGGTCCGCATAAGGCCCAACTCATTTCCAAAGTCAATCCAGTCCAATTCCAAACCCATGTAGGACGAAGTCCAAACCCCCTTTGACCTAGCTAAGCTAGTCATCCCTGTAAGACCATAAAGGCACCCATTTGACCTATCTAAGCTAGTCATCCCTGTAAGACCATAAAGGCACTCCTTTGACCTAGCTAAGCTAGTCATCCCTATAAGACCATAAAGGCACCCCCTTTGACCTAGCTAAGCTAGTCATCTCTGTAAGACCATAAAGGCATCCATTTGACCTAGCTAAGCTAGTCATCCCTGTAAGACCATAAAGGCACCCCTTTGACCTAGCTAAGCTAGTCATCCCTATAAGACCATAAAGACACCCCATTTGACCTAGGCTAGTCATCCCTGTATGACCATAAAGGCACCCATTTGACCTAGCTAAGCTAGTCATCCCTATAAGACCATAAAGGCACCCCTTTGACCTAGCTAAGCTAGTCATCCCTGTAAGACCATAACGACACCCCTTTGATTTAGCTAAGCTAGTCATCCCTTTAAGACCCTAACGGCACCCTTTAGACCTAGCAAAGCTAGTCACCCCCAAGACCATAAGGGCACCCTTCGAGTTTAGCGAAGCTACTCCTATCTTACATCTATAGCAATCCCAAATCATCAAGTCTGGCGAAGCCAATTCCTTCTTAAGCCTAGCGAAGCTAGCGTAGACAATCCTTTTGAGTCTAGTCTATTAGTAAAGTCTAGTCCGGACTGCTTGCATAGTCTAGTCCAGTTCAGCCCAGTCCAGTCAGTCGCATCTGCATATAGTTAGGCCCATATCACCATCATAACCATAATCATACCCACCTCTAATAATTTCCCGTTTCCATTTCACTTTCCATTTTTCATCCCTATTTCCACTTTCATCTTCATTTCTTATCTCCATTTCTCCATCCCTCATTTCCATTTCTCATTTCGAAAGCATCATTTCTAAAAATTTACGAGGTCCATTCGATTTCTGTTCAGGACGGATCGTGAGATTATAACTTGGGAACGCCCGACAGAGAGGATACTAGGTCAACCTACTCCTAGACTCGTTAAACGCATTCTCACATTTTCAGACGAATCCTCGGACTCTTCTGAAGCATCATCTGAAATGGGGGACACTAATGAACAGCTCAGTGCCATTATGGCTCAACTCACACTGATGAACTCTCGTCTTGAGGAACAAGACAAAGAGATCAAGGCACTGAGGGAGAAGCTAACTGAAGAGGACGAGCAAGGCGACACTCCACCACCATTCAAAACCAACACAGATTCGCGGTTTGAAAAACTCGAGCAATTGATCCGATCCTATTCCTCAAGGCTGGAGGTCGGGCTCATGGCCATGACATCATTGATCCTGAACTGAGGGACAAACTCCCTAAAAAGGTAACATTGGGTGACCTCCCAAAATTCAAGGGGGTCGAAGACCCAGATGACCACTTGAGAGCTTTCTCCAACTCTATGGCTCTCAAGGGCATGAGCAAGGACCTGTTTGCTTATGTCTTTCCTTTAACCTTGGATGCATATCCATCCAAGTGGTTCAGATCATTGAACAAAGGTAAGCTGAACGATTGGGACTATATCAGAGAAGAGTTCCACAAGCAATACATCTACAATACTCAGCTTCCCATTGGCCTTCGTGAGTTGGAATTAACTAAGCACAATTCCAACGAAGACTTTGTCACCTTCCTTAACAGATGGAGGGAAAAAGCTGCGCAAATGACTAACAGGCCATCCCAAGAGGATCAAGTCCGATTGGTGATCCGTAACTTGCAGCCCAAGTATGGGGACCATATTAAGTTCCAACCCATAGAGTCTTTTACGAAGCTCTATAAGGTAGGCCTGCTGATTGAAGAAGAGGTACAGGCTAACAGGAACAAGGCTTCTAACAACAACCACTCTTTCAAAAAGAGTAATAATAACCCTTTTACCTCTAAAAGCAGCAACATAAACGCCCTAACTACTGACAAGAGAGGTTATCAAGGACCTCAAAAGACATTCACTCCTTTAGGCATGTCCCTAGAAGAAGCCTTCACTAGGCTTCATGCAAAGGGAGCACTTGAGGCTCTTGGCCCTACTTCGGACACTCCTCTTGAGAAGAGATCCAGTAGATGGAATCCTAATTCCTACTGCAAGTACCATCAAGGGAATGGGCATCTGACATCACAATGCTGGACTTTGAAGCATCATCTGCAGGATATGGTTGAAGACGGTAGATTACTAATTCTGCCTGCGGCAAAAGTTAACAATAGCGGCAACCCCTTGGGAAATGCCTAAATAATGCAGAGGGCTTAGTCATTTAGCGCTAGTTTTCTAGGTCGTGTCGGAGAGTCCCTCCCCTAGCTCCTTCATTTCCCTTCCTGTTAAGTCTATGTCATTTAGGTTTTTATTTCTAATGAGCCTTAATCTATTTATTTCTAATTAATAAAAGAATTTCATTTCCATTTTCATTGGCCTTCCATCATTTTATTTATGCTTCTAACTCAATGATGAAACTCAAATCACCTAATGAACTTGACTATAATAATAAAAAGATCTGAAATAAAAAAAAAATAAAAATGAGAAAAATGAAAAAATTGACATATTTTGGATCAGGAGTTATTCCCTCTTCCTCCATCACCTCCCATGAGCCATCATCCTTAAACCATCATAAACCAAACAAACCCTTCAACATCAAAGCTCCACAAACATCCTTCAAGCCTTCCAGTACCCTAAACTAAACTTGTGTGCAAGCCTCACTACAAAAAAAATCAATGCCAGGCAAAATGAAATAGTGAAAAAAATTCAAAGTACAAAAATATAAAAAAAGCAAAAACGCACAGGATAAGAAGAAAAGATTCAAAAAGAAAGAGCCAAAGGCAAATAAAAAGTCAAGTTAGGGGGCTTGCACACAAGTTCTACCCCTCATTGAAATCCCTTTGATTCATCAAATCTTTAATCCATATAATCCAAATTCATAATCCTTTCAATCCTAACTCCTTCTCCGAGGTATGTCCAAGCCCGCTAGGTTGAAAACCCGAAAGGGCGGCCTAGGCAAAAGTTAGGGCACAAAAAAAAATATAAAAAAATAATCAGATCGGGAACTACGAATTGTCTGATTCCGCAAGGATACGTAGGAATCCTCTTCTCGAGGTCCGATCGCTTCAGTAAAATAAAATTAGTCATGGTCTAATGATTTGATTTTCTAGAGTTCAGGAGCATTTTCTTTCTAGATCCCGACATAGACTCGAGTCAGCACCTAGCCTCGTTAAAGCCTTTTCCCACCTACATTCATTTGAGTCACAAATTTAAACCTTTTTATTTTCAATCCAAGCTCTCCTTTTCCCCAAAGGACTCTCCGATAATTCCATGGTTTCTGGCGATACTTGACTTTGACTATATTAACTTCCCAAAGAAGAATCCCCAGTACAATCCCTAGTGACAACTTTCAATGTTCAAGACATAGCAACTACATTGCAATATCAGATCAAGTACATTTCAATCAAGGCTCATAATGCCTAATTCAAGGCAAGCTCACCCAAAGTGGGGGCTTCCTATGTGTGGTGGTTCCTCCAAGTCGAATCAAACTCCCGAAAAGTTGTAATCCGCGGACCTCGTTTATGAACCCCAATTATTTATTAAAAACGATTTTCGAAAATCGTTCTATGCATTTCTATTCAATCCTGCTCATTCTATCATTCTACACATCTTCTAGCCTTGTAATATCCTGACCTTGCATTACAGCATTGCAAAACCCTGACCTTGCATTGCATTTCATACATTCTAGTCCTGCATAACCCTGACCTTGCATGACATGTCATCCCTTAGCTTTGCATAACCTTAATCCTTGCATTGCGTCTCATGCATCCTTAGAGAGTCTAAGTTTGCATCATTGCATCACTGTGTGCTTATGTGAGTTGTTTGCATCAATCTGCTAACATCTTTCCCTGCAGGTAATCAGGTTGCTTGTAGTTATTGTCCTGCATACTTACTTTGTTTTGCAGAGATTGGTGGTTATAGATCAGTTCTAAACTGCAGAGCGTTTAGAATCGTTCTCCGTCCCGACACCGTATACTTTGACTTTCGGTTTCCTGAACCTCAGTCAAAGTGGGGGTTTCTGTAGACACATAATCGTGTCTCCCCATTTAAGAATCCGGTGATGAAACATACCATGGTCTTAATTGGTCCGACCTAAGGGCGGAGCAGTCGGAAAAGCCATTCAAAACCATTTCGAAAAGTGTTAAAGTCCTATATTAAAGCCCAATTAATTATTCATGATAATTAATTGTATTTTGAGCCCAATTCTTTGAAAAGCCCAATTAATTATTTTAACAATAATTAATTGATTTATTTTAATAGATAAATATTTTCAAAAGATATTTTTCATAAGTTAAAATCAGATTTTATCCCGTAAAATCGGATATCCGTAGTTAAAGGATAAAAGAAATCTTTTAAAACGCGTTTTAGAAAAGCTGGCAATGATACGTCAAGAGCAAGGCTGGTGCGCCTCGCGCACAAGCTTGCGCCTGGCGCAGGCCGTGCGCCTGGCGCACGTCTGTGCGTCAGGCGCAGCTTTTCCTGACACGTAGCACAGTGCCATACACTGTGCCACGCACTGTGCCACGCACTGTGCCGTGCGCCAGGCGCACAGCTCTGCGTGAAGCGCAGGTTTGTTTCTTATCTTTTTCAAAACGCGTACCACGTGTATGCTTTTTACTGGTCATGCCGCGTCATACGCTTGCCATGTCAGCTGCGTCTGGCGCAGCCAGCGCGTGAGGCGCTGTGCCGTTTTCCCTATAAATAGGCCAGATTTCTGAACAGATTAAAAGAACGGATTTTTCACATTAACACACTTCGAACTCGACGAATACTTTACGAACCTCTCTACAGACTACAAAACTTCCCTACAAAACTCATACCTTTCAAACACAAATACATTCAATCTACATACTTTCATAATAACTTGTCACTAAAAGAATTGTTCTAACATCAAGACCTAAAGAACTGTTCTAACATTAATCAGATTAATTTGGACAACTTGCTAGGTTCTCTGTAATACTGATTGCATAATAACTTGTCACTAAAAGTTAGTCATTTATGTGTTTCCTGAACCAATTTAGACTAAATATTCTTAGGGTGTTTAAAACGTTATATGATTATTTTCTAGCATAAAATCTGTAATGAATCTATATTTAGTAGAGGCCAACTTTGGGCGAATGTGGTTCATTATGACTATATTCGTACTCTCACCCCCGAACTCAATCTTTGCTTCATTTTGACCATCTATGGAGTCAGGACGGGGAAATCTACATTGAATAATTTGTCCCTATGATTTTCCTATATCTAATTAGGTTTATGATTCTTCCTAAAAAGAATTATTGGCGACTTCTTTCAATACAAAATAATTTTTAATAAAACCATAACAGTGGGGTAGTCAAATCTAATACGCGATCACACCGCGTAGGCGAAATAAAAATACGCCTACAGTCACAAACTTTACTCATAATCTTTAATAGAAGATTGTTATTTAACTCTTCCTTAAATAATTTTAACAATGGTTTTTCTATAAAGAAGAAATGATTATTGCAACTTAGAATCTTATAAGTTGAGCAGAATTTAAAGTTATTATCTATCTTGCTTAGCTATTCTCTTATTATATCCCCTTCTAATTTAAAAAGTTGTGAACCTATAGGTTGAGCTGATTTTGATGTCATTAGTTCAAGTCCAGTATTCTTATCTTTCACATAGCAGGTAGTTTATTAAAGTTATGCATGAATGTCATGTGAATGACATTATCTATATGAGCTCTATTGTGAAATTCAAAAAAAAATGTTAATTTTATCATACTAAGGTCAATAGTTATAAATAGTTAGATGTTGAACATATTAATAATCGTTCATAATGATTTTGTCAATTTCCAATGTGGGTGATTTTCTAAGCTTGAATTCTATATATTGTATTTTTCAAGATGTTAGTCAATTAATGTTCACTATTTTAAGGGAATTAATATGTTCACTATTTTAAAGGGACTTAATATGTTAAAAAAATTATGGGAAGTTGATCAATTTTCATTTTAATTTTTTTAATGGGATTATTTATCTAGCTTTCTATCATACTAATCGAATATGAGTTTTGCCTAATCAAATATCTTTGCATATAGTTAAATTGAAAAATGTTATTTTCTGGTTGTTTTATGTTTTACAATTCTTGCATATATCTGCACAATTTAGTTGCTATACGCAAAGTAACTTATATTGTTTTTTTGTTGCTCACATCAAATAAAATGCACGGAATATGGAAATTATTCGAATACGGAGATCATTTGAAAAGTGTGAAGTCCAGGTAAATAAACTTTCATACTATCACGTAAAAATTATATTTACAACTAATAAAAATAAGGTATATATCTATATACTTCTAGTAAGGTACATATATAGAAATCTTATACTTTCGTATATGTTTGTTATGTTTAGTAGGATAAGTGTTAGTAATTGTTATATAATATATCCAGCTAATGCAATACATTACCTAAGATGATAAACATGTTTCATCTATTATAACTCATTCTAATTCTCATTTTTATTAAAGTAAACAATAATGTACCATTATTTTCTTGAGGAAAGTTGTTTGTGATCTTTTTGTCCAAAATGTAATTTCTCTTTTGCCTAGCTGCTTTTGATGCTTCATGGTCTCTTGTAATACTTGACTTTTGTGTATCAAATGTTGTTGTTGACCTTGATATAACTTCAATAATTTATAAGAAAAAAAAGGAGTTAGAATAATTATATGGAACAACACTTTTTCATTGTTAAAAATTATTTAACAATGTTGTAATAGTTTAGTACATCGATTTGATTTAAAATATGGAAAACAAATTACCATTAGATATGTCTCCCAAAGGTGACCGGCACTCATTAAGGTTCCCAGTAGACGCAATTGATAAAATAGATTCTTTAGAAGAATATGTCATTCCTGTAACAAATATTGTAGTAATTAATAAACAATAAGTGATAACATATACATATCATGTACATATCATAACTTTTCAATCTTTACACATTAATGCATAAAATAACGTATACAAAAACTATATATTGAACTATGTAAAGCAAAAAGACAATTCATAAACTATTAATATGAAGATGTTAGTGTAGTTATGTTTTTTAATTGTGAACTTGTATTTATAACTTTTATGTATATCATTGTCTTGCATTAAAATAACTCATAACATATACTGGTAGAATAAAAAAAACATGTAACCAATAATATTGAAAATACTAACTTTAGTAATTTAATTTTCTTATGACATGTTCAATTGCAATTCGTGTTATATATTACAAATATCACAACATCAAGTTAATAAACTATGTGAAGACATAAGGTAAGCATCAAAGAACCTCTTTTACTATTATTTATATAAAATTATAAATTATTCAATCCATTATACACATGCGAAAAATATTTACAATCATGCTTCATTTTATAACAATTTAATGTTAATATTTGATATTCCACCTAATATTTTAATGTCAAATATAGTAATTAGTAATTATAATCATTTGTAATTTATTGAAATTTTGTTATGTAATAATTATAAGCCTTGTATTTATGAACATTGGAATATCAAATATTAACATAAAAAATGTTATAAAATTTAATACTTGTAGGATTACTTACACATATGCTCTTGATTTCTTCTTAAATTTTGCCCACGCATACTTGTTCTTGGTTTGCTATTCAATGCTTGTTTTGTTTGTTGGTCTTGATTCCTCATATTGAATGCTTTGAATTACTTATGAGGTATAGAATAGAATTAGTATTGTTAATGTGTAAGAAACAAAGTAAGGAATGGCTAACATGAATGAGTATATATGTGTAGTATTATAATAGATGCTTAGGGACAACTAAGTGACTTAATTTTTCTTATAGACAAATAATGGTTGAAGAAAAGAAAATATATGGTTCGAGTATCATAGTTATACTTGGCTTAATTTTAGGTTTCTATACATATTATACAGATTTAGGTTGTAAATTATAGTGAATTATACTTCGAGTATCATAGTTATTTATGGCTATAAAAAAAATATAACAAATTCCGATTTATTACTTCGGAAAAAATAATCTTTTATGTAGTCAACTTCCTCTTATAAAACAGTAAGGATGTAACACCCCGTAATTTTCACTCTTTATTTTTGGTGTTTGTTTACATTAAAATGATATTTTTTCGTAAAAAAAAATTAATAATTTATTATTTAGATTATTTTGGAATGTGTTGTGAAAATGTGTATATATATTTATATGCTGTGATATATTTATGTATATATTTATTTTAAGTTGTTAGTTATTTTTTTTAAAGGTTATATTAGTTTCGTCATTTATTTAGGCGTTTAGGATGCGGTGTTGTTGCGTAACGTTTTTCTAACGTTGATGGACCGATTTGGGTGATGAAATATTGCATCGCATGTGGCGTGATAATGTGTGCATTATATTTATATTTATAATATAATTTATTTGAATTATTTTCATTATTAAGTATTTTCAAAGTTTAGGCGCGATTTAGGAATTTATCGATTTATCGCGTAGCGGGCTTTTGAAGTGTGGACCCTTGTTGTTTTGGGCCGAAGAGTTTTTTGGGTGTGATGGGCTTGACAGCCGGCCAAGTGAAGGAAAAGGAGAGCCTCTCTTATTTCTTTTCTTTTTATTTTTCCTTGTGACTCTTGGTAGCTTTGTAAGTCCTATAACCCCCTAATCATTCTCCTTCATTAAAACCCTTTATTTCATCCATTAAACATCCATAAAATTCTGATTTTTATTCATAGAAGTTCAGCATCATTTGCATTAAACCCCCCACCGTTTTTCAAGAAAAGGAAGAGAGAAAAGGAAGAGGAAAAGAATAGAAAGTTTCAACCCGGTTTTTCCTGTCGCACCTTCACGAAAATAACTGTAGCCGGAGATCTAACCGTTGGATCGTCTTCATTTTTGGACTCAATGTTTATAACGTCTTGTTCTACATTCTGACCGGAGCGATTTAGAATCTGAGCTTTTGATAATCGGGAATCATGGTCGTAACAGAGCAGTGCGAAACAAGAGTTTTCAACGTTCAAGAAGAAATGCCTAGTGACTTGTTGCTACCATTCTCGTTCGTTGTGCCTTGAGGTTAGAAGAGGAATTGGGTTGCTTACTTATCTCATGATTGTCTCTTTAGACTCAGCTCTCCTCCCGACGATCCAGGTAACTAGTTGTTATCTTAGAACCATAGTGATTAGGGTATTATTCGGTATTAGATTAATACGTTAGGAATTATCTAAAATACTTTTCGAATGAGATTTTTGACGAAATTTTACTTGAACATACGTTACACATGCTATGTGAATACTGTGTAGAGAAAAATAATTTTTGCATGATTTTTAATATTTATTTGATTTAATTAGTATTTTGTGCGTTTTTGGCTAAATTTCATAATAATTATTGAACGACTGTTGAAATTGATGAAACCATTTTTATTAGATCATTTAACATGCGTATAATGTATTCCTTGCCTTAGAATAATTTTTATCTACTGTTTACTGTTTTAATTAATTTATATATCTGTTTTTGTAATTTCGGTTCTGTCAGTATATAATTCATGAAAATTATTTGTAGAGGCACAAAAATTAATTTGTTTGAATAATATGTATTTCCGTGAGTTTTTACATGTTATGTGAATTTTTGGTAATTTTTGGGCGTCTTTTTATATTTTTAATTATTATAATGGCTTATTTGAGGAATCTGTATATTAACTGTTAAAATACTTTTTGAGTCCGAAAATTATAAATAAAAATTGTACCATGTCAGTAGAGCTATTAGGGTTATATGATAATTTTTGTGTGATTTTAATGCTCGAATTTGTTAGTTTCATAATTATTATGGTGTTTTTGTGATGAAATTGAGGATACACTTTTAAATTGTTTGAAGGCTTGTAAATCAGATATAATTATAATTTAATATATTCTGGGTTGCTGATTTTCAGTAGTATACAATATGCACCATTTTGGTAACCACATGTTTAGGTTTGATTTATGGAATAAAATGATTTAATTGTTATTACTCTTTTAATGAATATGATTCAGAGTTAATTGGTGATGTATTTGTGATTGAGAGTGGTTGCTGTAAAAACCAGTATATTGTCATTTTTGATGTTTGGGAATGTTCAAGTGTTATTGTGAGAATTATTTGTTGATTATTGTATAAGTGATTTATTTTGAGGAATTATGAAGAAATGTTTGATGAGTGTGGGTATAAGGCGGGTGGCATCCCCTTTTGACGAATATTTTTGATGAATGATACTTAGTTTGTATGCATGATTGTATTTTGAGATAAGAATATCCGGTGGGATAGATGTAGTCCCCGGTGAAGAACATGCCAACCACCCGGTTTTGCGAACTAGGGAGTACACCTGGGTTAATTGTTGTCGTCCGAGAGGTCGGGGAGTTCTCGCGTGTTCTACCCCGCATCGGGAGTTTGGCCATTCTTAGACACGAGCAAGGGGGGAACGTAAGCCCATAGATCGACCTGGAGATTGCGATCCGACAAACCTTAGGAAGTGATTTGCGAATCACTGGCGTTCGGTTTCTGACTCAATAACTTGTTGTATTTTGATTTATTATTATTATTATTTATTTATATTGGAAATTATGTCACTCACTATATTATGCTTACTTATTGTTAATGATCTCTTGATTTGTCTATGAGCTTTATGATTTCTATGTGCATGATATGATGTAATGATTGCATGTTATTCCTTTCTTAATAATCTTCTTCTGAATCGTGCTTTGATTGCTATTGTTCTGGGAGAACTGCTAGTTACTCCCCACTGATTGTGGATATTTGTTGTATATTTTGCAGGTTTTGTTGATGGGGATTTTCTTTGATTTTGGGCTCGGGTCGAGATGCGAGAAATAATCTATTAGGGTTTTAGTTCTAGACTTCTCTTTAGTTTGAGATAGTTTTCTCATTTTGATTTTAATCTAAGTAATTAATTTACTTATAGTATTTACTTATGTTTGTTTTTATCACTTAGTTATTTAAACAATAATCTTGTAGTAGTGACATTCCCAGAAGACGATGTTTCCGCCATCGTCCTATTAATTATATTATTATTTCTTTCTTTTCCGCCTTTGAAATTCTAGGATGTTACAAAGGATGATTTGTAATATTGAAAAATGGAAATAGTATCAATATAAAATTAAGGAATTAGTACAAAGTGAACATTTCTTAGTTGCTATACAAATTGATCATCCTCTTATAAAAGATTAAGCACGATTTATGTTATTCTAAAAAATGATAATAATACATTTTACTTTTAATTAATACTTGTGCAATCATTCTAATAATGAAAAAAAAAACTCACACTTTTAAGTGAAAGCTATAAGTTCTCAAAATCACCCTTCATATATAATGTCGACTACAATAAAGTAGAAAAAATGAATTAATTTAAAATTCAATATCTTATGTAACTCTAACGCATAAAATCTAAAAAGAAACTAAAAACTATATTACAATTGCAATAATCACATAATAAGCTAGCATCTTCAGAATAATAATAATTATAATCACCAACTTCCCAATGTTTCGTTTTTGCCTCGCATGATTCTTTTCTTTTACATAAAAATAATCCATTTGGTTTTAACGTAATTTTATTTTCTATACATAATCCATTCAAGTTGTCACGAAGCTTCTTTCTGCATTCCACAATCCTTTTCTTCTTCTTTTTTTTGACTGGAAGAAAAAAGATTTCATTCATGGGATAGCCAAACGGCACTTACAATCAATTCCTGAAAAATCGAAAATTCCAACACAAGTATATAACACCTTAGAACTAGACACATAGCAGATTTGATTAAAAATAGCCTTAATAAAAAATTTCATCTGAAGCAATACAATATGTGAGTTCGCTCTGCTTCGGCTTAACTTCCGCTGATGCATAGTCGTTTGGGTGAAAATACTTTTGTGGTCTTCTAGATTCTTATAGAGATTGTTAGATCTTCCTCCTTCATCAGACGAACAAAAAAAGAAATTGAATACCCTAATATAAATACCATCTTAAGGATGGGATATACTTATTGGAAGCAATTAAAGGAGTTTTTGGGGCTTACCACCGGTGCGAACACCAGTGGAAGCCCCTACAAAGATTCACAATTGAGGCCAAGAAGAAAGGAGATTAAAGAAAAAGAGAAAGAAGGGTAAAGAATGAACGAAAAACCTTCAAAAAAGAAGAAAAACCTAGCGATGGAGGCTAGGAAAAAACCCTCCCAAGGAGAAACCCTAGAGAGAAAAAATTCTCCCATGGAGAAACTCTAGAGGGAACTTCATGAAATGTTATAGTTTTTTCCTAAATTTCCACAATCCTTTTCAAACCCATGATCCTAATTATATTGATCATCATTTCAAACCTATGATTTTGTTCTTCTCTTCTTGTACGATAAAATATTACGAATCCTTAGTATCTTTATATATATATAATGGAGTGGCAAATCTGGTCGATTTTATTACTCGAACCCTAATAATATAATATCTTTGTTACCTTAGTATCATAATCATCTAGGGATATCATGTTATTGTTTGTGATCTAGGGAAACCTTAGTATCTTTCTCAAGTTGAATATTTTTCTAATTAAGTATGAGATTATTATTGTGCTATTTGAAATTACCATATTTACTTCAAAGGAATCAATTATAATCTATTCAATTTACCTCATTTAGGCCGTAAATTTATTAGTAAATGAAAAGTAATTTTTTTAATTGATTTTTAACTAATATACATGATTTCAGTAATCTTTATTAACACAATTAAAGAAATAAAGAAATTACCCGGATATTCTCATTATATAAGCAAATCTCTTAAATTTGAGCGTAATCTTATAATTGATCTTTTCTGAAACTTATATACAATTTTAGGCGCAATTGATTTCCACTTTTTTTCTGTAATGTCCCATTTCATTATAATCTTATTAAAAAACGTATCATAATTTATTAAATACTAAATCAGTTAAAAATAACCAAGATTTAAATCAATGCAATCAATTTAGAAAGCAATCATGATTTTACGTATCATATATTTTCAATGTAAATTACTATATCCTTAAATATTATATCCTATATCCTTAAATATTTTTTACGTATCATATACTGATGATCCTTAAATATATATTTTACATATCATATACTATATCCTTAAATATCATATATTTTACGTATCATATACTATATTCTTTAATATTTTTATTAATCAAAATGCAAATTACATCTTGGTTTTTTTTAGGATTAAATTTTTTAGGAGTTTAAAAAACTACCATTTGGCCGGTTTCTTAAGAGAATATGAGGATGGTTTTTTTAGGAGTACATTTATAAGAAGGTCAATAAAGGAGATAATATGAATAAAACTAATAGATCAAATGTCTTTTTTATAGGAAAAAAATCGGGTACCACACATCAATGGTGGGTAGTTCACATAATTATAGGTGATAGTGGACATAAGTGTTTGATAGATACAATTTATATTAAAGTGAATATTTAGTGGAACATACTTCATGGACACAATGAATAATTTCATAGTTGACATAAAATTCAAAGAGAATCAATGGACAAAATGAATTATAATAGTGCGTAAATTGCAAAAAATATTACAAAATAATTGATAACATTATTATTATCTTAGAATATAAAAACGAAAATATATAAACTAAGGGCTTGTTCTCCCCGCCTTATTTTCGTCCCGTTCGGCCGCCCGTTCGGTTCAACCCGGCCCGTTTAGTTCGGTTCAACTCGCCCGTTTAGTTCGCCCGCCCGCCCGGTTCGGTTCGATTCGGTTCGGTTTAATTTCTAAATTTATTCATTACTATTAGTTATAATATAATTCGCCGTCGGTTCGCCCGTTGCCCGTTCGCTTCGGTCCGGTTTAGTTCAGTTCAGTTGTTTTATGCCGAAGAGAACAGGCCCTAAGTGGATTGACTTCAATTTATAAAAATCACCTATTATTGTAAATGATACTACATAATAAAACAACCAATAGGTCATAAGCTATTTTACCAATTAGGATTCGAAATTATAACTAAGTAATCGTCGCTAGCTAAGTATTGCAACAACACTATATTCTTAAATTGTAGCACATCTCCATCATTTAAGTCAAAATCCTCGAAAAATGGGGTACAAACTTTATGAGCCCTTGGAGGAGTGCAATAAAGGTGATACAATATCATGCTATCACAATCCAAATATAACCTCATTCCCTTTTTTGTTGAAACAACATCTTCAACACTATCCCAAATGTAGGAATTAAGATCTATATTTGTAGTAAATTTTCTTTGAACATCAAAAAATTTTAAGTAACCTAATCGAAACATGGTTAAGACCATAGTTAGCTTCATAGAAGTTAGAATGTTCCAATTTCGGATGCCAAATCTTCACGGTCGAATTGGGCTTTGTAACTGGATTTCCAAATACTGATATTTCCATTGAAAAAAACTTAAGGTTGAGAGAAATACCAAAAATCGTGTGTTATTAGTTCAAGCAAAAATGTAGGTTTATTTGATAGTTCCTCTTCTATTTATAATACAAAGGTGTTGATCTAACCTAAGAAAATTAGGGTATGTTTTATGGAAATAAAACGGGCCTAATAGATAAGGAAAGTAGATTTAATTTAATTAAATTAAGGAGATTTGTTTGAACATATTTTCTTACAAATCACTCATAAGATCGATTTTAAAAATATACACTACATATTTGATTCTATATCTCTGAATTTACTTATATTTTCCGGTTAAAAGAAAAAACGGGAATAATAAATTACATAAATTTCTGATTTAATTAATTGGTTTACTGTAACACACTGACAATTCTCTCTTTTCTAAAATACCTTTTAATATAAAACTTAGAGAATTATCAAAGTATTATCACCCGTGTGAAAACATATCAGCTTATTCAGAATTTTGCAGCGGAAAACATAATAAATAACTTTAGAAATAAAACTTAGTCAACCAAAAGAGTCAACTCTAAAAGTCAAACCAACATAAATTCAAATGTCAACCTCCAAAGTAAAAGTCAACTACAATAGTCAAAGTTAACTAGAAAAGCATAAATTCAAGGTCAAATGTAAAGTCAACACAAGCTCTCCAATCCCGAACCCATGATGCATCATCTTCAAACCTGTAAATGACGATGCACTATTGATCCCTAGAGACTGCTCACCAATTGGGTCATCACATGATCAATAAGGCATAGCCATGATCAACACATACACACAAAGCACGTAATCAGCAAAGTTGAGTACTACATAGTAAATAAATAAATAATCCTAACATGATACTAATAAATATTAAGCAGGGATAAATAATCATTCAACAACATAGCAGACTACTTTCTAAACTCCACAACTAGTAAGTTAATTAATTTAGATGGAATAGTCAATGGAACGAGTTGTCTAACCAAAACCAGTCTTCAATTTAGAAGACGAAGTACGGGCGCGACTCCGTACTCCCCTGACCTACGATATCGAGGAACCTTTTAAATAAAAATAGAACACAGTAATCAATCCGGTCCCAAGAAAAGCCATGAGCTACCACCATGTACTCCAACTCATACTAGTCCAACACTTCAGACGTGCAGAAGTCTAAAACTATTGCTATCCATGTGTCACTTTACATGATTAATAATTTATTACTTGTTATGACTCACAAGTAGAACAAACAGCAAAGTCATCAAGTAATCTTAAACTTCCATTTTTATCTTAGGATTAGATAAGGTGATCATCAACTTAACAATCCAAGAACAATTCCAAAATTAAATCCATAACCTTTATTTATTTGTTGAACCAAGTCAACAACCAACCAACCTTTCATGGGTATAAAAATCAACTTACCAAATAAGGCCCTCGGTCCTCATAAAGTAATTAAATAATCCAAAGGGAACAACATGATTCAATCATGATCCAAACCAACATAATTATTAATCCCTCATGTAAATTAATAAAATAAAGTTCCCAAATCCCATATGCTTGCATCAATCTTCCATACAAACATAATATAGATACCATAACTAACATGCTTCACACAACGGCATAAAACATGCGAATCCAATTTAATATAATTCACATATGAACTAAAAATAGTTCCCTATACATGATACTACATAATTCTCATCCTTAGGACATGATACTAATCCAATCAATACATAGGTATGTACGTACCTTGTGTAGACAAAATTTGAGGCCACTTTAACAAGCTTAAATGTCGCCTAATGAGAATTCTCCACCTACCAATAATCAACATAACCACAAATCAGTACTCTAATAAATATTCAGCAACTTTAAAATACTTTAAACCCTCTTTGAAAGTGTTTAAAAACCTTTCTCATCGTTAAAACTTCAATTATTAATACTTCCTAGTATAGTACTACTATACTAGTTATTAAAACCCTCAAAAACTCATACTTTGACAATTAAATACTCCATCATAAGCATACTTAATAAAATTCCAGCAACTTATAAAGTATTAAAAACATACTTAAATATACTTAAAATCATAAGAAAATCCAATTTTACAAGCTACAACATACTACTATGATTTTCCAACTTCAAAAACCCTAAAAATCCATGCTTTATTACTCAAAACCCTATTTTAAACAAAATAAGTAAATCTGAAATTTAAGTACTTTATTACATAAATTATATAATCTTAGATTCATAATTAAATCATCAAACTATAACTTTTAAACGTAATCATGTTAAAGCAAACCCTTAAAAATACAAACTTTGCATTAAAATAAAACTTGAGGAGGAAGAAATAACCAACAAAGAAGAGGAGGAAGGGACGCGCGGCAACCGAGGGCGGCGGCCGGTCGGCTGGGCTGGTCCTGGCTGGCCGGTGGTCGGCAGTTCCACGAACGACGAGGAGGAGCGAAGGCCGAAGAGGAGAAGAGAGAGAAAAAGAAAAGAGATAGAGAAAAGAAGAGGAGAACCGAAAAAGTGAGGGAGAAGGAGGAGAGAGAAAATAGTGTGTGGGAATTTTGGGATTTTGGGGATTTATATAGTTTCCCCCTTTTAGGCTTAGGAAAAAGTGATTGGGCTAAAACTAATATTTAATGATTGATGAGTTGGGTGGTTGGGTTCCTCATACCCAATTTAAAATCCTTTTCGCAACCCAAAAAGTGTTTTAAGCTTTTCAAATATATTTCAAAGTGTGACTAACTAAAATGTTTGACTTCTTTAAATTATTAAAATAATTCCTTTGACTTTCAAATAGTTCACCTTTGAAGAAATAAATCATTTAAATACTAAAACATACTAAATTATATATAAATATACATTAAAATATATTTATAAAATTCATAAATTTACGGGGGATTACAGTCTACCCCTACTAAAAGAAGTTTCGTCCCGAAACTTGGCACGAAAACTCACACATTTTCAAAAGTTTTTAACTCAACTTCCATTTGAGAAATACTTGTGTCACTCATGTGCACACTTTTACCAACTTTAAAACCACTTGTGTTACTCATGAAGACATTTTCTATCTTTGAGAACTAATTTATTTTGCACTAACATGTGCAAATCGCCAAAATAAGCATAAAAATGCATAAAAATACCATAAAATAAGGTAAAAAGCGCGAAATTCTATCGCATTCTACCCTCCTCAAAGAAAACGAGTTACGCCCTCGTAACTCACCTCAAGGAATAACTTAGGACACTTCTTCTTCATTTCATCTTCAGCTTCCCACGTTGCCTCTTCAGACTCATGGTTAGACCAAAGCACTTTCACGATATTCACATCCTTATTGCGTGTACTACGCACCTTTTTTACGAGAATTCTTACAAGTATTTCCTCATATGTGAGGCTACTATCAATTTGGATTCTTTCAGGCTCCAAAACATAATGCTCATCAGGAATATATCTCTTGAGTTGGGAAATATGAAACACATCATGCATTTTCTCAAATTCCATTGGCAACGCCAACTTATAAGCTACCTTCCCAATTCTTTGCAAAATCTCATATAGGCCAACATATTTAGCACTTAAATTGCCCTTTTTCCCAAATCTCATCACTCCCTTAGTTGGTGATACTTTCAAAAACACTTTATCACCCACTGCGAATTCATCTTCTCTTCGCTTTAAATCAGCATAACTCTTTTGCCTATCTTGAGCAGCTTGAATTCTAGCCTGAATCAACTTAACATTCTTGACAGTTTCCTCAATAAATTCTGTCTCCAATACTATATTCTCGCTAAAATCATTCCAGCAAATGGGACTTCTACACTTCCTTCCATACAACGCCTCAAAATGAGCCATCTTAATGCTTACATGGTAACTATTGTTATATTGTGTCTAAGGATTGAACCTTCCCCATTGGTCTCTTATGATCTATCTTCACTTTCTGACAGGTTAGACACTTGGACACGAACTCAGCGACCTCACGCTTCATATTTGGCCACCAATAGATTTCCTTAAGATCCTTATACAACTTATCACCCCCAGGGTGCACAGAATATGGAGTTTTATGCCCCTCATCCATAAGTCGTCTCTTAAGCTCATCGCATTTTTGTGGTACACACCACCTTCCCTTGAACCTCAAACTTCCATCATCATGGATCTTAAAGTCGACTTCCTTACCTTGCTTCATCCTCTCCTTAATCTTATCTAGGTGCTCGTCTCCAACTTGACCCTCTTTGATCTCATCAAAAACTGACAACCCCAATGATAAAGCACTCAATATTGCCTCGATTTCCCCAGGATTTAAGATTTATAGGCTAAGCTTTTGCATATCTCGACACAATTCCTCAGGAACTACCAAGGCATTTATGCTATGGCTCGACTTCCTACTCAAAGCGTCGGCAACTACATTCGCCTTCCCTTTATGATACTGGATGTCTAGGTCATAATCCTTAATCAACTCAAACCATCTCCTCTGCCTCATATTGAGATCTTTTTGGGTGAAAATGTACTTCAAACTCTTATGGTCGGTAAAGATCTTACAAGTTGCCCCATTAAGGTAATGTCTCCAAATTTTGAAGGCAAAAACGATCGCAGCTAACTCTAGATCATAGGTAGGGTAATTGGCCTCTTACGATTTCAACTGACGCGATGCATACGCGATCACCTTCCCATTCTGCTGCCGAACACATCCCAAACCATTCTTTGAAGCATCACTATACACCTCAAATCCCTCATTTACATCAGGCAGGGTTAAAACGGGTGCAGAGGTTAAACGCTCCTTCAAAATCTGAAAAGCTTCCTCGCATTTCTCATCCCACTCAAATTTTGATTCTTTCTTCATTATTAGTCATTGGCCTTGCTATCTTCGAGAAATCTCTCACAAATCTCCTATAATAGCCAGCTAGACCTAGAAAACTCCTGATATCTGACACATTCTTTGGAGTAGGCCACTCACTAACAACTTGAATCTTAGCAGGATCCACGGAAACTCCTTCCTTTGACACATAATGACCCAAAAATGCTACTTTCTCCAAACGAAACTCACACTTAGAGAACTTGGCATACAATTGATTCTTCCTAAGCGTCTCCAATATAATCCTCAAGTGCTCATCATGCTCTTCTTTACTCTTTGAATAAATCAGAATATCATCATTGAATACCACAACAAACTTATCTAAGAACTCATGGAATATCCTATTCATCAAATCCATAAATATGGCTGGAGCATTGGTCAATCCAAACAGCATCACAATAAACTCATAGTGACCATAATGCGTCCTAAACGCAGTCTTAGGTATATCCTTATCAGCTACCCTCAACTGGTGATATCTCAAACGCAAATCAATCTTTGAAAACATACACGCTCCATTCAACTGGTCGAACAAGTCATCTATCCTAGGCAAAGGATACTTGTTCTTAATAGTTACATTGTTCAATTCCCTATAGTCGATACACAATCTCATACTCCCATCTTTCTTCTTCACAAACAACACAGGAGCTCCCCAAGGCGACGCACTAGGCCTAATATAACCCTTATCTAACAGCTCTTGCAACTGCGTCTTTAACTCACTCATCTCAGGAGGTGCCATTCTATAAGGTGCTTAAGAAATAGGTGCAGTTCCAGGATCTAAGTCTATGATGAACTCAACAGCTCTTGCAGGCGACATACTCGAAATCTCACTTGGAAACACATCCATAAACTCGTTCACGATTGGAACATCCTCGATCTTCAATCCAACCTCTTTACTCACATCTTGCACACTACAGAAAAATAGTTCACATCCCTTCTTCATCAACTTCTTCACTTGCATTGCAGAAATAACACCAAAGTTTTTAGGCTTCCCAAAACGTCGATACGAAGTCAACTTCTCCAAAGGGCTTCTCAACACTACATTCTGAGCTTCACAGTCTATTTTGGCCTTATAGAAACCTAACCAATTCATCCCGAGAATAACATCTAGATCTCCCAAATTGAATTTTATTAAATCAGGAGGAAATACACAGTCTCCTATCTTCAGAGGCAAATCTTTAAACAACTTGGTACACCTTATGACTTCTCCAGTATGTATACTAATAGGCAGGTCAATCACCTCAAAATCTACCAACCCCATACTATTAATGACAGACGACAAAACAAACGAATAAGTCGCCCCATAATCAAACAACGCTTTAACAAGAACGGAGTTAATAGAGAAAGTACCAGAAACTACGTCGACGGATCGATCAGCTTCATTGCGACTCGTCACGAACAGTTTACCCGGAGTCTTATTCTGGTTGTTGTTGCTCTCACTAGCAGTCTTATTGAAGCTTCCTTGGTTGTTTTGTGCCCCTACAGGCTTCGAACCTTGGTTTCCTGACTGATTGAACCCAGCCCTCCCCTGATTATCACTCTCATTACCGTTTTGCTCTTTCTTCTGCTTGGTGAAGCACTCATACTCCCTATGGCCCTTCTTCTGGCAGTAGTTACAGGTTACTAGATCTCCTTTACAGTCTCTACCAGGGTGGTTTTTGCTGCACTTCTTACAATGGTAAACTCTTTCGGACTGGCCCTTATTGTTATAGCCCTGGCCATTTCTCCCTTGGAAATTCCCATTCCCATTTCTGTTCTTCTTAAAGTTGCCTGATTTCCTCCAGCATTGAAATCCTTTCTCTTCTCACCCACTACAACATTCTTTTTATCACGCCTCAACTGAAGACCATAAATATGGGCGGCTCTTCCATACACCACATCTAAGGATGCAAAAGTCTCACCACCTAACCCTAGTTGGATTTCCTCAGTCAAACCTTGCTTAAATGTTTGAGCCTTTAACTCCTCAGTGGCTACTACCTCAGGTGCAAACCTCGACAATGCTATGAACTTACTATATTACTCAGAGATGGTCATGGTCCCCATCCTAAGGTTTATAAACTCTTGGGCCTTCTGTTTCCTCATAACTACAAGGTAAAACTTCCCTCTTAAAGCAGTAACAAAGGAATCTCAATTAAATCCCTCAACAACACTCAGTCTAGCCCCATTTTCTCTCCACCATAAGTCATCCTCATCTTTCAAATACAGTACAACTTGACCTACTTTCATACCCTCAGGACAGTTCACACCCCCGAAAATCTTTTCAAATTCTCTAATCCAACTCTCTAAGAAGGTAGGATCAGCGTGCCCCTTAAAGTATGGTGGCTTAACTTTGGCTAGTCTTTCAGACATGTCCCCAGCAGAATCGGGACGCTCAGCTCTTTCTTGAGTCAATTTTTCCGCCAATAGGCGAATAGCAACCATTCTACTACGCCATTCTCTACTTTAGGTTTCGATACACCACTTACATGCCATTCTCTATGAAGGCAACATTTGATTTGACCATAAAGATCGCATCAACATATAATTTCTCATGAAGTTATAATAATACCACAGAGTAACTCATCATCAATCATATAATCATTCATGAATAATATTCACATCAAGAATAAACACGTGTGAGGATCAATTAAAAATTCAATCATAACAAATAAATAAAAATATTCCCAATCACGTGCCAAAATAAATTCTTGCTCACTTGGATAACTAAATATTTGCTTTTCATTCCTGAAAAGATGCTAGTAACACTTTTAATTTCAATCTATAATGACTATACTTTTCCCTAAACAAAATAAAGGTACTAAAGAAATAAATTTAAACCATTGTTTGACTAATTATCCAACATTTATTCTCAAAGCATAAATACATAAACTAGGGTGAAACATCATCAGTCTTATCCTTTGATTCCTTGTACTTTTCTGGAGTGAAAACCTCATCTTCAAAATATTCAACGTCCTCAGTATTATAGTAGACATATCTTCTAACTCTCGTAGATCTTCGCATCTTCTTAAGTTGAGGCTTGTCCTCTTCTGACTTAGAATCACTCTAGGGTCTCAAAATGGCATGGTAGATGTCCATTCTGGTATGTCCCCTAGCACGGTCAAACTCCTGAATAACCTCATCATCGCTATCAGGCATGCCTACTCTCAACACATGACGCATAATGATCTCTAGGCTAGTGTAGCTATCACTGTCAGACTCATATCCTCCCTTATCGTCATCATCACTCAACTCGGGTTGTAGTAGCTCCCTACTCTAGTAGCTTCTCTATCAGACATGACTAGAGATCCTATAACAGATTAATATAACATATATAAGTAATTGATACTCTCACTTAGCGTATGATCCCAACAATAAACAATAAGTAAGAATAACAATAATATGAAGCATAAGAATAACATAAAACAGTTAGCAGGGAAGAAAAATATAATCATACTGAACTAACTATTTAATGCAGACATATAATATTTCTATCCTATATGCACATTCCTATACTACCCATCTCTCACAAAGCAATAAAGAAATCAAAACAAACTAGAAGTATTAAAATAATTAAATGAATAAATAAATAATTATAGAATTTTCGAAATTATACAAAAGTGCTGAAAAATTATAAAAAAAAGAAATAGAATTTTCGGACAAAGTAAATTCGAACCGAATAATTAATAATAAAAAATTTCGGACCTTTAAATAAAATATTTTGAACCCAAGTAAAATAAAATAATTAAAATCTTGCAACCTTGAAACCTCGAAACATGTTTCGAAAAGTAATTTAAACACAACGAATAAGTAGGAGCTCGATTTCTATGAAATTCATTTTAAGTAACTAGCTAGCTAGGCGCCTAAAAATTTAAAGTTGGCATGAAAGGCCAATAAAAACCTAAAGCTCCAAGATACCACTTTGTAACACCCCGACAATTCTCTCTTTTCTAAAATACCTTTTGATGTAAAACTTAGAGAATTATCAAAGTATTATCGCTCGTGTGAAAACGTATCGGCTTATTCAAAATTTTGCAGCGGAAAACATAATAAATAACTTTAGAAATAAAACTTAGTCAACCAAAAGAGTCAACTCTAAAAGTCAAACCAACATAAATTCAAAAGTCAACCTCCAAAGTAAAAGTCAACTACAATAGTCAAAGTTAACTAGAAAAGCATAAATTCAAGGTCAAATGTAAAGTCAACACAAGCTCTCCAATCCCGAACCCATGATGCATCATCTTCAAACCTGTAAATGACGATGCACTATTGATCCCTAGAGACTGCTCACCAATTGGGTCATCACATGATCAATAAGGCATAGCCATGATCAACACATACACACAAAGCACGTAATCAGCAAAGCTGAGTACTACATAGTGTTATAAATAAATAATCCTATCATGATACTAATAAATATTAAGCAGGGATAAATAATCATACAATAACATAGCAGACTACTTTCTAAACTCCACAACTAGTAAGTTAATTAATTTAGATGGAATAGTCAATGGAACGAGTTGTCTAACCAAAACCAGTCTTCAATTTAGAAGACGAAGTACGGGCGCGACTCCGTACTCCCCTGACCTACGATATCGAGGAACCTTTTAAATAAAAATAGGACACATTAATCAATCCGGTCCCAAGAAAAACCATGGGCAACCATCATGTACTCCAACTCATAATAGTCCAACACTTCAGACGTGCACAAGTCTAAAGCTATTACTATCCACGTTTCACTTTACATGATTAATAATTTATTACTTGTTATGACTCACAAGTAGAACAAACAACATAGTCATCAAGTAATATTAAACTTCCTTTTGTATCTTAGGATTAGATAAGGTGATCATCAACTTAACAATCCAAGAACAATTCCAAAATTAAATCCATAACCTTTATTTATTTGTTGAACCAAGTCAACAACCAACCAACCTTTCATAGGTATAAAAATCAACTTACCAAATAAAGCCCTCCGTCCTCATAAAGTAATTAAATAATCCAAAGGGAACAACATGATTTAATCATGATCCAATCCAACATAAATATTAATCCCTCATGTGAATTAATAAAATAAAGTTCCCAAAATCCCATATGCTTGCATCAATCTTCCATACAAACATAATATAAATACCATAACTAACATGCTTCACACAACGGCATAAAACATGGCGAATCCAATATAATAGAAATCACATATGAACTAAAAATAGTTCCCTAAACATGATACTACATAATTCTCATCCTTAGGACATGATACTAATCCAATCAACACATAGGTATGTACGTACCTTGTGTAGACAAAATTTGAGGCCACTTTAACAAGCTTAAAAGTCGCCTAAATTAAAGAGAATTCTCCGCCTACCAATAATCAACATAATCACAAATCAATACTCTAAGAAATTTCCAGCAACTTTAAAATACTTTAAACCCTCTTTGAAAGTGTTTAAAAACCTTTATCATCATTAAAACTTCAATTATTAATACTTTTTAGTATAGTACTACTATACTAGTACTATACTAGTCATTAAAACCCTCAAAAACTCATACTTTGACAATTAAAAACTCCATCATAAGCATACTTAATAAAATTCCAGCAACTTATAAAGTATTTAAAACCCTATAAAACATACTTAAACATACTTAAAATCATAAGAGAACCCAATTTCACAAGCTACAACATACTACTATGATTTTTCAAGTTCAAAAACCCTAAAAATCCATGCTTTATTACTCAAAACCCTATTTTAAATAAAATAAGTAAATCTGAAATTTAAGTACTTTATTACATAAATTATATAATCTTAGAATTGTAATTATAACTTCAAACTATAACTTTTAAACATAATCATGTTAAAGCAAACCCTTAAAAATACAAACTTTGCATTAAAATAAAACTTGAGGAGGAAGAAATAACCAACAAATTAAAGAAGAGGAGGAAGGGACGCGCGGCAACCAAGGGCGGCGGCCGGTCGGCTGGGCTGGTCTGGTCCTGGCTGGCTGGTGGTCAGCGGTTCCACGAATGGCGAAGAGGAGAAGAGAGAGAAAAAGAAAAGAGAGAGAGAGAAAAGAAGAGGAGGGCCGAAAAAGTCTGGGAGAAGGAGGAGAGAGAAAATAGTGTGTGGGAATTTTGGAGTTTTGGGGGTTTATATAGTTTCCCCCTTTTGGGCTTAGGAAAAGGTGATTGGGCTAAAACTAATATTGAATGATTGATGAGTTTTGGGGGTTTATATAGTTTCCTCCTACCCAATTTAAAATCCTTTTCGCAACCCAAAAAGTGTTTTAAGCTTTTCAAATATATTTCAAAGTATGACTAACTAAAATGTTTGACTTCTTTAAATCATTAAAATAATTCCTTTGACTTTCAAATAGTCCACCTTTGAAGAAATAAATTGTTTAAATACTAAAACATACTAAATTATATATAAATATACATTCAAATATATTATAAAATTCATAAATTTACTGAGGATTACATTTACAAAATGGATGGATTTCATTTCCTTAAAGTCATAAAATCATTCCTTAAAATAATAATTAAATATCTCGTTATTTACTTATATTTTCCGGTTAAAAGAAAAAACGGGTATAATAAGTTACCATAAATTTTTGATTTAATTAATTGGTTTACAAAATAAACGGATCTCATTTCCTTAAAATAATGATTTCATTGTTTTTTTCCTATCTTGCAAAACACATTATTCCAGCAAAAAATATAAGTTAATGGACTTTTTATAAATAAATACTCCTTTTTCTTTCAAAATATGCATTTATTGCCTTTTAATAATTTTTTTTTATGTAATGGTACGATATTAGCAAGATGAAATTGACAAAAATTAAATATAGAGTGACATACAAAATATAAAAAAATAATCGACGATTAATCATAACATAAATTAAACACTATAAGGGTATTCAAATGAATTCATGTCCATTGGATGAAATACAAAAACATAAGCGCTTTTGATGCGAAACAAAATCTTTTTCTTCAGCAATTGGTTATTAGACACCTGCAAAATAGTACAATATTTGTTAGTACCTTATAATAAAACAATTATAAAAATGCATAGAAGGTGCGACTAAGAAATATAATTCATTTTACCAATTGACAAATTTCCCTTATTATCTACAGCTTGGAACGTAGCATGAACTCGAGTTGTTTATTGAAAATCCTTACACACATTAAACCCGTAGAATCAACAATAGTCATATCCACCGCAACTCTATTGAATAAATAATTCATGAATACTAATATGAATAAGACATTTTATTGCATACAAATGAATTAGATTTCAAGTCATAAACAATTTAACATACCCAAATATATCTAAGAAATTTGTCATTCCACAATGAGTGCACGTACAACAATGTACATTGTCTTCAACATGTAGACCACAAAATTTGCAAGTATAGTACCATTTCAACTGGACATATCTATATCAATCAACCTGCCAATTACCCTATAATATTTGGCCTTTCATAAAAAAAAAACAACCATCAATATATTAATAAAATATTTAAATGAAGAAATAACAATATCGTTGTCTAATATATTAATAACACTACATTTCTTAGTGGGAAATAGTTGTTCTAATTGTGTTTGAAGTTGAGATTGTCCGATGTAATGGTAACCCTGATTTTGCTATCCATTCACCTTCTCTTCTAGCAAAATTATCCTTTGAAAACCTGAAAATAGTACTTTGCCTAAGAAAGAATAATGTAACAAATCATATTTATAAATACAGAATTACTCACCAATCAATTAAATTTGTTGCATATTCAATAATAGGATTGACATATAGTTTTGTGTATCTTCCAGTAACTAATAGCTTGCCTACATTAAAATAAGCGAAGTCAATAATAAATAAAAGGGATTAATCATTAACATATTCAAAGTGTTACCTTTAACATCTCGCGCATGCACACCACACGCAAGTACGGTATTATACTCTTTAACATTGCCTCGGTATTGATTCCAAAATCAAACATAAGTTCATTCATGAATCATTATGATTGTTAACCTAACTGCCACACAACTGTTTTTTCCCAAATGGAAATTAATATAGATAATATAATTAATCACATGAACAATCAATAATAGTTTAATTACCTCCTATCTAAAATGACAATATCTTGCCTATGTGTCATCCCCTCATTGAATAGGACCGAATAGTCTATATGTACTATGATTCCTAGGACATCTGCAACAATAAATATAAGTTAACCAATTTATATATTTAAGAGTAGTAAGAGTAAATATTCACTTAGATGGTTATAATACCTATTCTTCTATCAAAATGATATAAATCAATGCACTGTAGTCCAATCAAATTAGAACAAATTGTTGGATACAATTCACAGTTCAAAACATCTTCATGTATTGTTGAGCCCGTCATTATTTGGAGCCTATACTGATTAGGGACAATTATATTGTTTACATCAATATCAATCACTTTGATATTTATAAAACATAAAATTTTCTCTTCATACAGTAAACTAATAAATTGTTGAATGTCACTTGGCTCAATTATACATTCAATTGGTTCACCCTTAAACAAAAAACAGTACAACATGTTAGATAATTATACAGTAACTCAATAGTATGTAAGAGAAATGAAACCAATTAGTTCACCGAATAAATGAAATCAAACATACTAACATAAGAATCAATTAGGACCATTCGTAGTTGCGAACCCATGTAACCACCTTTGTAGGTACTATCGAATACCCGTATTAACCGTCCTTTGACGTTCCATTTGCTGCAATATGGATGCAAATACATGAATGGATCATAGGGTATTTGACTCATTTTTTCTAAAATTTTGTGTTATAAGAGTAACAGCTGGAAGAGACTACTTTGTGTAACTAACAATTTATTAAAGGGTTGATCATTTTAAGTCTTTTAATATATACTTTATGACATATATAACAAATTTTCTCCCTAACCGAAAATATAATGTATTTTCGACATAATAGTAAGAGAATCGTAGTCCATAATATATATATATAGTTAATAGACAAAATTATAGAGCAAAATTAAAGTGATTGTTCGTATGTTAGGTAGTAAATCATTTTTATGATTGTTATCTATTATAAATAGATATGAGTAAATTTCGTGAAATTACAATCAATTAAGCAAATCTCTTAAATCTAAGATTTTCCCATCTGATAATTGATCTTTCTTGAAATTCGGCCACAATTTTAGGCACAATTGATCTCCACTTAATTATGTTAATTAGTAAATTTTAGGCGTAATCTTATACCTAATAATTATATTATTCAATCTTTTTCAATATCAAAACAGACTAAGAAAATGGCGAAATTAATGCCATTATGAAATCACGTTAATAAAAGTAATAAAATTATTAGTCTTAATGAATAAAAAGTTATGTATTATATATATTACTAATTTCAAACATTAAATAAAATTATTAATATTAAGTGAAACAAAGTCCTTTATACTTCTTACAATAAAATTAATGATAATTACCATCTATTATAATAAATATGCGTATCAATATATTACAATAAAATGTAAAACAACTAAATGAGATGTAATGGTTGAGATAAGAAATCATAGGAGATGATTTTTATTGATGATGATAAAGCATTAAAGATTACATAACATTAGCACTTCTCTATGAACATGTATTAATTGTTCGAAAGTTGTTCCCATTCCTCCATAATTTCCTTTACCACATCTAAGGCTTTCTCAATAACATTTATAGCATGGAGCATGTTCTAATGAGATCCAAGACAATATTTTCCCTCTTCGTTGTATAGATGACATAATCTACTAATTGGATCATTAGCTCTCTCTTGAACAATTGACCACGTTCTTGTAAAATACTCCATGGTTTCCATAATCTTTCTTACTTGCTCAACAACTTTTGGATCACTAACATCCATTTCAAACAAAAGGAAAGACCTAATATTAAAAGGATGAAATTTTGAAGAAGAAGAAATGAATTTGATAGTTTTATGGAATAAGTGAAAAGAGAGGTAGACCTTTATAGGGGAGAGGTGAATTTGGCTAGGGTTTTGGACGTCTTAAACTAACATCTAATCCTCTTTGCAATCAACAGTCTCGTGTCCATTTGCATCTAAATTATCTAACTCTGTTGTTATATCCTTAATCTTCTCCTCATAATTTGAAAATGCTTGTAAAAGTGAATTAGTTGCATCCACATAATTCTTCAATTGTGTTTCAACTCTACAATCCATGGAGAAGAAGGAGAAGAAGGAAAAGTCGATGCTTATAAGAAATTGAAGGTAGAATATGTATAGAAAAGATGAAGCAAATGAGTTTGAAGTGAAAAAAAAATAAGGTGATGAGCATATTTATAGGACAAAGTATTTGGCCATAGCATAGAAAATCTAATAGGTTGGTTGTTGACATTAAATATATAGTTGGGGGTGTTTGACTATATTTATTGTTTTATTTTACAAAAAAAATAGTATATGTAAGAGTTGGTGGTTGAAATTAAAGCACAATCTATATAAAGCATAAAAAAATTCAGCCAAATGCAATAGAAAGAAAGAAGGCAAAACCAATAGGTTGGTTGTTCACATTAAATATAGGATTTTTTAACTAGAATAATACAAACTTTGGTCGATTCTCTCATAATAATACAAACTTTACACCAAAATTCCTAGAGTAAGACAAGATGACTTGCAACTTGAATAACAGGTAAAAAAAATCAACTTTATTCTTTCTCCCTCCTCCCCTACCCCCTACCTGAACCACCCCAGAGCCCCTCACCCAACGCCCCCTACCCGAACCACCGGTACCCCCTACCCGAACCACCAGTACCCCCACCACACCCCCAGTCCGATTTCTCACCAGTACCCCACCCCACCAGTATCCCACCAGTATCACCACCAGTACCCCTCACCCAACGCCTCCCACGAATTTTCACCAACAGTAACCCCACTCCTCTTTCTCTCTTCTTCTCCTAATCTCCTCCCCCAACCACCGAAACCACGAAATCTTGTACCGACGTCGACGAGATCAATATGAGGGTCGAGACTTTGGCGAGAGAAAAATCGCAATCGGAGGCAAAACGCAATCGGACGTCAATTCGCAATCGGACGTCGACGAGATCAATCGCGCTGAATGAAGGCGAGGTGTTGAATCGCGAAAATCTTTTCGACGGCGAAAAATTGGAGTGGGGTGGTTTCGGAGTGGGGTGGCCGGGTTGGGTGGTTTTCGGAGGTGAAGGGTTGGAGGGTGGTGGTTTTCGGCGGTTAAAATTGGAGGGGGGTGGTTTTCGGGGGTGGGGTGGCTGGGTTGGGTGGTTTTCGGGATGAAGGCTTGGAAGGTGGTGTTTTCACAGTGTTGGCAGTCAAAGGAAGGAGGAAGAAAGAAACAAGAAAAAAGGAAATTTTTTTCAACAAATGAAATGGCGATAAGTGTCCCATTTTACCTGTTTATCAGGTTGCATCCGGTTTTGTCTTACTCTAGGAATTTTGGTGTAAAGTTTGTATTATTAAAAAATAATCCAAATGTTGTATTATTATGAGAGAACCGGCCAAAGTTTGTATTATTTTAGTTAAAAAATCCTTAAATATATGGTTGGGGGTGTTTGACTATATTTATTATTTTATTTATAAAAAAAGAGTATAAGTAAGAGTTGGTGGTTGAAATTAAAGCACAGTCTATATAAAGTACAACAAAATTCGGCCAAATGCGATAGGAAGAAACAAGGCAAAACGAATTATATTAATGTAAGATATTCAAAAGTAACATTAACAAAATAAAATTTGCGTTATTGTAATACATAATAATATTTTTATTTCATTGACACTAAAACAAATCAAATATTGAAAATTATATTACTAATCGTTTACTGAATAACGCAATAACTCTATATTTGTAGGTGGTATGATGTCTCCTTTATTCAAGTTGATTTCTTCAACTGAAACTCGAGATACTTTATGAGCTCTTTGAGAATTGCAATAAAGAAAGTGTAGTATCATATATTCTAAATCCAAATAAATCCTACAATCCTTCATTGTGGAAAATACATATTCCACCATATACCAATTATCCGAATTCACGTCTGGATCAGTTGTGACATCCTTGTAAACTTTGTAGAATTTAAGATGTTCTGAACGGAACATTGTTAGTACCATACTTTCATGATCAAGAAAATTTGAGTGTTCCACTTTTGGATGCCAAATCTTCAAACGTGTAGGTGAAGATGATGCTTCAAATGAATCATATTCATCGCCCATATGAAAAATACGATTTTAGGGGAACGATATTAGGGTTTATGATGAAGTTTGATAGTGTAGTGCAATGCAAATATGATGAGGATATTTATAGTCCTAGAGTTAGGGTTCTCAAAGATTGTAGTCGATTTTTTTTTTAAATATAGTATACAAAAACGACAACAGTGAAGATTGAAAAAATCAATCCAAAATCATATACAAAAACGGCAATAGTGAAAATTGAAAGAATCAATCACTAAAATCACCAGTTACAATTAGAGAGAATGTTAAAAAATTTCCTTTATCAATACTCCACAAATCACGCCAATCATTACACAAATTGCAATCAACCGAATTTTTGCACGAAAATAGCTGATTTGGTGGGGGAGTTGAGAGCAATCCCACGTGGCATTGGTATTTGGCTTGCAATCATATGTGGCACCCTTCTTAAGCGGCATTGCTCGTTGGCTTGCAATCCTATGTGGCACCTTCTTAAGCCTCTAGGATTTTATAATATATATTATAATAGATAGACTATCATTTTTTGCACGCTATGCGTATGTGTCATATTAACATTTTTTTTCTCAATTAGTTATTCATAAGTGTTACAAAAAATTTGATTCAAAAAGACATTAATAATTTTTTTAAATTTTTTAATATGTTTTTCTAATCAATGTTTCGTTGGTTTTTTAGTTATTTGTTCATCATTGTTTAAATATAATATTGAGAGAAGGAAATATAAAGTAGAAAAAAGCTTGTGCTCAATATAGTGTAAGAATTTATGTATCAGGTTGAATCGTTGAAAATTAATAAAGTGGAAGAGTTTGAATTATATAATAGTGATTACCGAATAATAATCAACATTTAGATTTTAAAATATTATCAATATAATTATTAATATGAAATCAAAGTTTTTATTTTTTCTTCGGATTGTGTCAATCAAGTTATATTGTCAATTTAATTTTTGATCAGAGTTTTTCACACATATGTAAGAAGAGGAAATCATAGTTTATTATTTAATTGAAATTTTAAATTCTATTCCATTGTTAACTTGTACAATTAATATCACACGTAGGAAGAAGAAAAGATTATTTAATATATATTGCAATTTAAATTTATTAAGGTATATAAGACTTTATGTAAGGGGGACACCATCTTCCTCCCCCCTTCATATATATATACATATATATATACATATATATATATATATGTGTATATATATATATATATATATATATATATATGTGTATATATATATATATATATATATGTGTATATATATATATATATATATGTATATATATGTATATATATATATGTATATAGGGGTTTGTACTTTGGGTGATAATTTTATATATATACATATATATATATATATACATATATACATATATATATATATATATATGTATATATACATATATATATATATATATATAATTTTATACATATATATATATATATACATATATACATATATATATATATATATACATATATACATATATATATATATATATATACATATATACATATATATATATATATATATATGTATATATACATATATATATATATATATATATATATATATATATATATATATATATATATATATATATATATATACATATATATATATATATATATATATACATATATATATATATATATATATATATACATATATATATATATATATATATATGAAAAATTGACAATAGGGGTTTGTACTTTGGGTGATAATTTTAAAAGGTGCGAACTATTGATTAACCTATGTAGGTCCCAACTTTAGGGGGTCTTAATTTTTAGCGGGTCTTAGTGACTTGAAACTGGCTTAATAGGTCACTACTTGTAAAATACGGGTCACACCAGAAGGGTTAATTGAGGGAGAGAAATAGGAACTAGGTGAGATTTAAAAACAAAATCGTCATTTTCAAATCATTGAGACACGCTAAAAGTTAAGACCCCCTAAAGTAGGTAGCTACACAGGTTAATCAATAGTTCAGACCTTTTAAAAATTATCGCCCAAATCTTAGTGACTTGAAACTGGCTTAATAGGTCACTAATTGTAAAATGTGGGTCACATCAGAAGGGTTAATTGAGGGAGAGAAATAGGAACTAGGTGAGATTATTAAAAAAAAATCGTCAGTTTCAAATCATTGAGACCCGCAAAAAGTTAATAAGACCCCCTAAAGTAGGGACCTACACAGGTTAATCAATAGTTCAGACCTTTTAAAAATTATCGCCTAAAGTTCAGACCCTTATTGTCAGTTTTTCCTATGTATATGTATATATCCTTGGGTCCAATAGTATGGCTTCCTATCTCCGACATGGGAGACCAATGTTCGAATCTTGGTGGAAGCAAAATTTCAATATTGTTGGGGAAGAGGGGTTGGGGCTTGTTGGGCCTCTGGGTGAGTGACCCTGTGCGAGGGCAGCCCAGAGGAAATTCTTCTTACCACGGGTTCCCGAAACGGGACCCAAAAAAAAATGTATATATGTATGTATGTATGTATATATGTATATATGTATGTATGTGTGTGTGTGTGTGTGTGTATATATATATATATATATATATATATATATATATATATATATATATATATATATATATATATATATATATATGTGCAGAATCACATGAGAATGTCTCCTTACATGAGAAATGAGAATGAATCTCAACCACACAATTGGATTAGAGTTATAACACTTGTTCATTATAGTTATACCCTCGAAAAAACTTCGAGCCCAAAAAAAATTATTTTTTCGAAATGTTTTTTTTCTAATATTTTCTTTTTGGAGTTACATTTCTTTTTCATTTGAGTTACATCACTTGTTCATTAGAGTTATAGAGCGTAAAATCCATTCTCATTTCTCATGTAAGTATACATTCTCATATGAACTCACTTTATATATATATATATATATATATATATATATATATGTGTGTGTGTGTGTGTGTGTGTGTGTGTGTGTGTGTGTGTGTATGTGTGTGTGTGTGTGTGTATGTTCATTTAAAATACTTATTTGCATATAATGTTCACATACTCCTTTGAAGAAATTTATACTCATTCGGCTTTGCATGTACATAGACCTAGGCACACCAAGGTGTACGGTATAAGCACTGTACTTTGTCGAGTATATTTTTTTGGGAGTTGTTAAATGGCCCCTTACAGCCCGTTTGGTAGTTGGTTATAAATGGTGGTAATGAGAATGAATTTGTATGTAAATTTGTGAAGAAAGTCATTGTTCATTCCCATGGTAATGCTAATTTATCCTAAAGTGTCTATTTTTCTTCTTGAATTTTCATTCCCATCCAATACCACCTTGTTAGGTGGTATAATGAGTGGTAATGAAAATTAGGGGTGAGATTGCTTCCCCATGGAGAAAAGACACAAACTTGGGGGTTGAAATTGCCTCCCCATGGAGATTTTAATGATGCTTCCCTTGTAACCTACACTTAAAATTCATTCTCATTACCGCAATTTATTAACGCCTACCAAACGGGCCGTTAATATCACTATTCACTAGGCGTTGTCGTGTTTTTTCCAAAAATAAAAATAAATCCCAACTTACCCTTACACCTTCCCCTCTCGCTCATTTACTTCACATCTCCCAATCTCTCTTAATTCTCACCACTATTCACACCTTACCATCATTATCCTCCACCAGCCGACCAATCGCACTATCGTTGCTAGTAGGGATGGGCAAGGGTCGAGTCCAGCCGGATCCTAGACTCGGACCCTAAATTTTTTTACGAACCCAGACCCAAACCCTAAGGGTTTGGAAAAATTGGACCCGGACCCAGACCCTTAGGGTCTGTAGGGTCTAGGGTCCGGGTCTAGGGTCCAGGCCTATTTGTTTATTTTTGCCAAATTTTCAGCATTATAATATTTCATGACAAAAAATGATCATCTAGAAAAAAGACCCATAGATAAGAAAAATATAAACTACAATAAGAATTATGTCTAGAGCAATTTATATTATTTAGGACAATACAAATAATGTCTTGGAAGACTAATATCCAAAAACAAGGAAAAAAAAGAAGACTAAAAAATGTTAAAACTTATATATTAAACTTTTTAGGGTCTAAGGGACTGGGTCTGGGTCTGGGTCTGGGTCAGGCCCAAAATATCAAGACCTAGACCCGGGCCCTAAAAAATTTACTTGGACCCAGACCCGGACCCTTAGGGTCTGAAAAAGTTGGACCCTAACCCTTAAATTAGGGTCGGGTCCAGTAGGGTCCGGGTAGGATCCTGGACCCATGCCCATGCTAGCCACCCAAAGTCACCGACAAAACAGAGGTCATTCTACATTCCTAGAAAACTTACAATCTACTTCCTTGTAAAGTTGGAATTAACCTGCATCATATTATGACATATGAGCGTAGGCATCGACGTCCTTGAAAGAAATCTTAGCCTAGCCAGAGAGACGCCATCATTTGATCTCTTTCAAGGGTGTCTTAACCTGGGCTCAAACGTTCAAGAGAGAAGTCTGTGCCTAGGTAGAGACGTCTTTCAGAAAGACGTCTCGGCTCTCGACCTAGGTGTAGACGTCTTTCTTAGAGGTCTAATGTCTTTTTATTATTAAAACCTTTCTTTTTGTTCATATAGTTATGCTTATAATTTGAATTTGAATTTGTGATACATTAACGGATGCTAATAAATTACATTAAGCATTATAATTATGTCTAACTTGATTATACTCCCTCCGTTTTTTTAATTGTTACACTTACACTTTTGACGCATGCCAATGCAAACTTTAAGGACATATATCTCTAATTTTGCATTTGTAAAAATTACAAAAAGTACATATTATTAAAATACATATTAAGACGAATCTAACAAGATCCCACATGACTATGTTTTAATTCACGTATAAATCACAAATAATGGTCAAAGTGAGATTTGTGAATATTGTAAAATGTCAAAGTGTAACAATTTAAAAAACCAGTTAAGTATGTTAAATGTGAATGAATTATGCTTAATTTGATTTCAGAGGTTATTAATATTGACCCGGACCAACTCGGAAATTAGCAGGTTTTCGACATGACATTTCTGCCCTCGACTCGGGATCGCCCCAACTTGAACTTTGAGAAAAAAAAGACGGGCCATGCACAACTTAAAAACTTTTGCTAAATTTTGGCCCGACCCAAAATGGCAGGCATTGGCGGGAAAAGGTTGGCTCGATGCTTAGCCCGACCCAAGGCTTGAGCATGAAACGCACTAATTTTTTGGGCAAAACTTTATCATATCTGTTTGATTTTATGTAAAATCATAATGACAGGCTAAAGTCGTATCACCTTATCAAAAATAACCTAAGGTCCACTAACAAGTAGTCAGGGAAGTCAGGATCGAATCCACAGGGAGAAAGTTATACTATTGTGTCTGAATTCTAATATTATACTAACTAAATCAGATGAAAATGGTTGTTTTACTGAACTAACCAAATAACAGAACTAAATACGAAGGTAAGAATCAATTAATGAAGAACTAGGACTATGGATCACTATGCATACAATTCGGGAAATCAGAGACGAATAATAACCACCCAATAAGTCAATTTATCTAGGGCACATGTAATTTCTCTCGAACATTACCTCCCTCAAAGATCACCTAGCCGCTCTCGCATGGTCAAGGATCACTATGCCTAATAATTGAAAGCCTATACGAAATCTCTTCTCGGCGCATTCAATATTGCGATAATAGAAATACAAATCGGGCCTAATTCATAAATCTAGCATGAACGATTCAATCACAGGAAACAATTGAAATAAAGGGTAATTATACTAATCTATCAACCCCTCATTGCATACATAGATCCCCACAATCCTAGGAAATAAAACTACTCACTCATGCTTGAGAAAACAATAACAAATTCCATGTAAAAATTCATACTTTGAACTGCTGCAAATAATTAAGAAATTAATCTAATCAATAGTTGAGAAAGCAATAAAGAAGATTACCAAATTGAAGAACTATATTGAACTTGCGAATAATCCAAAGGTTTGATCTTGAATCCACAATGAAAAGTAGTAAACTAGGGTTCTTGAGAGAAACTATGAGAATTAAAGACTAAAAACAAGATGAATAGTAATATTCTTATTTTGCTATTTATACTAATCCTAAAACAACAAGGAAAAGTCCTCTAAAAAATACGAAGGTAAGAATCAATTAATGAAGAACTAGGACTATGGATCATTATGCATACAATTCGGGAAATCGAGACGAATAATAACCACCCAATAAGTCAATTTATCTAGGGCACATGTTTAATTTCTCTCGAACATTACCTCCCTCAAAGATCACCTAGCCGCTCTCGCACGGTCAAGGATCACTATGCCCCAATGATTGACAAAGCCTATACGAAATCTCCTCTCAAAACGGATTCACTATATGTGATAATAGAAATACAAATCGGCCTAATTCATAAATCTAGCACATGAACGATTCAATCACAGGAAACAATTGAAATAAAGGGTAATTATACTAATCTATCAATCCCTCATTGCATACATAGATCCCCACAATAGAAATAAAACTACTCACTCATGCTTGAGAATACAATAACAAATTCCATGTAAAAAATTCATACTTTGAACTATTGCAAATAACTAAGAAATTAATCTAATCAATAGTAGAGAAAGCAATAAAGAAGATTACCAAATTGAAGAACTATATTGAACTTGCGAATAATCCAAAGGTTTGATCTTCAATCCACCAATGAAAAGTAGTAAACTAGGGTTCTTGAGAGAAACTATGAGAATTAAAGACTAAAAACAAGATGAATAGTAATATTCTGATTTTGCTATTTGTACTAATCCTAAAACAACTAGGAAAAGTCCTCTAAAAAATAGCCCGAAAATCATTAAATGAGCGCGCGGATCAGATCGCCCGACGGACCAAGTCGCCGTGATCAAATCGGGCTCACGCAAAGAACAACACTCCAAGAGTAGACAACCGCCCGATGCTTTCTCGCCAACGTGGTGCCCGATGATGCTCTGGGCGATGGAACTCGCAAAGACGCACACAGCAGGCACTCGAGCACCCGCCCGATGGAGTCCGGGCTTCTCGCCCGATCGGGCCGGACACCGAACTACGACGGGGCCGAAGCGCCCGATCGGGGCCCGCAACGAAACTTGCTTTTGACAATGATGGACGCCTCGATCGGGGCGTGGAAGAGCCCGATGAGATTGGGCGAGGCTCGCGTTTAGTCATTCCTGGGCTTCGGACGCCAAGGCTTCACTTCTTCTTTTGTCCAAGGCCTCGGAAAGTATTCTCGGGACCCCGGAACTCATCATATAAGCCTTCGAACCTCTCCATTCGATTGTGGTAGACGTAAAGCGGTAGAAAATAGGGGAAAAAGCTCCCACTAATACCTACAAATCATCACAAAACAAAAAACCACGACTAGAGGAAGAAAGTTAGCGTGAAATGGCTCCTAAGAGCACCATTGATGCACATTTTAGCTCGGATATTAGGGGAAAACTCTATATAAAACCGTAACATCACATAACTAATTAAATATTTGATATTAATATGAGTTGATAATAGATGTAACATATTTTTCACCATATACCCCTAAGTAATTAGGTTTTTTCACAATTTACCTTCCAAGTTTTCAAAATTTCCCCATATACCCCTCAATTTCTTTAAAATTTACCATACGCCCATAATAACTAACGATCGTAAAGTGTTTTAGTCAATATCCCCTAATTGTGTTGCTAAACCTTAATCGACCTATATGTGACCATTTAATCTTAATTGACCACCAATAAAACACCATATATGTCTTTTTTTTTATCTCTCTTCATCTATAACTCTCTTCACTCTTGCTTTAGTCATAACTCATAAGTGGTGCTCCAATGGCGGACTATTAGAATAAATGGGTTAAGTAAGAGTTAATTAGATGTAGTAATGAAATCAAGTGTTAATGATAAAAAAAAGTTGATAATTATTAGTCATTGAAGGCACATGGTGAATCTTAGAGACATTGAGGGGTAATCACTAAGGTATATGGTTAAAAATTTGTATATTTCAATTGGAATAATATTATGTACTTTTTATATTTCATGTTAATTATCTCGAATTTAATTAATATTAACTTGAATACTTTTATTGTAATATCAAATTATATCCTCGTACTTTGAGTAAGAATTTTACGAGGAAAAAGTATGAAGAAAGAATGGCGGGAGACTTCGGGTCCAGCGTCATGTGAACTCTCGCTTGCATTACTATGTGAATGATTAGGATCAATATTCAAAATTAGGAGAAGTTGGGGTCGATTGGTAGGACTAATAAGAGACTTGCGGTGGGTCGATGACTATTGATTAATTTTGGGATGTGAGGACTAGGTATCGCAAGCGCTAACGAGATCGGGCAATTGAAGTATAATAAATAGGAATAAAGAAATTAAGCAATAAAGTACACACAAAATTTAAAATGCAAACCCTTGAAAAAGGAGAAAACCACAAACTACACTAGGAACTTTGAATTTATGAGATGATGATTACAGGAAGATAATGAAATCTCTCTAGACTCTCTAATCTCTCTTTAGAAGTCTCTCTAGATTAATTACTCTCTCCTCTCTATGAATTGAATGAATCTTAATAAAATAATAAATGGCTTGCATATTTATATTAGAGGGAACAATTAAAAACCTCATTGGAGAAGGAGACTTAATAGACATAGGAAACCCACTAACTTAGCCACCAAAGTCACACATAAGCGGTGAAAACCCCCCGCACCGGTTTCGCCATTGGCCTCGTCACTGCTCATCGCAAGTCTCTCTTGCCTTGTCTTGCTATGGTGTTGGGTTGTAGCGACAATAGCTCGTTGTTGTAGATGATCTTAAGCACATAAGAAATGCCATGCAAATGCTCGACACACACACACAACGGTTTGCACATTCCTTCTTCGTCGCACACTTGTCGACTACACTCGTCAACGTCTACTCGCTTCTTCGACGATCTTAAACACCATATCCAACATGGGACCCATGCCTTGTGGCCCAGGTGATGATTAAGTCATTCCTAGTTATGAGGGAACAAGACTCCTTCTTTGGTCTTGTGAGGATCAAAGTTATCCTTAAATGTAAAAGCGCCCAAAAATAACCCCTACACACAATTTTCTAGGGTTTTAAACAATGTTTTTCAACCAAAAATACGATATGACCCGAACACGATGAACCCGACCCAACCCGATTGGCCCACTATTATAATAAAAGCTTAAAAATAATATATTTTGAATGTAAAATATAATATTTTAAATAATAATTAATAATAATCAAACTTAATTATATATTTACATGAAAGAAATATTTAGTTTCACAACAAGTTTAATATTTTTGATTTATTACGATAGAACATTGTTTACAGTACAATTATTGATCTAAATTTTACCAAATTTATTATTTTAAGATATATATACTAATATGATCGTTATATCATATCAAGATGAAATTATAGTTTTACAAAAGAAATACTCATTTTATATGAAAAATAGAAATAGAAAAAGAAAAAGTTGATAAAAAGGCCTCATGGACAAGTAGTAGGATCCTAACCCGACCAGACAACCCGTGTTTGGCTTGACCCGAGAATACATCGACCTATATTTATCAAACCCGAAACGCACCCGCTTCTCAATTGCCATAACTAAATGGGACCCTTATGAAATGGATGAACATGTCAGAAGATTGAGGTAGGTGGTCGAGTCTAAATCTACCTTAAAATATCGCAAGTGTATGGGTCAATAGCTTGTAAATATAGGACGAGCAAGGTACCATTTCCCACACAAAAGGTATTATCACCCAGCAAAATAAGAAATAACTAATAATATCTTGATGGTACAAAAACAATGAGGTGGTGATAAAAACTATAACTTAATTATAAACTAACAACTAAAATACGTTGAGGAGAATAATTACATATATATATATATTTTTTTTTGGATTGGTAAGATGAATTGCCCTACCGGACCGGAAACTGCGAGAGGTCGGCCGGTCGGGTTGGCATTGGGCACTATGAAAATAAGGATGGAGGTAAGGGAAATCCCTACCCTCAAAGTGCCCCTAGTGGGAAATGAACCCCTGCAACACCCGGAAATTACATAACCTTAATCGGCATCGGAATCATAACTTAAGCCTATTGGTTAGGGCCCACTATTAATATAATAACCTAAAATGATCTCTTAAACATACAAATGATCAATAATAATTCATAATGATTACCCATAATACAGAGTATTCTAAATATCCCAAAGTTATACAGAGTCACTTCAACTTAATCTTTCCGGAGCATCCTTGACATAACTGATCCTGCGCTATCTTCAAGATACCTGAATAATTTCATAAAATAAGGAGAAGAGAAAACACAGAAAATAACCTAAAATGAGTTGAAAACTTCGAGTAACTTCACTCCGGCCACGAAAAACGGTTTTAGTTCGTAAACATATTTATGCATAGGCATATATCACATCATATTGGTACTTGTTCGGAAATACTATCGGAAACGTTATCATTGAATAGTCTGCTGACAAGGACCATTTGCGTGAGCATAGTTCATTGGCAAGTACAGGTTTTGGACAAAGCATTAACATTATCATATGACCCTTTTGGTCCCTGTTCATTCGTATATCGTAAACAAAATTCCTCCACCTGTAACTTGCGCATTTGCCGGTTCATTACATAATGTCAAGCCGATAGAACCATCCACTTTTACAAATTTGCATAAATTCATATTTCCGAACAACACCCATAAATCATACTTCTCCGTTCCCAAAATACGTGAAACACTTATCTCATTTATGTGAGAGGCTTTTTGAGGCAAGTGTTTGACTTATTTTGAAACGGAGGAAGTAATAGATCCCATAATTCATATAACCACTATACTTCATAAACATGACTATTCATAACATCATGAGCATTCATCGAGTCATAGCATCACATAGTCATATCATCACGAAGACATATCCACACATTCAAGCATATAATTGCACATAACGTATACGAGCATGCATAATTGCTAGACATGAAAGGTTACCTCATACGCTATTCCTTTTGTTACTCCATAAGTATCGTCATAACTTAGCCTCCAAGAATCGTCATACATAATCTCCATATAGAAGCATAACTCCAATATAATAAAATCCATAATTAGCCATCCCTATTATAAAGATTAATAACCCTTACATAAATCGCTCAACTTTATGGCCTTTGAAAAGGTCAATTACGAGTTTCTACTAGTTGACTCATAAAACTATGATTCCACTTAGGGAATTATTTTGAAAACAATTAACTTTCAACTTGAAGTCATTTACGTGAAATCTCATTATAAGTCTCGAAAATATTTTGGACTTTCCAATCTTTAAGCTGCAATAGAATAAATCAGTTTAGTATTTACAAGGTTAGCCCATCTAATATGTATATAAGTTAAACTAGATAGTTTAAATAAATCAGTTTTTAAGGCCCAACAATAGGATTAATTAACAAACTAGCCTAACATGGTTTATGGTTTAGCACTAAATCAGATATTAAGGCCCAATAGCTCAAACTAAGTTCAGTTAATAACTTGGGCTTAAGTCTAATAAACATGAAATTTCAAGAAGAAACAAGAGGTAATTATACCTCTGCTACTTGAGCAGCGACGACACAGGGGAGGGAGATGAATCTCTGGCGAGCGATGACTGATGAGTTTGACAGCAGGACGAAGGCGGCGGTCTGGCGGCGTTCGTCGGACTTCGACTCCGGCGCTGGGCAGCAAACACGAGCAGGCTGAGCAGAGGAGGAGAGAAAAGACAGCGGGAGAGGAGCTCCGGCAAGCATCGAGTTTACGGCTGTGCTCCGGCATAGCCTCAGTGGTCAAAGGAATGCTGCACCACAGTTGGTGGTGGCACGGTAGTGCCGAGAGAGTAGAAAGAGCAACAAGAAACTTTTATTTTGCTGAGTTTTTATTGTGTTTTTCATCCGTGAATCAATGGGTTTTTATAGATGGAAATAGGGGAACAGAATGGAGGTGGAATGAGGGGGATTGGTGGTTCATTCACCTTGGGGAGCAAGGCGAGAGACAAGATGAGAGAAGGTGAAGTTGGGCGGTGGGTGTCAGGTGTGTGTCGTGGAGTTGAGTCATGAGTGTTGAACCAACTCTCCTTATTCCTCTTTCTTTCTTTCTCAGTTTCTTTGGATGACAAAATGTCAAACCTTGACTCTTTTCAAGTTTTAAGTTAATTTTGACTCCTATACTTCAACATTGGACTTTAATTAAAAAAATCATTAACTCAAAAAAAATCATATATGATGCATAAGCTCGATATACATCAATATAGATATGCTTTGCTTATAAAAATATTAGTACTACATTATAGTTAAACTTTTGCCATAAATATCACTTTTTAAGCAACTAAAATAAATATACTTAATTCAGAAAATAATTTAACCATGATTATTTTGGAAAAATTTAGGATGTAATTAAGCTAATAAACATAATTAGTAGCGAATAAAATGATATTAAAGTTTGGAGTATTACACCCTCAACCTTGAGGTTTGGAGGCACAATCCCAACCACTAGGCCCAAGCTTAGCTTGGTAATAATAATACTTAGATAGGAAAGAGAGATCTAGGGACTAAGATTTCACCTATACTTTCTACAACGAAATTAAACTAATCGATGGGTCAAAAAATATTAGATTATAATGATCGAATTACCTATAGTATATTACCCCCTTTCCCAAGGTAGAAAACTTATATTTATACCAATCTCATGTCTACTCCTGTGATTATAACAATTGATATAAACTCATTAAGGACTAGAAATTCATATATAATTGATCACCCCAAGTGTATAACTATCCCTAAAATTATACTACTTGACGTTTAATAATTCCATGAACTAGTATTGAATTTTCATTCCCGCTACTAACCCAATACCTTAGACATACAATCAATTGGACAAATCAATTATACGAAATAAAACCAAGATTATCAAATTGCAACAAGAAATAAATAAACCCATACAACTAATTCAATCCATTTACAGAAAATAATAGACTAAATCTAGTCCTAAGACAAGGAAATTTAGCAAGACATTGAAATTAAATTAACTTAATTGTTTAACAATGTAAAATCACTTGTTGACATAATAATTGAACATAGTAGAAAAGTTGAATAAAAATAATACGAAAAGGGAAACGAAGGAACTACGAAACAGGATGATTGGAGAGAGAGGTGGTAGCTTAGTGGAGTACTACCCCGAATCAAGGGTATTGCCCAGGGTTCTAATACTCATCCCAACAATATGTTGGGGCATTTACTTCTGGTTTGTTTAGTCTTGTACCCGAGTCTACGAGGTGGTGTGCCCAGCAGCTAGTAGCCTAGCGGGGTTGGTCTTCGGACCAATTATCTTTCCTAATAAAAAAAACCAAAGCGGATGATTGATCGTCGATGCTTGGGTTTGCTCCCTTCTTCTCTATGCCTCGTTGTTCTTCAGACGACTAGCTTCCTTTTTATATTTCCTCCTAGGATTTTTCTGTTAAATTCACAAGAGGGGATCCAACTATTACCCATTTTCTTTTATAAGTCCCAACTATAGATTATTCCTACTTGGGTCCCAAGTTGACTATCTTGTGATTTTCATAGGTCTGAGTTACTTATAACTTAGGTTTAGAAGGTAAGATTTTTAAATGTTTACCATCTTCGAACACTTCCGGCAAGTGGCAAAGACCTATAAAGTGAGACCAACGTTTAAAAATCTTACCTTCTAAACCGGTTATAAATAAGTCGGGACCTATAAAAATCACAAGATGAACTTGGGACTGCCAGGAATAATCCATAATTGGGACTTATAAAAGAAAATAGGTAATAGTTGGGCCTCTTCTTGTGAATTTTCCTTTTTCAATGCCGCCCTTTTCTTTGTGTGAAGAGATTCACCTCCTTTTTTGTGTTTCTTCGTTGAAAAAAGGATTAGGCCTAGCCTTCTTGATATCAATTAGTAGTACTTAATGGGTAAAAGCAAACCAAACAAAGCCTCTTTGTAATATTTCTCCCGTCAATGGAACACCCAGGCCTTTACGGAGTCGAGTATATCGTTACTAATGTACATCAAGGGCCAACAAGCGTCCTCAATGACCAACAAGTTTCTCCAATGACCAACACATCCCAATGCAAGTTCTTTCAGCGTATTTTGTCTAGGTCACCCATCTCAAAACTACTCTCATCCAAGCATGCTTAATTTTAGAGTAACTCAGGAAATGAGCTCTCTAGATGAAAGATGTATCTTGTTGGTATAAGTAAGTTTGCTAAAATATCTTTTAAAGCAATCATGAGTGGTATTGTTAAGCGTAACACTACCTCCTTTTTGAAACATAATATAAACAAAATAGAATAAGTTTTTTAAGGAAATAACGATAGTGGAAATATCGCCTCACGGAAATGTCACTCTAAACAAAAATATACATAAAGAGGCAGAACAACCTTATATACTCAATGTAGTAAACATAAGTAAGAACTAAAATAAAAAGTCTTAGTATCTTAAATAACCGCTCCCTCATTGCCAATAACACGAAATAAACATGTCTCATAAACGCATGCAAAATTATCAACAAACATGCACAATCAGTAGGGAGAAACTAACAGTTCTCCAAACCCAATTAGTATCCATATAAAAGTTATAAAAGTCTTAATAATCAAGTCATACAAAAACATATCAATAATTACGGTGTGATCGTGAATTTGACTACCTCATTGAAGGGTTTTAGTTTTAAAAATAGTTTTGTAAAGAAGTCATCAACAAGTCTTTAAAGGAGGACTCATAAACTTAATTGAATATTGGGAAATCTTAGGGACAACTTAGGGACTTATCCAATTTAGATTTCCCCGTCATAACTTTATGATTGGTCAATAAACGAAAGATTGAGTTCGGGGGTGAAGGTATGAACATGATAAGGAATCACGTTTGCCCATTGTTGGCTTCTACTTAATGTGATTCATAGACTAGTTTTATGCAAATAAACAACCAAACAATTGATTTCAAAGCGGCCTAAAAATTAATCTACGTTGGTTCATTGAACACAAAAGACAATTTTGGTGATGTGTTTATTAGCAATCAAATTACTAGGATCCTAAATAATTTGTCCAAATCATCTTATTAGGCGTTAGAGCATTTATTTAGGCCAATAATAAGCATGTGCTTTTATGAAAGCAATAAAGCATCAAAACATGAAAATATGTACAAGATATAAAAAGGAGATTAGAGATTAAGAATATGCAAAAGCATCATGAAAAGTGCGTTAGTAATTTCAAGCAAATAAATATGAAAGTAAAATATTAAGGACCCTAAGGAATATAACGGTGTCACCTAGGTCTTAGAGAGTGATAACCACCGGGAGGAGTAATCGTGGAACTTGTAACGAAACCAATGGAAGATCACAAGTATGTGAGTGTGTTTGAATTGTTGAAGGGTATTTGCTTAGAGTATGTGAGACACATATCGATGTGAATCTTATGAAAGTATATGAAAAGTGTGCCAAAAACCGAGTGGAATGTGACCTATTTATAGGAAAAATAGAAAAAATAAGATAAGATCCATCGTTGTGCGGCGCGCACATGTGATCTGTTGCGCTCACGGTTGTGTGCTAACGCATCCTCTCTTGCATGATTTTGGATTTTCTTGATTGTCTCGTAGTTGCGTGCGCGCAATAAGTGCGCGCCATACCGTGGTATCCGATTTTTGATTGTCTTAATTAACGGTCCGAATCCCACGAAAGTCTCTCATTGGACTATGAGTTTTAGAAAACTTGGAAGTCGCCACCCTATTAATATCCGAATAGGGACAAGATTTATTTAATAAATCATTTTAAAATCAATTTCAAGAAATATCATTTAAAATGATTATGACTTCATATGGATAAGGCTTTTTTGAAAATTGGTCTTTCATACCATGAGATAGGGTTCTGGGTTTTAGTTAAGAGGTGTGAACGTCTGGAACTCGTCTCCTCTTCCATTCTAAAGAACGGGCTCTTACTAAATGCGTTATTTTCCATTTTAAAGTAATCATGGCTATTCAAAAGAAAGAAAATCACATAGTTTGCACATATACATATCAGCCATTTTTATTTAGGACCAATATATCATTTGTACATGGTAGGTTTGAGCAACGAAGTTGCACTATGTAACAATCATTGCGGGATTGGAATCCACTCATGGATCAAAACCGTCGTAGTTCGATCGTATGTCTCACCCTAAATGGCCAATTCCATTGGGGAAGAATATGAAATAGATTATGAATAACTCACCTTTAGAATTAAACAAATCTATTAGGATTAAGGTAATCACTCCAATTAGTGATTGAAATGAGGTTAAGATAATCACCTTAATTAGTGATTAAATATGAAGGATTAAGATAACCACCTCAATTCGTGATTAGAAATGGAGGTTAAGATAATCACCCTAATTAGTGACTAAACTTAAGAGGGAAGATAATCAACTTGATTAGTGATTAACAATGAAGGTTAGGAAGTAATCACCCTAATTGGTGATTATTCAAGGTTTAGGATAATCACTCCAATTAGTGATTAAATGAGAAAAATAATCGTCTGAATTAACGATTATTAAGGTTTAAATCAATGCACTGTAGTCCCCACAATTAATAGAAATACAAATCAGGCCTAATTCATAAATCTAGCATGAACGATTCAATCACAGGAAACAATTGAAATAAAGGGTAATTATACTAATCTATCAACCCCTCATTGCATACATAGATCCCCACAATCCTAGGAAATAAAACTACTCACTCATGCTTGAGAAAACAATAACAAATTCCATGTAAAAATTCATACTTTGAACTGCTGCAAATAATTAAGAAATTAATCTAATCAATAGTTGAGAAAGCAATAAAGAAGATTACCAAATTGAAGAACTATATTGAACTTGCGAATAATCCAAAGGTTTGATCTTGAATCCACAATGAAAAGTAGTAAACTAGGGTTCTTGAGAGAAACTATGAGAATTAAAGACTAAAAACAAGATGAATAGTAATATTCTTATTTTGCTATTTATACTAATCCTAAAACAACAAGGAAAAGTCCTCTAAAAAATAGCCCGAAAATCATTAAATGAGCGCGCGGATCAGTCGCCCGATCGGGCCAAGTCTGCCCGATCAAATCGGGCTCAATGCAGCAGCAACACTCCAAGAGTAGACATCCGCCCGATGCTGTCGGGCTAGGCCGCCCGATGGAGTCGGGCTCGTCGATGTTCAGCGCTCGGCTCAGCTCCGCAGACGCATGTACACTCTCGCCAACCGCCCGATGCTGTCGGGCCAGGCTGCTCGATGATGTCGGGCGATGGAACTTCGCAGCACGCACATAGCAGCACTCGAGCACCCGCCCGATGGAGTCGGGCCTTCTCGCCCGATCGGGCCAGACACCGAACTACGACAGGGCCGAAGCGCCCGATCGGGCCCGCAACGAAACTTGCTTTTGACAATGATTGATGCCCGATCGGGCGTGAGGAGCCCGATGAGATTGGGCGAGGCTCCGTTTAGTCATTCCTGGGCTTCAGACGCTAAGGCTTCACTTCTTCTTTTGTCCAAGGCCTCGGAAAGTATTCTCGGGACCCCGGAACTCATCATATATGCCATCGAACCTCTCCATTCGATTGTGGTAGACGTAAAGCAGTAGAAAATAAGGAAAAAGCTCCCTAATACCTACAAATCATCACAAAACAAAAAACCACAACTAGAAGAAGAAAGTTAGCGTGAAATGGCTCCTAAGAGCACCATTGATGCACATTTTAGCTCAGATATAAGGGGAAAAACTCTATATAAAACCGTAACATCAAACTCCCCCAAGCTAAACCTTTGCTTGTCCCCAAGCAAAGCACAACATGAATAAGAATTGGATTGCTTCACCCCTCAGATAGGATATTTTAAACTCAATTATTTCCAACTCAAAATCGTTCAAGAAAGCAAAATTCAAGTTCAGTTGCTCAGATCACCTGACTACCAATCACTTAAGGAAACCATCACATGCAGCTGCCCTACATATCATGCAAAACTTGAAAAGGTGCTCACCGAGGTGTCACTCCTCTCAATTTTGTGGCAGGCATAATATGTGCCCGATCGCTCACCAACCCAACCATAAAAGCCCTTCCCACTCACACTCTCATGTGTTTAGAAAGGTATAATATAGCTCATCCTAATCAGGTCGACTCAAATAACAAACTTAACCTTCAACTTTGGCATATTGACTCAGTATTATTCCAATAAACAATCAAACACGTGCTCAAAAGGTCTTTCTCAGGGTTGTAATGGGGCTCGGGTAAAGGTACGAAAATTATTTAAGGAATGTGGTGGAAAAGCCAAGAAAGGGGAGCAAAAAACACTAGTATGACTAGGTGTGATCGAAACAACTCCCATGGCATCAACAACATAACCAAGATAATAAACAACTCTGAAATTGCACGAACCAACCAATACTTGTCTCTTTCAACATAATTTCCAACACTTTTGAAAGTCAGTGAGTGAAGATCATAGAAATTTTTCAGATTTTTCACTATCATTTTTCCACTTTATTTTTCTATTTCTTTCTTTTCTTTGTACAAACATATCATTATTTTCCAATCACCCTACGGAATCAACCACACAATATAATATCAACTTAACAAATGCTCCCCCAAGCTTGGGACAATAGTCATTGTAAAGGCTCAAGGCGTGTAATGTGGCTTAATATAGATCCAAAAAGAAGTCATTAGGCTCAGCGGGGCTAGTGGGGAAAATTGATTCATTAAACAACTCCGAGGCTTAAAAATTAAACAAATGAACGCCTCTATCACGCACATGTCTAAAGTCACCATAACTCAACGAGTACAATGCCAAAACCAAGATAAGAATGCTACGAGGAACTAACACACAAGAATAGACCGGATATATACATAAATTCGAGGGCTAGAATGAATCCTCACAATCTAACCAATTCAAGCATGCAGTTAAAATAGGCGCTTTATCATCAGAATCCACTCAAGATCAAGGCAATCAGAGATCACATCACAACATCCCAATCACAAATGCCCAACTATCCAGTATAATGAGTTAAATCATTTTTTTTCAAAGCAAAGTTCGGGGCACAGGGAAGCAATCAATCTATTCATATTCAACTCGTATTTTTGTGTTTTTTCATTTTTTCAAAGCAATTAAACTAACTTAACTAACCTAAAAAGCAGTGAAAACAAAAAGAAAAACAATACTAATACTTACATAAATCCTCCCCCAAGCTGAACTTGGCAATGGCCTCATTGCAACAAGGGGAAGGAAAGGGACATGGACGTCAGCTGCCCATCAGCCTGCATCGAGCAGTTTAGTAGCCGCATGTTGTACCACCTTTTGCAGCCCGCGTTGGACTGTAATGCGAGTGTGGTGGCCCTCATGTAGATGAGTGTGGTCGTTGTAGTATAGTGGTAAGTATTCCCGCCTGTCACGCGGGTGACCCGGGTTCGATCCCCGGCAACGGCGCCAAAAATTGACAGGCTAAAGTCGTATCACCTTATCAAAAATAACGTAAGGTCCACTAACAAGTAGTCAGGGAAGTCAGGATCGAATCCACAGGGAGAAAGTTATACTATTGTATCTGAATTCTAATATTATACTAACTAAATCAGATGAAAATGGTTGTTTTACTGAACTAACCAAATAACAGAACTAAATACGAAGGTAAGAATCAATTAATGAAGAACTAGGACTATGGATCACTATGCATACAATTCGGGAAATCAGAGACGAATAATAACCACCCAATAAGTCAATTTATCTAGGGCACATGTAATTTCTCTCGAACATTACCTCCCTCAAAGATCACCTAGCCGCTCTCGCATGGTCAAGGATCACTATGCCTAATGATTGAAAGCCTATACGAAATCTCTCCTCTCGAAGCAGATTCAATATTGTGATAATAGAAATACAAATCAGGCCTAATTCATAAATCTAGCATGAACGATTCAATCACAGGAAACAATTGAAATAAAGGGTAATTATACTAATCTATCAATCCCTCATTGCATACATAGATCCCCACAATAGAAATAAAACTACTCACTCATGCTTGAGAATACAATAACAAATTCCATGTAAAAATTCATACTTTGAACTATTGCAAATAACTAAGAAATTAATCTAATCAATAGTAGAGAAAGCAATAAAGAAGATTACCAAATTGAAGAACTATATTGAACTTGCGAATAATCCAAAGGTTTGATCTTCAATCCACAATGAAAAGTAGTAAACTAGGGTTCTTGAGAGAAACTATGAGAATTAAAGACTAAAAACAAGATGAATAGTAATATTCTGATTTTGCTATTTGTACTAATCCTAAAACAACTAGGAAAAGTCCTCTAAAAAATAGCCCGAAAATCATTAAATGAGCGCGCGGATCAATCGCCCGATCGGACCAAGTCTGCCCGATCAAATCGGGCTCAACGCAGCAACAACACTCCAAGAGTAGACAACCGCCCGATGCTGTCGGGCCAGGTTGCCCGATGATGTCGGGCGATGGAACTTCGCAGCACGCACACAGCAGCACTCGAGCACCCGCCCGATGGAGTCCGGCCTTCTCGCCCGATCGGGCCAGACACCGAACTACGACAGGGCCGAAGCGCCCGATCGGGCCCGCAACGAAACTTGCTTTTGACAATGATGGACGCCTGATCGGGCGTGAAGAGCCCGATGAGATTGGGCGAGGCTCCGTTTAGTCATTCCTGGGCTTCAGACGCCAAGGCTTCACTTCTTCTTTTGTCCAAGGCCTCGGAAAGTATTCTCGGGACCCCAGAACTCATCATATAAGCCTTCGAACCTCTCCATTCGATTGTGGTAGACGTAAAGCAGTAGAAAATAGGGAAAAAGCTCCCTAATACCTACAAATCATCACAAAACAGAAAACCACGACTAGAGGAAGAAAGTTAGCGTGAAATGGCTCCTAAGAGCACCATTGATGCACATTTTAGCTCAGATATTAGGGGAAAAACTCTATATAAAACCGTAACATCACATAACTAATTAAATATTTGATATTAATATGAGTTGATAATAGATGTAACATATTTTTCACCATATACCCCTAAGTAATTAGGTTTTTTCACAATTTACCTTCCAAGTTTTCAAAATTTCCCCATATACCCCTCAATTTCTTTAAAATTTACCATACGCCCATAATAACTAACGATCGTAAAGTGTTTTAGTCAATATCCCCTAATTGTGTTGCTAAACCTTAATCAACCTATATGTGACCATTTAATCTTAATTGACCACCAATAAAACACCATATATGTCTTTTTTTATCTCTCTTCATCTATAACTCTCTTCACTCTGCTTTAGTCATAACTCATAAGTGGTGCTCCAATGGCAGACTATTAGAATAAATGGGTTAAGTAAGAGTTAATTAGATGTAGTAATGAAATCAAGTGTTAATGATAAAAAAAAGTTGATAATTATTAGTCATTGAAGGCACATGGTGAATCTTAGAGACATTGAGGGGTAATCACTAAGGTATATGGTTAAAAATTTGTATATTTCAATTGGAATAATATTATGTACTTTTTATATTTCATGTTAATTATCTCGAATTTAATTAATATTAACTTGAATACTTTTATTGTAATATCAAATTATATCCTCGTACTTTGAGTAAGAATTTTACGAGGAAAAAGTATGAAGAAAGAATGGCGGGAGACTCGGGTTCGCGTCATGTGAACTCTCGCTGCATTACTATGTGAATGATTAGGATCAATATTCAAAATTAGGAGAAGTTGGGGTCGATTGGTAGGACTAATAAGAGACTTGCAGTGGCTGATGACTATTGATTAATTTTGGGATGTGAGGACTAGGTATCGCAAGCGCTAACAGATCGGGCAATTGAAGTATAATAAATAGGAATAAAGAAATTAAGCAATAAAGTACACACAAAATTTAAAATGCAAACCCTTGAAAAAGGAGAAAACCACAAACTACACTAGGAACTTTGAATTTTTGAGATGATGATTACAGGAAGATAATGAAATCTCTCTAGACTCTCTAATCTCTCTTTAGAAGTCTCTCTAGATTAATTACTCTCTCCTCTCTATGAATTGAATGAATCTTAATAAAATAATAAATGGCTTGCATATTTATATTAGAGGGAACAATTAAAAACCTCATTGGAGAAGGAGACTTAATAGACATAGGAAACCTACAACTTAGCCACCAAAGTCACACATAGGCAGGAAAACCCCCTCGCACTGGTTCGCCATTGGCCTCGTCACTGCTCATCGCAAGTCTCTCTTGCCTTGTCTTGCTATGGTGTTGGGTTGTAGCGACAATAGCTCGTTGTTGTAGATGATCTTAAGCACATAAGAAATGCCATGCAAATGCTCGACACACACACACAACGGTTTGCACATTCCTTCTTCGTCGCACACTTGTCGACTACACTCGTCAACGTCTACTCGCTTCTTCGACGATCTTAAACACCATATCCAACATGGGACCCATGCCTTGTGGCCCAGGTGATGATTAAGTCATTCCTAGTTATGAGGGAACAAGACTCCTTCTGTTTGGTCTTGTGAGGATCAGGTTATCCTTAAATGTAAAACTGCCCAAAAATAACCCCTCTACACAATTTTCTAGGGTTTTAAACAATGTTTTTCAACCAAAAATACGATATGACCCGAACCTGATGAACCTGACCCAACCCGATTGGCCCACTATTATAATAAAAGCTTAAAAATAATATATTTTGAATGTAAAATATAATATTTTAAATAATAATTAATAATAATCAAACTTAATTATATATTTACATGAAAGAAATATTTAGTTTCACAACAAGTTTAATATTTTTGATTTATTACGATAGAACATTGTTTACAGTACAATTATTGATCTAAATTTTACCAAATTTATTATTTTAAGATATATATACTAATATGATCGTTATATCATATCAAGATGAAATTATAGTTTTACAAAAGAAATACTCATTTTATATGAAAAATAGAAATAGAAAAAGAAAAAGTTGATAAAAAGGCCTCATGGACAAGTAGTAGGATCCTAACCCGACCGACAACCCGTGTTTGGCTTGACCCGAGAATACATCTGACCTATATTTATCAAACCCGAAACGCACCCGCTTCTCAATTGCCATAACTAAATGGGACCCTTATGAAATGGATGAACATGTCAGAAGATTGAGGTAGGTGGTCGAGTCTAAATCTACCTTAAAATATCGCAAGTGTATGGGTCAATAGCTTGTAAATATAGGACGAGCAAGGTACCATTTCCCACACAAAAGGTATTATCACCCAGCAAAATAAGAAATAACTAATAATATCTTGATGGTACAAAAACAATGAGGTGGTGATAAAAACTATAACTTAATTATAAACTAACAACTAAAATACGTTGAGGAGAATAATTACATATATATATATATTTTTTTTTGGATTGGTAAGATGAATTGCCCTACCGGACCGGAAACTCGCAGAGGTCAACCCGGTCCGGGTTGGCGGGCTGGGCACTATGAAAATAAGGATGGAGGTAAGGGAAATCCCTACCCTCAAAGTGCCCCTAGTGGGAAATGAACCCCCTGCAACACCCCGGAAATTACATAACCTTAATCGGCATCGGAATCATAACTTAAGCCTATTGGTTAGGGCCCACTATTAATATAATAACCTAAAATGATCTCTTAAACATACAAATGATCAATAATAATTCATAATGATTACCCATAATACAGAGTATTCTAAATATCCCAAAGTTATACAGAGTCACTTCAACTTAATCTTTCCGGAGCATCCTTGACATAACTGATCCTGCGCTATCTTCAAGATACCTGAATAATTTCATAAAATAAGGAGAAGAGAAAACACAGAAAATAACCTAAAATGAGTTGAAAACTCAGTAACTTCACTCCAGCCAGTAAAAACGGTTTTAGTTCGTAAACATATTTATGCATAGGCATATATCACATCATATTGGTACTTGTTCGGAAATACTATCGGAAAACGTTATCATTGAATAGTCTGCTGACAAGGACCATTTGCGTGAGCATAGTTCATTGGCAAGTACAGGTTTTGGACAAAGCATTAACATTATCATATGACCCTTTTGGTCCCTGTTCATTCGTATATCGTAAACAAAATTCCTCCACCTGTAACTTGCGCATTTGCCAGTTCATTACATAATGTCAAGCCAGCAGAACCATCCACTTTTACAAATTTGCATAAATTCATATTTCCGAACAACACCCATAAATCATACTTCCTCCGTTCCAAAATACGTGAAACACTTATCTCATTTATGTGAGAGCTTTTTGAGACAAGTGTTTCACTTATTTTGAAACGGAGGAAGTAATAGATCCATAATTCATATAACCACTATACTTCATAAACATGACTATTCATAACATCATGAGCATTCATCGAGTCATAGCATCACATAGTCATATCATCACGAAGACATATCCACACATTCAAGCATATAATTGCACATAACGTATACGAGCATGCATAATTGCTAGACATGAAAGGTTACCTCATACGCTATTCCTTTTGTTACTCCATAAGTATCGTCATAACTTAGCCTCCAAGAATCGTCATACATAATCTCCATATAGAAGCATAACTCCAATATAATAAAATCCATAATTAGCCATCCCTATTATAAAGATTAATAACCCTTACATAAATCGCTCAACTTTATGGCCTTTGAAAAGGTCAATTACGAGTTTCTACTAGTTGACTCATAAAACTATGATTCCACTTCGGGAATTATTTTGAAAACAATTAACTTTCAACTTGAAGTCATTTACGTGAAATCTCATTATAAGTCTCGAAAATATTTTGGACTTTCCAATCTTTAAGCTGCAATAGAATAAATCAGTTTAGTATTTACAAGGTTAGCCCATCTAATATGTATATAAGTTAAACTAGATAGTTTAAATAAATCAGTTTTTAAGGCCCAACAATAGGATTAATTAACAAACTAGCCTAACATGGTTTATGGTTTAGCACTAAATCAGATATTAAGGCCCAATAGCTCAAACTAAGTTCAGTTAATAACTTGGGCTTAAGTCTAATAAACATGAAATTTCAAGAAGAAACAAGAGGTAATTATACCTCTGCTACTTGAGCAGCGACGACACAGGGGAGGGAGATGAATCTCTGGCGAGCGATGACTGATGAGTTTGACAGCAGGACGAAGGCGGCGGTCTGGCGGCGTTCGTCGGACTTCGACTCCGGCGCTGGGCAGCAAACACGAGCAGGCTGAGCAGAGGAGGAGAGAAAAGACAGCGGGAGAGGAGCTCCGGCAAGCATCGAGTTTACGGCTGTGCTCCGGCATAGCCTCAGTGGTCAAAGGAATGCTGCACCACAGTTGGTGGTGGCACGGTAGTGCCGAGAGAGTAGAAAGAGCAACAAGAAACTTTTATTTTGCTGAGTTTTTATTGTGTTTTTCATCCGTGAATCAATGGGTTTTTATAGATGGAAATAGGGGAACAGAATGGAGGTGGAATGAGGGGGATTGGTGGTTCATTCACCTTGGGGAGCAAGGCGAGAGACAAGATGAGAGAAGGTGAAGTTGGGCGGTGGGTGTCAGGTGTGTGTCGTGGAGTTGAGTCATGAGTGTTGAACCAACTCTCCTTATTCCTCTTTCTTTCTTTCTCAGTTTCTTTGGATGACAAAATGTCAAACCTTGACTCTTTTCAAGTTTTAAGTTAATTTTGACTCCTATACTTCAACATTGGACTTTAATTAAAAAAATCATTAACTCAAAAAAATCATATATGATGCATAAGCTCGATATACATCAATATAGATATGCTTTGCTTATAAAAATATTAGTACTACATTATAGTTAAACTTTTGCCATAAATATCACTTTTTAAGCAACTAAAATAAATATACTTAATTCAGAAAATAATTTAACCATGATTATTTTGGAAAAATTTAGGATGTAATTAAGCTAATAAACATAATTAGTAGCGAATAAAATGATATTAAAGTTTGGAGTATTACACCCTCAACCTTGAGGTTTGGAGCACAATCCCAACCACTAGCCAAGCTACCAGTAATAATAATACTTAGATAGGAAAGAGAGATCTAGGGACTAAGATTTCACCTATACTTTCTACAACGAAATTAAACTAATCGATGGGTCAAAAAATATTAGATTATAATGATCGAATTACCTATAGTATATTACCCCCTTTCCCAAGGTAGAAAACTTATATTTATACCAATCTCATGTCTACTCCTGTGATTATAACAATTGATATAAACTCATTAAGGACTAGAAATTCATATATAATTGATCACCCCAAGTGTATAACTATCCCTAAAATTATACTACTTGACGTTTAATAATTCCATGAACTAGTATTGAATTTTCATTCCCGCTACTAACCCAATACCTTAGACATACAATCAATTGGACAAATCAATTATACGAAATAAAACCAAGATTATCAAATTGCAACAGAAATAAATAAACCCATACAACTAATTCAATCCATTTACAGAAAATAATAGACTAAATCTAGTCCTAAGACAAGGAAATTTAGCAAGACATTGAAATTAAATTAACTTAATTGTTTAACAATGTAAAATCACTTGTTGACATAATAATTGAACATAGTAGAAAAGTTGAATAAAAATAATACGAAAAGGGAAACAGAAGGAACTACGAAACAGATGATTGGAGAGAGAGGTGGTAGCTTAGTGGAGTACTACCCCGAATCAAGGGTATTGCCCAGGGTTCTAATACTCATCCCAACAATATGTTGGGGCATTTACTTCTGGTTTGTTTAGTCTTGTACCCAGTCTCTGAGCTGGTGTGCCCTGCAGGCTAGTAGCCTAGCAGGGGTTGGTCTTCGGACCAATTATCTTTCCTAATAAAAAAAACCAAACAGATGATTGATCGTCTGATGCTTGGGTTTGCTCCCTTCTTCTCTATGCCTCGTTGTTCTTCAGACGACTAGCTTCCTTTTTATATTTCCTCCTAGGATTTTTCTGTTAAATTCACAAGAGGGGGTCCAACTATTACCCATTTTCTTTTATAAGTCCCAACTATAGATTATTCCCTGCAGGTCCCAAGTTGACTATCTTGTGATTTTCATAGGTCCTGAGTTACTTATAACCGGTTTAGAAGGTAAGATTTTTAAATGTTTACCATCTTCGAACACTTCCAGCAAGTGGCAAAGACCTATAAAGTGAGACCAACGTTTAAAAATCTTACCTTCTAAACCGGTTATAAATAAGTCAGGACCTAAAAAAATCACAAGATGAACTTGGGACCTTGCAGGGAATAATCCATAATTGGGACTTATAAAAGAAAATAGGTAATAGTTGGGCCTCTTCTTGTGAATTTTCCTTTTTCAATGCCGCCCTTTTCTTTGGCAGAAGAGATTCACCTCCTTTTTGTGTTTCTTCCGTTGAAAAAAAGGATTAGGCCTAGCCTTCTTGATATCAATTAGTAGTACTTAATGGGTAAAAGCAAACCAAACAAAGCCTCTTTGTAATATTTCTCCCGTCAATGGAACACCCCGGCCTTTACGGAGTCGAGTATATCGTTACTAATGTACATCAAGGGCCAACAACTCCGTCCTCAATGACCAACAAGTTTCTCCAATGACCAACACATCCCAATGCAAGTTCTTTCAACCGTATTTTGTCTAGGTCACCCATCTCAAAACTACTCTCATCCAAGCATGCTTAATTTTAGAGTAACTCGAGAAATGAGCTCTCTAGATGAAAGATGTATCTTGTTGGTATAAGTAGGTCGCTAAAATATCTTTTAAAGCAATCATGAGTGGTATTGTTAACTCGTAACACTACCTCCTTTTTGAAACATAATATAAACAAAATAGAATAAGTTTTTTAAGGAAATAACGATAGTGGAAATATCGCCTCACGGAAATGTCACTCTAAACAAAAATATACATAAAGAGGCAGAACAACCTTATATACTCAATGTAGTAAACATAAGTAAGAACTAAAATAAAAAGTCTTAGTATCTTAAATAACCGCTCCCTCATTGCCAATAACACGAAATAAACATGTCTCATAAACGCATGCAAAATTATCAACAAACATGCACAATCAGTAGGGAGAAACTAACAGTTCTCCAAACCCAATTAGTATCCATATAAAAGTTATAAAAGTCTTAATAATCAAGTCATACAAAAACATATCAATAATTACGGTGTGATCGTGAATTTGACTACCTCATTGAAGGGTTTTAGTTTTAAAAATAGTTTTGTAAAGAAGTCATCAACAAGTCTTTAAAGGAGGACTCATAAACTTAATTGAATATTGGGAAATCTTAGGGACAACTTAGGGACTTATCCAATTTAGATTTCCCCGTCATAACTTTATGATTGGTCAATAAACGAAAGATTGAGTTCGGGGGGTGAAGGTATGAACATGATAAGGAATCACGTTTGCCCATTGTTGGCTTCTACTTAATGTGATTCATAGACTAGTTTTATGCAAATAAACAACCAAACAATTGATTTCAAGCAGCCTAAAAATTAATCTACGTTGGTTCATTGAACACAAAAGACAATTTTGGTGATGTGTTTATTAGCAATCAAATTACTAGGATCCTAAATAATTTGTCCAAATCATCTTATTAGGCGTTAGAGCATTTATTTAGGCCAATAATAAGCATGTGCTTTTATGAAAGCAATAAAGCATCAAAACATGAAAATATGTACAAGATATAAAAAGGAGATTAGAGATTAAGAATATGCAAAAGCATCATGAAAAGTGCGTTAGTAATTTCAAGCAAATAAATATGAAAGTAAAATATTAAGGACCCTAAGGAATATAACGGTGTCACCTAGGTCTTAGAGAGTGATAACCACCGGGAGGAGTAATCGTGGAACTTGTAACGAAACCAATGGAAGATCACAAGTATGTGAGTGTGTTTGAATTGTTGAAGGGTATTTGCTTAGAGTATGTGAGACACATATCGATGTGAATCTTATGAAAGTATATGAAAAGTGTGCCAAAAACCGAGTGGAATGTGACCTATTTATAGGAAAAATAGAAAAAATAAGATAAGATCCATCGTTGTGCGGCGCGCAACAGTGATCTGTTGCGCTCACGGTTGTGTGCTAACGCATCCTACTGCATGATTTTGGATTTTGCTGATTGTCTCGTAGTTGCGTGCGCGCAATAAGCTGCGCCATACTGTGGTATCCGATTTTTGACTGTCTTAATTAACGGTCTGAATCCCACGAAAGTCTCTCATTGGACTATGAGTTTTAGAAAACTTGGAAGTCGCCACCCTATTAATATCTGAATAGGGACAGATTTATTTAATAAATCATTTTAAAATCAATTTCAAGAAATATCATTTAAAATGATTATGACTTCATATGGATAAGGCTTTTTTGAAAATTGGTCTTTCATACCATGAGATAGGGTTCTCGGGTTTTAGTTAAGAGGTGTGAACGTTCGGAACTCGTCTCCTCTTCCATTCTAAAGAACGGGCTCTTACTAAATGCGTTATTTTCCATTTTAAAGTAATCATGGCTATTCAAAAGAAAGAAAATCACATAGTTTGCACATATACATATCAGCCATTTTTATTTAGGACCAATATATCATTTGTACATGGTAGGTTTGAGCACTGAAGTTGCACTATGTAACAATCATTGCGGGATTGGAATCCACTCATGGATCAAAACCGTCGTAGTTCGATCGTATGTCTCACCCTAAATGGCCAATTCCATTGGGGAAGAATATGAAATAGATTATGAATAACTCACCTTTAGAATTAAACAAATCTATTAGGATTAAGGTAATCACTCCAATTAGTGATTGAAATGAGGTTAAGATAATCACCTTAATTAGTGATTAAATATGAAGGATTAAGATAACCACCTCAATTCGTGATTAGAAATGGAGGTTAAGATAATCACCCTAATTAGTGACTAAACTTAAGAGGGAAGATAATCAACTTGATTAGTGATTAACAATGAAGGTTAGGAAGTAATCACCCTAATTGGTGATTATTCAAGGTTTAGGATAATCACTCCAATTAGTGATTAAATGAGAAAAATAATCGTCTGAATTAACGATTATTAAGGTTTAAATCAATGCACTGTAGTCCCCACAATTAATAGAAATACAAATCAGGCCTAATTCATAAATCTAGCATGAACGATTCAATCACAGGAAACAATTGAAATAAAGGGTAATTATACTAATCTATCAACCCCTCATTGCATACATAGATCCCCACAATCCTAGGAAATAAAACTACTCACTCATGCTTGAGAAAACAATAACAAATTCCATGTAAAAATTCATACTTTGAACTGCTGCAAATAATTAAGAAATTAATCTAATCAATAGTTGAGAAAGCAATAAAGAAGATTACCAAATTGAAGAACTATATTGAACTTGCGAATAATCCAAAGGTTTGATCTTGAATCCACAATGAAAAGTAGTAAACTAGGGTTCTTGAGAGAAACTATGAGAATTAAAGACTAAAAACAAGATGAATAGTAATATTCTTATTTTGCTATTTATACTAATCCTAAAACAACAAGGAAAAGTCCTCTAAAAAATAGCCCGAAAATCATTAAATGAGCGCGCGGATCAGTCGCCCGATCGGGCCAAGTCTGCCCGATCAAATCGGGCTCAATGCAGCAGCAACACTCCAAGAGTAGACATCCGCCCGATGCTGTCGGGCTAGGCCGCCCGATGGAGTCGGGCTCGTCGATGTTCAGCGCTCGGCTCAGCTCCGCAGACGCATGTACACTCTCGCCAACCGCCCGATGCTGTCGGGCCAGGCTGCTCGATGATGTCGGGCGATGGAACTTCGCAGCACGCACATAGCAGCACTCGAGCACCCGCCCGATGGAGTCGGGCCTTCTCGCCCGATCGGGCCAGACACCGAACTACGACAGGGCCGAAGCGCCCGATCGGGCCCGCAACGAAACTTGCTTTTGACAATGATTGATGCCCGATCGGGCGTGAGGAGCCCGATGAGATTGGGCGAGGCTCCGTTTAGTCATTCCTGGGCTTCAGACGCTAAGGCTTCACTTCTTCTTTTGTCCAAGGCCTCGGAAAGTATTCTCGGGACCCCGTAACTCATCATATATGCCATCGAACCTCTCCATTCGATTGTGGTAGACGTAAAGCAGTAGAAAATAAGGAAAAAGCTCCCTAATACCTACAAATCATCACAAAACAAAAAACCACAACTAGAAGAAGAAAGTTAGCGTGAAATGGCTCCTAAGAGCACCATTGATGCACATTTTAGCTCAGATATAAGGGGAAAAACTCTATATAAAACCGTAACATCAAACTCCCCCAAGCTAAACCTTTGCTTGTCCCCAAGCAAAGCACAACATGAATAAGAATTGGATTGCTTCACCCCTCAGATAGGATATTTTAAACTCAATTATTTCCAACTCAAAATCGTTCAAGAAAGCAAAATTCAAGTTCAGTTGCTCAGATCACCTGACTACCAATCACTTAAGGAAACCATCACATGCAGCTGCCCTACATATCATGCAAAACTTGAAAAGGTGCTCACCGAGGTGTCACTCCTCTCAATTTTGTGGCAGGCATAATATGTGCCCGATCGCTCACCAACCCAACCATAAAAGCCCTTCCCACTCACACTCTCATGTGTTTAGAAAGGTATAATATAGCTCATCCTAATCAGGTCGACTCAAATAACAAACTTAACCTTCAACTTTGGCATATTGACTCAGTATTATTCCAATAAACAATCAAACACGTGCTCAAAAGGTCTTTCTCAGGGTTGTAATGGGGCTCGGGTAAAGGTACGAAAATTATTTAAGGAATGTGGTGGAAAAGCCAAGAAAGGGGAGCAAAAAACACTAGTATGACTAGGTGTGATCGAAACAACTCCCATGGCATCAACAACATAACCAAGATAATAAACAACTCTGAAATTGCACGAACCAACCAATACTTGTCTCTTTCAACATAATTTCCAACACTTTTGAAAGTCAGTGAGTGAAGATCATAGAAATTTTTCAGATTTTTCACTATCATTTTTCCACTTTATTTTTCTATTTCTTTCTTTTCTTTGTACAAACATATCATTATTTTCCAATCACCCTACGGAATCAACCACACAATATAATATCAACTTAACAAATGCTCCCCCAAGCTTGGGACAATAGTCATTGTAAAGGCTCAAGGCGTGTAATGTGGCTTAATATAGATCCAAAAAGAAGTCATTAGGCTCAGCGGGGCTAGTGGGGAAAATTGATTCATTAAACAACTCCGAGGCTTAAAAATTAAACAAATGAACGCCTCTATCACAGCACATGTCTAAAGTCACCATAACTCAACGAGTACAATGCCAAAACCAAGATAAGAATGCTACGAGGAACTAACACACAAGAATAGACCGGATATATACATAAATTCGAGGGCTAGAATGAATCCTCACAATCTAACCAATTCAAGCATGCAGTTAAAATAGGCGCTTTATCATCAGAATCCACTCAAGATCAAGGCAATCAGAGATCACATCACAACATCCCAATCACAAATGCCCAACTATCCAGTATAATGAGTTAAATCATTTTTTTTCAAAGCAAAGTTCGGGGCACAGGGAAGCAATCAATCTATTCATATTCAACTCGTATTTTTGTGTTTTTTCATTTTTTCAAAGCAATTAAACTAACTTAACTAACCTAAAAAGCAGTGAAAACAAAAAGAAAAACAATACTAATACTTACATAAATCCTCCCCCAAGCTGAACTTGGCAATGGCCTCATTGCAACAAGGGGAAGGAAAGGGACATGGACGTCAGCTGCCCATCAGCCTGCATCGAGCAGTTTAGTAGCCGCATGTTGTACCACCTTTTGCAGCCCGCGTTGGACTGTAATGCGAGTGTGGTGGCCCTCATGTAGATGAGTGTGGTCGTTGTAGTATAGTGGTAAGTATTCCCGCCTGTCACGCGGGTGACCCGGGTTCGATCCCCGGCAACGGCGCCAAAAATTGACAGGCTAAAGTCGTATCACCTTATCAAAAATAACGTAAGGTCCACTAACAAGTAGTCAGGGAAGTCAGGATCGAATCCACAGGGAGAAAGTTATACTATTGTATCTGAATTCTAATATTATACTAACTAAATCAGATGAAAATGGTTGTTTTACTGAACTAACCAAATAACAGAACTAAATACGAAGGTAAGAATCAATTAATGAAGAGCTAGGACTATGGATCACTATGCATACAATTCGGGAAATCAGAGACGAATAATAACCACCCAATAAGTCAATTTATCTAGGGCACATGTAATTTCTCTCGAACATTACCTCCCTCAAAGATCACCTAGCCGCTCTCGCATGGTCAAGGATCACTATGCCTAATGATTGAAAGCCTATACGAAATCTCTCCTCTCGAAGCAGATTCAATATTGTGATAATAGAAATACAAATCAGGCCTAATTCATAAATCTAGCATGAACGATTCAATCACAGGAAACAATTGAAATAAAGGGTAATTATACTAATCTATCAATCCCTCATTGCATACATAGATCCCCACAATAGAAATAAAACTACTCACTCATGCTTGAGAATACAATAACAAATTCCATGTAAAAATTCATACTTTGAACTATTGCAAATAACTAAGAAATTAATCTAATCAATAGTAGAGAAAGCAATAAAGAAGATTACCAAATTGAAGAACTATATTGAACTTGCGAATAATCCAAAGGTTTGATCTTCAATCCACAATGAAAAGTAGTAAACTAGGGTTCTTGAGAGAAACTATGAGAATTAAAGACTAAAAACAAGATGAATAGTAATATTCTGATTTTGCTATTTGTACTAATCCTAAAACAACTAGGAAAAGTCCTCTAAAAAATAGCCCGAAAATCATTAAATGAGCGCGCGGATCAATCGCCCGACGGACCAAGTCTCCGCCCGATCAAATCGGGCTCAACGCAAAGAACAACACTCCAAGAGTAGACAACCGCCCGATGCTTTGTCGGGCCAGGTTGCCCGATGATGTCGGGCGATGGAACTTCGCAAAGACGCACACAAGAAGCACTCGAGCACCCGCCCGATGGAGTCCGGCCTTCTCGCCCCGTCGGGCCGTACACCGAACTACGACAGGGCGAAGCGCCCGATCGGCCCGCAACGAAACTTGCTTTTGACAATGATGGACGCCTGATCGGGCGTGAAGAGCCCGATGAGATTGGGCGAGGCTCCGTTTAGTCATTCCTGGGCTTCAGACGCCAAGGCTTCACTTCTTCTTTTGTCCAAGGCCTCGGAAAGTATTCTCGGGACCCCAGAACTCATCATATAAGCCTTCGAACCTCTCCATTCGATTGTGGTAGACGTAAAGCAGTAGAAAATAGGGAAAAAGCTCCCTAATACCTACAAATCATCACAAAACAGAAAACCACGACTAGAGGAAGAAAGTTAGCGTGAAATGGCTCCTAAGAGCACCATTGATGCACATTTTAGCTCAGATATTAGGGGAAAAACTCTATATAAAACCGTAACATCACATAACTAATTAAATATCTGATATTAATATGAGTTGATAATAGATGTAACATATTTTTCACCATATACCCCTAAGTAATTAGGTTTTTTCACAATTTACCTTCCAAGTTTTCAAAATTTCCCCATATACCCCTCAATTTCTTTAAAATTTACCATACGCCCATAATAACTAACGATCGTAAAGTGTTTTAGTCAATATCCCCTAATTGTGTTGCTAAACCTTAATCAACCTATATGTGACCATTTAATCTTAATTGACCACCAATAAAACACCATATATGTCTTTTTTTTATCTCTCTTCATCTATAACTCTCTTCACTCTGCTTTAGTCATAACTCATAAGTGGTGCTCCAATGGCAGACTATTAGAATAAATGGGTTAAGTAAGAGTTAATTAGATGTAGTAATGAAATCAAGTGTTAATGATAAAAAAAAGTTGATAATTATTAGTCATTGAAGGCACATGGTGAATCTTAGAGACATTGAGGGGTAATCACTAAGGTATATGGTTAAAAATTTGTATATTTCAATTGGAATAATATTATGTACTTTTTATATTTCATGTTAATTATCTCGAATTTAATTAATATTAACTTGAATACTTTTATTGTAATATCAAATTATATCCTCGTACTTTGAGTAAGAATTTTACGAGGAAAAAGTATGAAGAAAGAATGGCGGGAGACTCGGGTTCGCGTCATGTGAACTCTCGCTGCATTACTATGTGAATGATTAGGATCAATATTCAAAATTAGGAGAAGTTGGGGTCGATTGGTAGGACTAATAAGAGACTTGCAGTGGCTGATGACTATTGATTAATTTTGGGATGTGAGGACTAGGTATCGCAAGCGCTAACAGATCGGGCAATTGAAGTATAATAAATAGGAATAAAGAAATTAAGCAATAAAGTACACACAAAATTTAAAATGCAAACCCTTGAAAAAGGAGAAAACCACAAACTACACTAGGAACTTTGAATATTTGAGATGATGATTACAGGAAGATAATGAAATCTCTCTAGACTCTCTAATCTCTCTTTAGAAGTCTCTCTAGATTAATTACTCTCTCCTCTCTATGAATTGAATGAATCTTAATAAAATAATAAATGGCTTGCATATTTATATTAGAGGGAACAATTAAAAACCTCATTGGAGAAGGAGACTTAATAGACATAGGAAACCTACAACTTAGCCACCAAAGTCACACATAGGCAGGAAAACCCCCTCGCACTGGTTCGCCATTGGCCTCGTCACTGCTCATCGCAAGTCTCTCTTGCCTTGTCTTGCTATGGTGTTGGGTTGTAGCGACAATAGCTCGTTGTTGTAGATGATCTTAAGCACATAAGAAATGCCATGCAAATGCTCGACACACACACACAACGGTTTGCACATTCCTTCTTCGTCGCACACTTGTCGACTACACTCGTCAACGTCTACTCGCTTCTTCGACGATCTTAAACACCATATCCAACATGGGACCCATGCCTTGTGGCCCAGGTGATGATTAAGTCATTCCTAGTTATGAGGGAACAAGACTCCTTCGTTTGGTCTTGTGAGGATCAGAGTTATCCTTAAATGTAAAACCGCCCAAAAATAACCCCTCTACACAATTTTCTAGGGTTTTAAACAATGTTTTTCAACCAAAAATACGATATGACCCGAACTCCGATGAACCCGACCCAACCCGATTGGCCCACTATTATAATAAAAGCTTAAAAATAATATATTTTGAATGTAAAATATAATATTTTAAATAATAATTAATAATAATCAAACTTAATTATATATTTACATGAAAGAAATATTTAGTTTCACAACAAGTTTAATATTTTTGATTTATTACGATAGAACATTGTTTCTTGTACAATTATTGATCTAAATTTTACCAAATTTATTATTTTAAGATATATATACTAATATGATCGTTATATCATATCAAGATGAAATTATAGTTTTACAAAAGAAATACTCATTTTATATGAAAAATAGAAATAGAAAAAGAAAAAGTTGATAAAAAGGCCTCATGGACAAGTAGTAGGATCCTAACCCGACCGACAACCCGTGTTTGGCTTGACCCGAGAATACATCTGACCTATATTTATCAAACCCGAAACGCACCCGCTTCTCAATTGCCATAACTAAATGGGACCCTTATGAAATGGATGAACATGTCAGAAGATTGAGGTAGGTGGTCGAGTCTAAATCTACCTTAAAATATCGCAAGTGTATGGGTCAATAGCTTGTAAATATAGGACGAGCAAGGTACCATTTCCCACACAAAAGGTATTATCACCCAGCAAAATAAGAAATAACTAATAATATCTTGATGGTACAAAAACAATGAGGTGGTGATAAAAACTATAACTTAATTATAAACTAACAACTAAAATACGTTGAGGAGAATAATTACATATATATATATATTTTTTTTTGGATTGGTAAGATGAATTGCCCTACCGGACCGGAAACTCGCAGAGGTCAACCCGGTCCGGGTTGGCGGGCTGGGCACTATGAAAATAAGGATGGAGGTAAGGGAAATCCCTACCCTCAAAGTGCCCCTAGTGGGAAATGAACCCCCTGCAACACCCCGGAAATTACATAACCTTAATCGGCATCGGAATCATAACTTAAGCCTATTGGTTAGGGCCCACTATTAATATAATAACCTAAAATGATCTCTTAAACATACAAATGATCAATAATAATTCATAATGATTACCCATAATACAGAGTATTCTAAATATCCCAAAGTTATACAGAGTCACTTCAACTTAATCTTTCCGGAGCATCCTTGACATAACTGATCCTGCGCTATCTTCAAGATACCTGAATAATTTCATAAAATAAGGAGAAGAGAAAACACAGAAAATAACCTAAAATGAGTTGAAAACTCAGTAACTTCACTCCAGCCAGTAAAAACGGTTTTAGTTCGTAAACATATTTATGCATAGGCATATATCACATCATATTGGTACTTGTTCGGAAATACTATCGGAAAACGTTATCATTGAATAGTCTGCTGACAAGGACCATTTGCGTGAGCATAGTTCATTGGCAAGTACAGGTTTTGGACAAAGCATTAACATTATCATATGACCCTTTTGGTCCCTGTTCATTCGTATATCGTAAACAAAATTCCTCCACCTCGTAACTTGCGCATTTGCGCTTCATTACATAATGTCAAGCCGCAGAACCATCCACTTTTACAAATTTGCATAAATTCATATTTCCGAACAACACCCATAAATCATACTTCCTCCGTTTCCAAAATACGTGAAACACTTATCTCATTTATGTGAGAGAGCTTTTTGAGACAAGTGTTTCACTTATTTTGAAACGGAGGAAGTAATAGATCCATAATTCATATAACCACTATACTTCATAAACATGACTATTCATAACATCATGAGCATTCATCGAGTCATAGCATCACATAGTCATATCATCACGAAGACATATCCACACATTCAAGCATATAATTGCACATAACGTATACGAGCATGCATAATTGCTAGACATGAAAGGTTACCTCATACGCTATTCCTTTTGTTACTCCATAAGTATCGTCATAACTTAGCCTCCAAGAATCGTCATACATAATCTCCATATAGAAGCATAACTCCAATATAATAAAATCCATAATTAGCCATCCCTATTATAAAGATTAATAACCCTTACATAAATCGCTCAACTTTATGGCCTTTGAAAAGGTCAATTACGAGTTTCTACTAGTTGACTCATAAAACTATGATTCCACTTCGGGAATTATTTTGAAAACAATTAACTTTCAACTTGAAGTCATTTACGTGAAATCTCATTATAAGTCTCGAAAATATTTTGGACTTTCCAATCTTTAAGCTGCAATAGAATAAATCAGTTTAGTATTTACAAGGTTAGCCCATCTAATATGTATATAAGTTAAACTAGATAGTTTAAATAAATCAGTTTTTAAGGCCCAACAATAGGATTAATTAACAAACTAGCCTAACATGGTTTATGGTTTAGCACTAAATCAGATATTAAGGCCCAATAGCTCAAACTAAGTTCAGTTAATAACTTGGGCTTAAGTCTAATAAACATGAAATTTCAAGAAGAAACAAGAGGTAATTATACCTCTGCTACTTGAGCAGCGACGACACAGGGGAGGGAGATGAATCTCTGGCGAGCGATGACTGATGAGTTTGACAGCAGGACGAAGGCGGCGGTCTGGCGGCGTTCGTCGGACTTCGACTCCGGCGCTGGGCAGCAAACACGAGCAGGCTGAGCAGAGGAGGAGAGAAAAGACAGCGGGAGAGGAGCTCCGGCAAGCATCGAGTTTACGGCTGTGCTCCGGCATAGCCTCAGTGGTCAAAGGAATGCTGCACCACAGTTGGTGGTGGCACGGTAGTGCCGAGAGAGTAGAAAGAGCAACAAGAAACTTTTATTTTGCTGAGTTTTTATTGTGTTTTTCATCCGTGAATCAATGGGTTTTTATAGATGGAAATAGGGGAACAGAATGGAGGTGGAATGAGGAGGATTGGTGGTTCATTCACCTTGGGGAGCAAGGCGAGAGACAAGATGAGAGAAGGTGAAGTTGGGCGGTGGGTGTCAGGTGTGTGTCGTGGAGTTGAGTCATGAGTGTTGAACCAACTCTCCTTATTCCTCTTTCTTTCTTTCTCAGTTTCTTTGGATGACAAAATGTCAAACCTTGACTCTTTTCAAGTTTTAAGTTAATTTTGACTCCTATACTTCAACATTGGACTTTAATTAAAAAAATCATTAACTCAAAAAAAATCATATATGATGCATAAGCTCGATATACATCAATATAGATATGCTTTGCTTATAAAAATATTAGTACTACATTATAGTTAAACTTTTGCCATAAATATCACTTTTTAAGCAACTAAAATAAATATACTTAATTCAGAAAATAATTTAACCATGATTATTTCGGAAAAATTTAGGATGTAATTAAGCTAATAAACATAATTAGTAGCGAATAAAATGATATTAAAGTTTGGAGTATTACACCCTCAACCTTGAGGTTTGGAGGCACAATCCCAACCACTAGGCCAAGCTTAGCTTGGTAATAATAATACTTAGATAGGAAAGAGAGATCTAGGGACTAAGATTTCACCTATACTTTCTACAACGAAATTAAACTAATCGATGGGTCAAAAAATATTAGATTATAATGATCGAATTACCTATAGTATATTACCCCCTTTCCCAAGGTAGAAAACTTATATTTATACCAATCTCATGTCTACTCCTGTGATTATAACAATTGATATAAACTCATTAAGGACTAGAAATTCATATATAATTGATCACCCCAAGTGTATAACTATCCCTAAAATTATACTACTTGACGTTTAATAATTCCATGAACTAGTATTGAATTTTCATTCCCGCTACTAACCCAATACCTTAGACATACAATCAATTGGACAAATCAATTATACGAAATAAAACCAAGATTATCAAATTGCAACAGAAATAAATAAACCCATACAACTAATTCAATCCATTTACAGAAAATAATAGACTAAATCTAGTCCTAAGACAAGGAAATTTAGCAAGACATTGAAATTAAATTAACTTAATTGTTTAACAATGTAAAATCACTTGTTGACATAATAATTGAACATAGTAGAAAAGTTGAATAAAAATAATACGAAAAGGGAAACGAAGGAACTACGAAACGAGATGATTGGAGAGAGGTGGTAGCTTAGTGGAGTACTACCCCGAATCAAGGGTATTGCCCAGGGTTCTAATACTCATCCCAACAATATGTTGGGGCATTTACTTCTGGTTTGTTTAGTCTTGTACCCAGTCTCTGAGCTGGTGTGCCCTGCAGGCTAGTAGCCTAGCAGGGGTTGGTCTTCGGACCAATTATCTTTCCTAATAAAAAAAACCAAACAGATGATTGATCGTCTGATGCTTGGGTTTGCTCCCTTCTTCTCTATGCCTCGTTGTTCTTCAGACGACTAGCTTCCTTTTTATATTTCCTCCTAGGATTTTTCTGTTAAATTCACAAGAGGGGATCCAACTATTACCCATTTTCTTTTATAAGTCCCAACTATAGATTATTCCCTGCAGGTCCCAAGTTGACTATCTTGTGATTTTCATAGGTCCTGAGTTACTTATAACCGGTTTAGAAGGTAAGATTTTTAAATGTTTACCATCTTCGAACACTTCCAGCAAGTGGCAAAGACCTATAAAGTGAGACCAACGTTTAAAAATCTTACCTTCTAAACCGGTTATAAATAAGTCAGGACCTATAAAAATCACAAGATGAACTTGGGACCTGCAGGGAATAATCCATAATTGGGACTTATAAAAGAAAATAGGTAATAGTTGGGCCTCTTCTTGTGAATTTTCCTTTTTCAATGCCGCCCTTTTCTTTGGCAGAAGAGATTCACCTCCTTTTTGTGTTTCTTCCGTTGAAAAAAAGGATTAGGCCTAGCCTTCTTGATATCAATTAGTAGTACTTAATGGGTAAAAGCAAACCAAACAAAGCCTCTTTGTAATATTTCTCCCGTCAATGGAACACCCCGGCCTTTACGGAGTCGAGTATATCGTTACTAATGTACATCAAGGGCCAACAACTGTCCTCAATGACCAACAAGTTTCTCCAATGACCAACACATCCCAATGCAAGTTCTTTCAGCGTATTTTGTCTAGGTCACCCATCTCAAAACTACTCTCATCCAAGCATGCTTAATTTTAGAGTAACTCAGGAAATGAGCTCTCTAGATGAAAGATGTATCTTGTTGGTATAAGTAGGCTGCTAAAATATCTTTTAAAGCAATCATGAGTGGTATTGTTAACTGTAACACTACCTCCTTTTTGAAACATAATATAAACAAAATAGAATAAGTTTTTTAAGGAAATAACGATAGTGGAAATATCGCCTCACGGAAATGTCACTCTAAACAAAAATATACATAAAGAGGCAGAACAACCTTATATACTCAATGTAGTAAACATAAGTAAGAACTAAAATAAAAAGTCTTAGTATCTTAAATAACCGCTCCCTCATTGCCAATAACACGAAATAAACATGTCTCATAAACGCATGCAAAATTATCAACAAACATGCACAATCAGTAGGGAGAAACTTACAGTTCTCCAAACCCAATTAGTATCCATATAAAAGTTATAAAAGTCTTAATAATCAAGTCATACAAAAACATATCAATAATTACGGTGTGATCGTGAATTTGACTACCTCATTGAAGGGTTTTAGTTTTAAAAATAGTTTTGTAAAGAAGTCATCAACAAGTCTTTAAAGGAGGACTCATAAACTTAATTGAATATTGGGAAATCTTAGGGACAACTTAGGGACTTATCCAATTTAGATTTCCCCGTCATAACTTTATGATTGGTCAATAAACGAAAGATTGAGTTCGGGGGTGAAGGTATGAACATGATAAGGAATCACGTTTGCCCATTGTTGGCTTCTACTTAATGTGATTCATAGACTAGTTTTATGCAAATAAACAACCAAACAATTGATTTCAAGCAGCCTAAAAATTAATCTACGTTGGTTCATTGAACACAAAAGACAATTTTGGTGATGTGTTTATTAGCAATCAAATTACTAGGATCCTAAATAATTTGTCCAAATCATCTTATTAGGCGTTAGAGCATTTATTTAGGCCAATAATAAGCATGTGCTTTTATGAAAGCAATAAAGCATCAAAACATGAAAATATGTACAAGATATAAAAAGGAGATTAGAGATTAAGAATATGCAAAAGCATCATGAAAAGTGCGTTAGTAATTTCAAGCAAATAAATATGAAAGTAAAATATTAAGGACCCTAAGGAATATAACGGTGTCACCTAGGTCTTAGAGAGTGATAACCACCGGGAGGAGTAATCGTGGAACTTGTAACGAAACCAATGGAAGATCACAAGTATGTGAGTGTGTTTGAATTGTTGAAGGGTATTTGCTTAGAGTATGTGAGACACATATCGATGTGAATCTTATGAAAGTATATGAAAAGTGTGCCAAAAACCGAGTGGAATGTGACCTATTTATAGGAAAAATAGAAAAAATAAGATAAGATCCATCGTTGTGCGGCGCGCAACAGTGATCTGTTGCGCTCACGGTTGTGTGCTAACGCATCCTACTGCATGATTTTGGATTTTGCTGATTGTCTCGTAGTTGCGTGCGCGCAATAAGCTGCGCCATACTGTGGTATCCGATTTTTGACTGTCTTAATTAACGGTCTGAATCCCACGAAAGTCTCTCATTGGACTATGAGTTTTAGAAAACTTGGAAGTCGCCACCCTATTAATATCTGAATAGGGACAGATTTATTTAATAAATCATTTTAAAATCAATTTCAAGAAATATCATTTAAAATGATTATGACTTCATATGGATAAGGCTTTTTTGAAAATTGGTCTTTCATACCATGAGATAGGGTTCTGGGTTTTAGTTAAGAGGTGTGAACGTCTGGAACTCGTCTCCTCTTCCATTCTAAAGAACGGGCTCTTACTAAATGCGTTATTTTCCATTTTAAAGTAATCATGGCTATTCAAAAGAAAGAAAATCACATAGTTTGCACATATACATATCAGCCATTTTTATTTAGGACCAATATATCATTTGTACATGGTAGGTTTGAGCACTGAAGTTGCACTATGTAACAATCATTGCGGGATTGGAATCCACTCATGGATCAAAACCGTCGTAGTTCGATCGTATGTCTCACCCTAAATGGCCAATTCCATTGGGGAAGAATATGAAATAGATTATGAATAACTCACCTTTAGAATTAAACAAATCTATTAGGATTAAGGTAATCACTCCAATTAGTGATTGAAATGAGGTTAAGATAATCACCTTAATTAGTGATTAAATATGAAGGATTAAGATAACCACCTCAATTCGTGATTAGAAATGGAGGTTAAGATAATCACCCTAATTAGTGACTAAACTTAAGAGGGAAGATAATCAACTTGATTAGTGATTAACAATGAAGGTTAGGAAGTAATCACCCTAATTGGTGATTATTCAAGGTTTAGGATAATCACTCCAATTAGTGATTAAATGAGAAAAATAATCGTCTGAATTAACGATTATTAAGGTTTAACATAATCACTCTAATTAGTGATTAAATAAGAAGAATAATCGTCCTAATTAACGATTATTAAGGTTTAAGATAATCACTCTAATTAGTGATTAAATAAAGAGGGTTAAGTTAATCGCCTTAATTAGTGATCAACCAAGGTTTAAGATAATCACTCTAATTAGTGATTAAATATGATGAAAGGTTAAGCTAATCACCCTTATCAGTGATTGAATGAAAAGTTTGAGTTAACCGCTCTAATTAGCGATTAATCGAGGATTGAAATAACCACCTTAATTAGTGATTGCGTTTATGATTTTCAAGATGTCTTAGAAGTTTGCTTCCTAATTTGAAGGCTTTTGAGAAATAATCTTGATTGAAGATTATTAAGTCATAGAGAGAAATGATCAATTTGAGATCAAATTGGGAGATTGTGTTTGGCTAATTGGAATTTGGCCATTTAAAGCAAGATACGTGAAATGGCCTAAAATCAATTCGGAGATCATAATTACCAATCTAATTATGTCAAATTATATGATTAATCCATTTGAAGATGGAGAACAAATTAAAAATGTATGATGGATTATCATACAATTTTACTTAGTTAGATTTGCAATTTTTCCTCTTATTTGAGATTGGGTCATTTAATTCATATACTATGACATATTGGCCCAACATGCAAAATATGTAACATTGGTTGCTCATTTTATTAAAAAAGAGTTGTGGAATTATTTATGAAAATTATGCATAAACATCTCCATGTTTTGTCATTAATTGAGTGATGTAATAACTATTTACAAAGAAACTATTATTACAACAAAAATGTACAAATCTTTGATCTATACAAAGTCTTCAATCTTGTTCTTCACCATGATGCTCCTTGATCTTCAACCCCTTGAATGGGCTTTGAAATTCATGTTTATTTGTGAATTTGTGAAAATTTCGAGATTAATTAACCTCTTTGATTTTGAATTTTTATGACAATTTTTATTGATTTTTATTTACATGATAAAATGAGTCATTTTAAGAGAAACTTTAAATTTTCATGATTTTTAATTAACATTTTCGTGTGAAAAGAAAACATTTTTTTTTATGAAAGTTGAGTTAATCACTTTATTTCATTTTCCAGATTGTATTTTTGTTCTTACACTGACTTAAAAAAATCATAACTTTCTGTGAAAAGCGTTAAATTGAGAATTTGATACATATATGGATAGATCAGTGAGTATTTTATGTTGTGTCACAATTTCACAAGTTGTTAGTGACAACTTAAATTATGGTGAATTTTATACTCAAACTGGTCAAAACAGGACCTTTATTGAAGTTGTTCTTTGAGATCTAACTTATTGAACTTATTTTGAAGTGAATTTTGGTATGAACATTCTAGACACTTTGAAAGACTAGACTAGAAATTTTCACTTGAATTGGACACCTTTAAGACCCTTTTTTATTTATTTCCTTAACTGAAAGTGAAATCAGTTTTCTGGAATTTAGTGATTTACATGAATGGTTTTGTAATAATGATGTAAAATTGTATAAAATTCATATAAACATGATTTTTATATTTTGAAAATCTACTGATGTTTTCTTCAAACTTGATGTTTTTAGTTTTATCTAAATGATTTTATTTTAAACTTTATTGATAGAACAAGCTTAGGTGGAACTGGACAAAATTAGTTTTGCACAACAAAGTTGTATGATTTTTAGTTATTTACACAAAATTGATTTTTTAGAAATTCCAAAGCCCAGTTGCTGGAAACATCTTGCATTTCGTAGAAAAAATAATACATCCTACAAACTATTCTGATAATACAGACGAAAAATGGAATGAATTATGAAATTAAAACTGATTATAATTACAGCATCACATTTTTTTTTATGGAGATGTTTATGCACAACTTGTCTTGAATTTTTTATGAAAATATTTTTGGTGATGAATAACAACTTGATTAAGGAAAAATCACATAATCACATTATTTCCTAAGAGTCACCCCATTAGAGGTGACTATTCGAGGTGGGGTGATTTAAGGTTGGGAACCTATTAGGACTTCCACATACCCAAATCACTCCAAAGATTAAAAAAATGATAAGAACAAAACAAGGAAGAAGTTAGTAGATGATTAAGAAGATAATCAAAAATAAACAAGAGTTTCCACTTTACCTTGCTAGCTCAATGATGCACTTCCTTTTTGCAAATTTTTCTACCTTTTTTTGTGATTTTCTTAATTTCTATAAGTGAGTTTCTAAATCCACTTAATTACTAACTTAAACTCTTTTTTGTGTTTTTTTCTTCTTTTGATGAACTTCTTTACTTACTAATTATCCTACCAACTTTTACTTTTTTTTTTAAGTGTGATTTCTCTAGAGGAATGGAGTAGAGAAGACGAGAGAAGTAGTGAAATTAGGTTGAATTCTTTTCAACTTGGTTTTGAAGTGGAAAAAAAGGAAGGGTATTTATAGAGAAATGAAGAAGGTGAACTAGGGTTTCAAAGAGGTAGAAAATCAGATTTTTCACCTAAAAAATCTGATTTTCTTCATTCTTAATTACCCTAATGACCTCACTCTAGTGACATCATCAAATCTCTTTGGAAACACAAATATTCTTATTCTTTTTGGATTTTCTCATAAATGAAGCAAGATTAGATTTTCAGAAAATATTCTTCCCTAAACATCCTAATACGTAAAAAAAAATGCATCGAAAAACATGCAAAACAAACTGATTAGAATGCTGCGCCTAGCGCGGGAATCTGCGCTAGGCACAGCGCCTTGCGCTAGGCGCAAGGCTCTGCGTCTGGCGCAGGGCACGCTTGTGCGCTAGGCGCACAATCATGCGTCTAGCGCATGATTGTGTGCTTGGCGCACAATCGATTCTTCCGGAAAAAATCCGGATTCCCCCCCTCTTACACCTGAGATTTGATTCTTATTCTCACATCTTTACATGATTCTTATTCTCTAACTAATGGATAAAGGATGTGATTAATGGATAAAGAATATATTCTTATTCTTTATCCAATGAACAATGACTTGATCATCAAGAAAACTGATTATTATCGGTTTTGGGATACGACTAAAATCCCGACGCCTAATCGCGACTCGTTTTTTTCGTTTTTTCGAAAGACTAACTTGAGACAATTAACGAAAATTCGTCAAATTAATAAAGACGGGCATGATTACACAACGAATCATTTTATTAAAATGGTGGTTGTAGTTATTGACTACGACTCACGGAAAATTTTATTTCTAAGCCGAAATTGCATGACTAATACGCAAAGATGGAAAACCATACGACGAAATGAAACCCGCGCTCCGAGGTGAAATCATGCATTTGACGAGGTGCGCGCTTCCACGATGCTTGACGGTTTTCGTTATTTTTATTTCTTTTCATAATCATTATTTACCCGAAAAAGGGACTCAAAATTTGGTGTCTACAGAATGCCCCACATTGGTCGAATTTTGGAGGAAATGATGACCAATGTTTGAAAAGACACAAAATTTTGACAGATTTTTTTTTTTGAGATAACATATTCTCCATAGAAAATAGTCATCATCAGTGCTATAATTTGCGTTGTAGAAAATCCCAATTAATTTTCTAAAATTAAAAATGCGACTTTATCGTCGTCTTAGACAGAAAACCCCAATTAATTTTCTAAAATTGACAGTGAGATGTCTTGCGCCTGCTTCCAAAGCGGCCTTTACTCCAAATATACAGGCTTCATACTCAGCTATATTGTTTGTTGTTGGGAAATCCAGCTCGACAGCAAATGGAATATGGACTCCATCAGGATCTATTAACAAAACCCCTGCTTCATTACCTCTCCGATTAGAAGCTCCATCAAAATACATGCACCATTGTGGATTGTCAATGAATAATAAGTACTCATCAAAGAATGCATCATCATATTCGTCTCCTGACACTGGTCCTTCGGCTAGGGCTTCAGATATGACTCTTCCTTTTACAGACTTCTGGCTGACACATTGAATATCAAACTCAAAAAGCATAGCATGCCATCTCGCTAATCTTTCACTAAGAATGGGTTTCTGAAACAGATACTTAATTGGATCAAGTCTTGAGATCAGATAGGTGGTATGAGCTTGGAGGTGATGCCTCAACTTCATTATGGCATAGACCAAGGAAACACATGCTTTTTCCAGTGGGGTATATCTTATCTCATACTCCATGAATTTCTTACTGAAATAGTATATGGCCACCTTCTTCTTTGTTCCTTCTTGATATTGGGCTAAGAGAGATCCCATAGCCGTTTCTGTAATAGTGAGGTACAAAATCAGAGGTTCCTCTGGTCTAGGCGGCATTAGAACATGTGGAATTGAAAGATACTCTTTCATGGAATCAAAAGCTTCCTAACATTCCTCGTTCCACCTCATATATGGAATCAAAATCAGATGCCCCTTTTCTGAGCAACTTAAAAATGGGTTCACACCTCATAGTGAGTTGTGAGATGAACCTGCTGATATATTGAATTCTGCCGAGAAATCCTCTTACTTCTTTTTCTGTTTTTGGAGGAGGTAGCCCTTGAATAGCTTTTACCTTTTCAGAGTCCACTTTGATGCCGTTTTGACTGACAATGAATCCCAACAACTTCCTTGAAGTGACGCCAAATACACACTTTTGAGGGTTTAGCCTTAGATTGTACTTCCTGATTCTTTCAAAGAAGGACCTTAGTGCAGGAATATGCCCCTCACGATCTTCACCTTTCACAATCATGTCATCTACATAAATCTCCACAATGTCGTGGATGAGGTCATGAAGGATAGTGGTTGCAGCCCTTTGATACGTGGCTCCGGCATTCTTGAGACCAAAAGGCATAACTTGGTAACATAAGGTGCCCCACGGAGTGATGAAAGATGTCTTTGTCATGTCTTCTTGGGCCATGAGTATTTGATTATACCCCGAGAATCCATCCATGAAGGAAAACATTACATGACCGGTCGTACTATCCACGAGGACATCGATATGGGGTAGAGGAAAGCAATCTTTTGGTGATGCAGCATTCAAATCTCGAAAATCAATGCATACCCGAACTATCCCATCCATTTTAGGTACGATCACTATATTGGCGAGCCAACTCGGATGCTTTACAGCTTGGATGAATTTGGCATCAAGCTATTTCTGGATTTCTTCTTTCACTTTCATACTAATCTCTGGTTTCATTCGGCGGAGCTTTTGCTGCTTAGGCTTGCTTTCAGGATGTAACGGAATGCGATGTTCCGCAATTTCTCTATTAACACCAGGCATATCAGCATAAGACCATGCAAACACATCTACATACTCTTTTAACAATGCAATAAACACAAACTGTTCAGTTAGGGAGAGGGATGAACTTATTTTGACTTCTTTTACAGCATTTTCTGTACCAACATTAATTACAATGGACTCTTCCATGGGTTTTATATATGTTTAAGTTGAATCAAGTGATTCATCATTATTAAATTCACAGTCAGAGATAACATCTTGCATGCAAATGTACTTAGATAAAGGTTCACATTCAATTTCCTCACTATCAGAGTCTTCTGACTGGGTATGCAAGGTAGATTAGCTAGAAGATGAGCTATCAGTATGATATCCATCTGAAAGGGGGTGAAAAGGCATTTTCATGAGATGGATGTGGAGGATGGTTTCCCAAAAACATTTTAAATTCTATAGGCCCGTCTTTTGCCTGACACTTAATACTCCACTTATGTTCAATGCTTTCGTCAAAAGGTATCATCAAAGACACCGGGTCCAAATCCCCTTCCTATGAGGACACTTAAGTGAAAAGCTTCTTAAGGAATCCATGTTCCAGATTATCCACCCAGTCATTTTCTTTTTTCATTCTTTGTTTTTGGACAAACCAACTTTTGATTAAGTCCAGATTTCTAGCCTCATTGAAGAATATCTCCAATCCCGGTAAAATCTTATGTTCCTTCCTACTAAGCCAAGGTTCTGAAAATTCATAGTACAGCTCAGTATCTCCTTATAGAGGTTGCATGGCAAACCCTACAGGCTCTGAAGGTTCTGAAAATCTTATGTTCCTTCCTACTAAGCCAAGGTTTTTTTATGTTGTGAGAAGTGTTGCCCGGATCATATCCTAATCCATGTCGGTTTTGCTTGTCTACTATGGGGATTGGTTGCTTTATTCCCCTACCATCACGCCTTAATCTGGTTCCTCGAAAAAAAACCCATCTTCATCATGATTTGAAATCCTTTGGACAGAGGTTGCATGGCAAACCCTACAGGCTCTTTGACCGCATTTGTGGATATGGCTGAGGCTTTTGTTTTCTGATGGTAATTGGTCGTCATCCTTAAAGAAGGGACAAATTTCTTCTTTTTGGACCTAAAGGTAGAGAAAAAAGAATTAAAAGAAAAGAGAAGAAAGCTACATATTGCAGAATGCATTGCAGAATAAGGAAAATTTTCGAAACTGATTTCGCCATATTTTGACTGGAATGGTCCACCTTTACAATTTTGTTTTGTTTTTTTTATTTTGACTCTCTTGAATGATTTTACTGTCATTGGGGTTGAAAACAAATGTGTTTTTTTTTCATTCTTCCATTCCCTGCTTTAATATTGAACAAAGACAGAAAATATAGAGATTATGGCCTGTATCCCCATTGATGTGTCAATTCAGCATTCTGAAGTTGCTCTTGTGATGACTGGCATCTTGAGTGCTAATCACATTGCCTGAAATACAATGGTTAATACATTTGAGTCGAACCCGAAGGCTGCCTTCATATCCCCATTGCTCCAGGTGAATTTTATGGGGAATCAGACTCAGCGTAGTTCATTTTTTTTTTAAGGCACTAAAGTTTTTTATTTAATAAAGCAGTTGCACTCATATTGAGTTGCCTACGTACCCCAGGTGTTACATAGGTGGAGTGATCTCACAGTGCAAGTGTACATGATAATGGGGATTCAAGCTGCACGTAGTTCTCTGATACTAACGAACTGAAAGTTTTTTTTTCTTTTTTTTATTGATGGGCTAACCCCCTACAAGACGTTTTACCAAAGATTTTTCTCCTTCTGTGAGACGATCAAGTAGCTTTGCGGTAGACAAGAGCTATGTTGGTGATTTGCTTGATGCGATAGTTGAGAGCATGATATTGGTTTGTGCCGTGACCATGCAACTGATGATATTGGCAGTACTTGTGGAGATCTGATCCTACAGGACTTGCGCCTGGGCGTCTTGGAAGTGGATGTATCCGACCTTGCTCGACTAATTTACGGAAGATATCAACTTGGGATTGAGGTTGAGGACGCACCGATACTTTCCTTGCGGGCACTTCCTTATGGGTTAGACTAATGATGCCTCGGCCAACCAAGTTTTGAACTTTGTAGTAAAGATCATGGCATCGATCAGTTTCATGCCCAAATTGACGATAATAAGCGCAGAGTTTGCTCATGTCTATTCCAGGAAGGGGTAAACAGTGCACATGTGTTGAGATTTGAAGTATACCTTGCCTCTGAAGACGATCATACACCATACTCAATGGTTCATCTATCTTAGCATATACCCTTGGATTTGTGTTGGGAGTTTCAAGATCTTCCCAAGGTCGTTTTTCTTGCAATTTCAGAGCATCGATGTCAAAGCCATGTTGTTCCATGTGGCTGAGGGAGGTGTACTTGATTGTAACCATGTGACGATAATAGAAATCGTTCAGGTTCCGCATCAATATGAGCATGAACTCACGATCGGTAATATGGAAACGAAGCTGTGTGCGGATATGAGTGCATCTCGAACAAAAGTGCGAAAAAGTTTCTAAGGCACTCTGACGCAAAGTGACTAGCTTCAACTTCATAACATCAGTATGTTTATGCTCGAGAGCCCAATTAACAAAGGCTTGGCTAGCATTTTCCCAACTAGCTCTATCTACACAATCTGAAGAATAGTACCAATCCAGAGCTGGTCCTTCTAAAATCTTGTCAAAGAGCATGGGGTAATCTTCCTCTGGTATGCCCCATGGATGCAAGGCATTCACAAATCCAACTATGTGGACAAAAGGATCACCGTTCCCGTCAAATTTCCGGAACTGTGGTAACTCACGATAATGATCCTCATGTTGATATCCAGGAAAGAGAATCAGTGATTCAGTGTGAACTTCTCGGATAGGACCTGCTACATTAAAGTCCAGGTCAAAATCATCAGTCCTATATCTCTTCTTCGAGTCATTATCATCATCTTGAGGATTGCCGACACAAGATTCCTCCGGTGCTTCAATTGACATATTATGAGTGCCGATGCTCGGAACTCCTATTTCTTCCTCGTCATCCTCACTATATTCTGGTTCTGTTTCTTCATCACTTTCATCTGGTGTGGCTATTGGAACTTCATTCATCCATGAATTTTCAGGTGCTGCTAGAATGCAGTGGATAGTATAACCATCCAACCTAGTGCCCTCTACTTCGTTCAGATACAATACTAATTTTCCGATGTTGGTGATGGTCATAATTTCCAGATCACCAGAAATAGTCACAGCGCCCTGATCAGTGAGAAGCTTTACCTTTTGGTGTAAAGTAGAAGCCACTGCTCTATTCTCATGCAGCCACGACCTTCCTAATAAAAGGTTGAAACAGGCTTGAATGTCAATGACCATGAATTCCACCTTCCTTGCCACGGGACCACATTCAATGAGGAGGCTGATTAAACCCAGTACTTCTCTCTTGGCATTATCATATGCTCTGACCACTTGGTTGGATGGTACCAGATCTTCTTTTGAATACCCAAGTCTTGTTAGCACACGCAGAGGGCAAACATTGATTGCGGAGCCATTGTCGATCAACACCCTAGGTATCTCCCATCCATTACAGCGTATAGTGATGTGCAATGAATTGTTGTGGTTGATATAGTCAGGGAGATCATTGTCTGTGAACATGAGAGTTCGATCTACCCTATGAATGAGCCCCACCATTTGGTCAGGTGTTATGGAAGAGCTTACAGAGGCTTCATTGAGATGCTTTAGAACGGCTGCCCTATGAGGCTGGGAATGCATTAACAATGTCCAGATGGAAACATTAGCTTTTACTTCTTTCATGCGCTTGATAGCATCATCTTCCTTGTTACTATCCTCTGTCATTGGCTCCTTGCCCTTTTCTTTCCTCCTCAATACCTCCAAAGGATTTTCATCCTTCAAATGGGATGGTTTAAAATGGCGACCTGCTCTAGTCAAATGAGAGATATCCACATACTCCTCATCACTAAGATCATCGAGGCATATGGGGCGCCGGTCTGTATTTGGAGTAGTGGAATGTCCTCCAGTGTTTTTCTCCATGATTGTCAAGGTTGAAGAGGCATCTTCATCAACATGAGAGTCCAAAATGAAGAAGGCACCGTCATAATCCAAAGTTCCACACATGTCAGAGAATGGATCTTTGTTGAGAGTGAAACTGGGGTCTTTATAAGGCAACATTTTGACTTTTTCTTGAGTGGAACAGTCATAGACCAGACACTTGTAACCTGCGGCTATTGGCATTTCATACATTTGAGGAACTGTTTTATGGATTAGTTGGACTGGATCGCATCCGTCTGAATTAGCAGAGATGACATTAATGGCAAATGAGGGCTTATGATTAGGAAGGGGTTTTTTGTGATGTTAGGCTGAGAGTCATTTGGTTTACTGGAGATGGATCCTAAAGAGAGCTTTCCATCATCCACAAGGCTTTGAATTTGATGCTTTAGAGCCGTGCAGCTTTCAGTATTATGCCCCGGACTTTGGTGATACTCACAGTTTTAGTTTGGGTCATAACCAGGGTAAGGATTTTTAGGAGGTGGACGTGGATTCAAGGGTTGAATGAGATTGGCCTTTTTTAGCTTGGAGTGAGCTTGGGAATAAGTCATGTTTAAAGGGGTAAAGTTCCTTTGTGGTCGTAACTGGAATGCAGAAGATGCGCCAATGGCATGGATCGCATTAGTTGTCTTAGGAGGTGCTAAATCATTGTTTGGAGTTCTTTTGTTATTTCCAAACTTTGCATTATAAGTAGTGCCGCCAGTAGGTTCATCTTTCTTGAGATCCCCCCTTTTCACAGCATCCTCGACTAGAGTTCCCGTAGCAATCAAAGCTCTGAAAGTCGGGAAATATTGGTAGGCCATATGCTTCTAATAGACAGGAAGAAGGTTCTTCACAACCATTTGCAATTGTTCCTCTTCATTAGGCCTACTCATCATTTTGGAAGCCTTGTTTCTCCACCGAGTGATTAATGAAGAAAATGTCTCATTAAGGTTTTGAGAAGTGGTCTCCAGATCCCTTCTAGTAACATCAATTTCTTCATTATATTTGTATTGGTTTGAGAACACTCTGACTATGTCAGCCCAAGTGGAATTCTGTGTGTTTTCAAGGTTGAGGAACCAATGTGCTACAGCACCATCTAAATACTGTTGAAAGAGTTGGGCCATCAAAGATGTTTCCACTCCCCAGGGACTCGTTGCCCCTACGCACATTTTCAGGAAATTAGTGGGGCTGCCGGTCCCATCAAACTTTGTCAGGTTAGGCATCTTGAAACCATGAGGTAATCATGCCTTTGGGAAAAGTGTTACCTTAAATGTCCATCCATGGTTCAGCCTTAGTCATGCCTTTTAAAACTTCCTTGAGCTTAAATACTTCTTTCTCGAGCTTAGTGGAAATTTCTCTCTCATTGTTCATAGGCTCAAGGTGAAAAGGTGAAGCTACTTCCGACTCCGGAGGAGGAGGAGGAGGCATCTGGGTGCTTTGGCGCATTATGCCCAACACAGTTTGCTCAATATTATCCTGTCAGTCAAGCATGGCTTGGACAAGTCTTCGGAGCTCAACCATTGGATCGGGTGGAGGGGTAGAGTTCTGTTGGTGCTCGTTGTTCGGAATTTCGAGACATGTTCTTTGAGACGCGTAGCGTAAAATACAGGCTGGTGTAGACAAGGACGACAAGATATCGACGAGAGAACATTCACTGTGGTCAGAATTTCGGCGAATTAGCCTAGATCCTGAGCGGGCCCAGGCAGAGTTCCTGTGAGATGAAATGAAGAGTTAGCACATAAGTTTATCCAGACTTTGTTTCTTCTTTTAATTTTCTTTCTTTTTTTTTTGCAGGGAATGAAAGAAATGATATCTTTGAAAATTATTTTTTTCTTTTAACCCCAATTTCAGTTATCATTTATTAAAAGGTGTGAAATTCTTGACTTCATCATTTGTTTTGTATTTTTCATTACATTTTTTGATTTGTTATTATTATTTTTTTAGACTTGGACCTTTTTATTTACATTTTTAACTTCCACTTTTTAGACTCATATTTTTTCGGGATAATACACAAACATTTTTCAAAATCAATTTGATAATATCCTTCCATTTCCTGCTACTAATACAGAAATAAGAGAAAAGAGGTATAACGAGGCCTGTGTCCTCATTTTGGCAAATTATAATGCCCCAGATATCGTTCTTCTTTGTAGTGATCTGCATGTATTAATTGCTTCTAAGCGCTGAAACCATAACAGAAAATATTAAATGCAAAAGGGGCAGCACCCGAAGGTTGCCTACGTATCTCCATAAGTGGATTTGGATTTGGGGAAGAAGTTGTTTTTTTTTTCTTGTGATGATTTTTTTTTGAATGGAGAATCAGGCCCAACATAGTTCTGACATATTAAAAATGAAATTTTACATTTTTTCTTTCTTTTTTTTTTTGCAGCTGCACTCAGAAAATGAGTTGCCTACGTACCCCTTTTAGTACGTTACACGGTAAAGAAACTAAGATAGATGCATTACAACATCAGAATTTTTTGTTTTTTTTTAGCGGATCAAGCCGCACGTAGCTCTACCTACAAAGTACAATATATAAAAGCAATTAAATGATTCAGGTACTTCTCAAACTTTTCAGATTTCAGTTTGCTGGGCACCATGCCATATATTCTCCTGTTTGAAGACGTATGTTCCACTTTTCCTTTTTCTTCTTGACATATAAAGGGTTGTCTTCTCGGATGAGGAGCCATGATGCCCATGCTTTGCACACAAGCATGCAAGAGGCTCTTGTTTCATAATCAATTTCATCAAGGAAGATATAAGGTTCCATGATAGATTGAATAGCAGCTACTTTGTGTGCTGGACTCTCTTCTCCTTCACACTAAACTGCCCAGGACTCTTTAAAAAGCCAATGGAACTTCTTCTCAACCCTCTTAACTTCTCTCATGTCTGGTATCTAGTTCGGTTGATCAAGATCCTCCTCGGGAATAGGCTAGTAGAAGTAGTATTTTACCAGTTTGAGGGGTGGTGTCTTTGTGTGACCATTGTTGTTCTCCTCATGATTTAAATGACATGTATGAGGTGTGCGGGATTTTTGCATTGCCACCCCCATTGCTATATCTCCTGGGACTGTGATTACCCCATGTGGAGTTATCATCTTCATCATTTGGTGCAATGTTGAGATGATAGCATGGTTCTTGTGGAGCCATGGTCGTCCTAACAATAGAGTGAAAGGAGCTTCGCAATCAACGATCATGAAATTGACCTCTCGTATGACTGCCCCAATGCGCAAGATCATAGTTGTTGATCCTATGATTTCCTGTGTCGAACCATCATATGCAACTATGGTTCCTATGGAGGCTTCTCCTTGTGGAGGAGGACAACCGAGCCACTTGAGGGTACTAAGGAGACAGAGATTGGCAAAAGCTCCATTATCGACCATTACACCTTTGATGTTTCTGGCACTGTGATCAACAGCAATGTACAAAGCGCTGTTATGAGTTGGGTTATCGGGGAGATCTTTATCAGAGAAGGTTATGACAGAGGTGATTTCAGATTGATCTGTATTGAGAGGTCATGTTGGCATATTCTGAGTACAACAGATATCGGCATAAGCGATGAGCTGATCAATTGTCATTCAAATAGTGTAAATGGCTTCGGAATTGGATCCTTGGGGTACTGAAGGAACATTACTCCCTAGCATGCAGGGGTTGAAGGAACCATCCTGAGGACCTGTTTCATCCTCTACCGTTAATGGTGTGGGGGTGACACTTCTTGGTCGCGTCGGATTCCTATGGATAGTTATTGTGCCTGAAGTTGTTGGGCATTTGAGTTTTTGGTGTGCGGGAGAGGCAACGACTTTGTTCACATGGAGCCATGTTCGCCCCAACAACAAAGAGAATGAAGTTAATGTTTCGACAACCGTGAAATCTGCATCACAAATCCAGTCTTTATACCTTAGTTGAAGATTAATCATCCCTATAGCCCTCCCTGAAGAATTGTCGTATGCTCCTAACACTGTATCAGTAGGGCTTAATAATGTGTTGTTATATCCTAACTCATAAAGCGTTCCTTTGGGGCAAACATTAAGTGCCGATCCATCATCTATTAGTACATTGGTCAATTCTCGCCCATTGCATTTCAAAGTGATGTATAAAGCTAAATGAGGATCCAGTTCTTTGGGAAGATCAGCCTTAGTGAAGGACATAATTGGAGGCATCCATGATGGAGGAATGGTAATTTTTCCATCTTCTATTAGCTGGTGGATGGCATGCCGAAGGTCAACACACCGGTCTATTTCGTGTCCATACTGATGGCAAAAGTTGCAGTATAATCCCATGTTAACCCCTGGCGGTGGCAAAGTGTAACAGTGATGCTTCGCTTTTAGAAGACCCTGTCTTTTCAGACGACTGTACATGGTTCCTAGAGATTCTTCTGCATAAATTTGATTAATAGACCTCCAACGGCTTTTGTCCTTTGCTGAAGCTTTAGTCTGGATTTGCTTTCCAGAATCAGACATTGCAAGTTTTAGTTTTCCCCCTTTTTTTGATGTGAAGTACCTGAAATGTACACACTAACAATGTCAGTCAATGACTGATGAATTTTTCTTTATAGGTCTTTTAGCAGGAAATGGAAGAATCCTCTTTTTTCGAAAATAATTATCCCTTTTGACACAATTTTTTTTATCTTTTCCTTTTTTAGAACAATTATCCCTTTTGACACAATTTTTTTTAATAGACTAGTGTTTAGTCTCCTTGTCCAACAAGTAAGCTGTAGATTGAGCTTACTTGTCTAGCAAGTAAACTAGTATCCCTTAGATGTTCTTCCTTGGAGACTTGTGCAACAAATGTCTGAATCAACCTAGTCCAAGCCTGAGCTTCACTCCCGAACCTGCAAAAAGAGACCCACCCTGGAGGTTTGGGTGGTGGTTCCCCCTCCGAAGCTTAAGTCAGATATCAGGAGTTGTAAGAGAAAGTAGAGATAGAGAGAGAAAGTGAGATAGTAGTTTTACAGAGTAACTTTGCACTGTTTGCATTGAATTCCCTTTCTCCTGATTTCAGGGGTATTTATAGTGATAGCAAGATGACAGCTAACCTTAAAATCAACCCTAGAATAGAGACATCTAATTGGCTAAGGAATCATATCATGACACGTGGCGGGCCATGATTTGTGAAGGATTATTACCCACTCACCAATAGCCAACTCCAAAGGCTGGGCTCTGACCAACTGTTGGGCCAGAAAATGAAAGCCTTTTCCTCCCAACTGAATCAAACACAAGGGTTAGACCTTCATCCTCTACTTATTAGGAGAGGACACGTGTACGGCTCAGATGAACCCAAGTGTCTTCAAAGGAACCGTAGATTTTAGGCTACAACATTTGCCCCTAAAAGGGTTTTCACTGTTGGCTCATCTGACGGTTAAGGCCCTTTTACCCAAGGTAGCTTCATTAGGCCCATCTGACGGTTAAGACTTTTTTACCTAAGGTAGTTTTATTTGAAATGAGGGAAATGACGCGCCTTTTCCTGGGTTTTACCGGTCATAATCGATCGTTTTACTCTTTCTTTGGTCATTTTTGACCGGCTCCACAGGTTTCTCACCTCTCTATAAATAACCTTGGTGTGAGCACATTGAATCATTTCACACCTTGGACAAATTTTTCTAGAGAGAGAGAGAGATCGTCCAGCCTCAACTTTCTTCACCGAATCGTCCAGGCGCTTTAGCAGGTATCTTTTCTTTGTTCTTTTCATTCTTCTTTATTCTTTATTTTTTCTTAGAAAATCAATAAAATGGAATCTTCTTCGTCAAATAATCCTAGCCGACCGAGAGCTTGTCTTGACCCTAGAACCGATACTTCTTCTTCGGGGCATTCTAGAGTTGGGCCTCTTCTGGCCGGGTATATATTTTTTTGTGGTTTTGGCCGAGAAAGTCAGACGACCCAGTCTTTACCTATGCAGGGTAATCTGGCGTGCGTCAAGCAAACGGCCCGTCTAAGACGAAAAGTAATAATCCCGTCAAGCAGCTCATATATGGAGGAATCTACTAGACGGGTGCCAGATGAGGCAAGAGAGGTCCAAAGTGATGTGCATTTGGGCGGGCCTCCTTCCTTTGACCACAACTTAGAAGACTCCGAAATAAACCCTGAGGCCAGTCCTTCTGGCAGGGACGTTACTATGGAGGAAATCAGTGAAGGTAATAACGGCAGGTGAATCCGATCTTCGCTGAAGAGTCAGACGAGGCCTCCACTACCTCGTCAGAAATTAGAAGACGCTTAGGTCCCCTTTCTGACCCTGGCTTCATTTTAGTAAATCGTAAGTGGTTAGAGAAAATTGGACCAAACCCTAGCTATTTATCGTCTTTCATGCCCATGCCGGGCTTCTCCTGGATCGTCCCAAATAAGGACGCGACGATTCTGAGCGCGCCCAAGAACCACTTCGCCGCCTACAAACTGGCTCTAGACGCGGGGTTGAGGTTCCCTCTCCACGAATTCATAGACCAAGTGTTGCATTACTACCACATCGGCCATAATTAACTGGCCCCAAACAGTTGGCACAACGTCTTGACGTTCATTGTCGTCTGTGAGCTGCGCGGCCTAGCCCTTTCTCTTCAAGCCTTTACTCACATCCATTATGCGGCTAAGGTGCCTGGGGCCGTGGACGGGGCATGGCTCAGCATCTGCAACCGTCCAGGCTTCATGATGGCTTGGGGCAAACTGTCAAAGATGCACGAATGGAAGACTGACTTCATCTTCCTACGGGCGCCCAACGATGCCGCCACTGAGAGCTATAGATTTTACAATCGATCCGTCACTAATACTGGACGGAAGTAGTCTTGGCTGGAGTTAGAGGACAGCTTTGACGAAGAGGTGGTGGAGTACTTCAGAATAAAGGAGTACTCCAGGCCCGGCCAACGATCTTTTAAGGGACCATCTAACTGGATTCCCTTTACAGAAATGTTTTACCATAATGACTTCTTGGTAGCCGCCGGCTTGCGGTTGGCCGATGATAGAGGTATACACTCATATTCTCCAAGTAAAACTTCTTCGTCCGTAGCACCTCAGTCTAACCATTTTTCATCTCTTTTGCAGACTCGGCCAGAGAACGTCTCAAAGCTTCGTGGACGAGCAATATAAGTATGTCTAAATTTACAGACAACTTATGGAAGGAATACGCCAAGAGCAGCGCCGAGAAAAGAGCTGAAACACTAGTAACATGAAATTTTTTTTTTTTTTTTGGACGAGGATCATTCTGACTCGTCATGAATTTACATCCATGAATTGGACGAGGATTACCCAAAGAAGGAAAACGTCTAAGCAGGGACGTCCGTTTTCATTGGGCTATTCTCGTCGGAGGCATTGAATGCCTTTCTCTTGGAAGAGAATCACCTGAAGAAGGAAGGGGTCCATGCTTGGACGGCCACCCTCTTCGAGTCATTCTCGTCTGAAATGTTAAGTATCTTTCTATGGACGAGAATCACCTGAAGAAGGAGGGCGTCCATGTTTGGATGGCCACCTTCTTTGGGCCATTCTCGTCCGAAATGCTGAATGTCTTTGGACGAGTACCATTGGGACTCGTCCAATTCGTTGTGCTTTTCACTAGACGAGTATAACCCGAGGAAGGAAAACGTCCATGCCTGGACGGCCACCTTCATTGGGCCATGCTCGTCTGAAAGGTTTTAAGTTCTGAAACTGGACGAAGAGTTGATTTCCTGTCCTTGGACGGGAGTCATTTTAGTCCGTCCAATTTTGGGACGGCTATCTCTTTTGTATCCGCCTCATCTGCGCTTGGAAATTTTTCCAGACGAGGTTCCCTCGGGAAAGGAGGTGTTCATTATAGGACGCCTTCCTTCTTTGGGTGGTTTTCGTCTGAGACCTTGTAATTTTTCTTAGAACTTTTGCCCTTTGGACGACCAGTATGATAACTTATTTTTTGCAGAAAAATGCTCCTACAAACAAACCCCCACCAGGGGAGGTCGTCCCTGCCCGTCCAAAAGAGGCCTACGGCGGGCGGAGCAACCTTCGCCGAAAAAACCTAAAGGCTTTACAAGGAAGAGGGCAGAGAAGACGTCTCCTGCTGGTGATGTTAGGGTTGAAAACCATGCCTCCCCCTAAAGATAAGGTCCTGAAAGAGGGGCCTTCTGCTGCTGCTCCTGCCGAGGGGGAGAAGAGTTCTGACCCCACTGGTCAGTTGGACGTTTTGCCTTCTGACTTAGCTGAAGTCATGCCAGAGTCAGCTTTGGCTTTGGTTGTTCCAGGGCCTGAAATGGCTGCTGAGAACTACCCCGGCTTCAGTGGTTTGGTGGCAAAGCTGGTGTCGCAGATGCCGCTGGCTGTTAGGACGGCCTCCATCTCGTCTGGTGAGTCATATTATCCGAATAGAGTTAGGACAGTGCGGGTCGGCGAACAGTCTATGAGTCCGTCCAATAGACAAGCCATCGTTTTTCCCATCCAGATAACTGACTCTCCCCCTCTTTCAGATAATTAAGGGCAAAGGCCCTGCTATACCCTCACCTGCTCCCACCTTAGACTCGGACGAGGAGTCTTCTCCTGCTTTTGCCAAAATGTCAAGGCAGAAAAGGAGCAGCTTAAGCAGGAACTCTTCAAGTGTTACCCTGAATCCTATATCAAAGGATTAAGGGGAGCATCGGCCGGCATGTGGGCTACATGTCTCAACCGGGCCGCCGAGGTATAACTTATCGCCGCTTTTGTTTAATACTTGTGTATATTTATTTCTTTTTGAAACTCGTCTAATGATTTGTTTTGCATTCATTGCCCCAGCTTTTTGCTCGCAGCATGCTTACCGAAGAATGGGCGAGAGAGCTTCGAAAAGAGAACAAGAAGCTCATCCACCTTGCTACAACGGCAGGCGACAAGGCCATCCATGACATTGAGATGGTTAATACCCTTCATCGTCAATCCCTGGATGCTTTGGAGAAGAGGTCAGCTAACCTGGAGTCCAAAAACAAGAATTATCTTGTTACCATCCAAGATCTATACAAGGAGCTGGACCATTTGAAGATGGTTATAGATACTGTTTCTACTGATCTGAAGGTTGAAAGAGATGATGCTCTCCTGGCCGCCGTTCAACTGAGGAGGGAGAACATTCTCCTAAGGGCGAAGACTGCCCGCCTGGAACGGGAGGCGGCCAAGGCTTTTGACGATGCCAAGGAAGGGTTGGCTCATGTTGTTGAAACGTCTAAGGGTTGGGCCATCAAAGCCTTTGAGATGCTGGCTGAGGAAGCTGAGGTCCCCAGCTTCGTTCGTCGTCTGGAGTATCAACAGAGCATCCATCAGGCTATGGTATGTGCCGAGGAACCTCCAGAGTTTTTGGAGTCAAACGACGAAGCTGCAGCTGAGGAGGAGAACCCAGAAGACGACCAAGAAACTCGTGCTGAAGACGAAGCCTAATTTTAGGTTTATTTTCATGTTTCATGGCTTGTTTGCCGCTGTACCTTTAACTCTTCAGCTCTTAGGTTGTAATTCTTGATCAATCATATATGAAGGAGAATTTTTGTCAATTGCCTGTCTTTTATCTTTCTGAATTCCAATTTGACTAAGTATTGAATGAGCTTCGTCCTGAATGTTGGACGGTCATCACAGATGTTTAAGGAACTAACAACGTGCTTGCCTTTAGACGACCGAAAATCTTTCCAAAATGCATCCAAGTAAAAGAAGTGACTCGTCCTGAACTTCTTGGACGGTCTACGATATTTAATTGAACTGCGCATGCCACTTCTGATCCTTGCTCTTGGACGATTACAAATCTCTCAAAAAGTGCCCAAGTGCTTATAGAGGATCGTCCTGGAACTCTAGATGGTCCTCTCCTTTTAGACGAGCCATACTTTAGCCGTTTTTCTTGAGTTAGTAACACTCGTCCTGCAGTATCAAAATATTACAAAGGCATTTCTAGTTTGCCCTGGTTTTAGACGACCTTTTCTCTTTAGCTCGTCCTATAGGCTTGTCTCATCCCCCCCTTCTTGGGCTAAGCTCAAACATAAATGATGGACGAGCCATAGTCCAAGAAGGAGAGCGGCCATCCTTGGCCAAGCTGGCTGAATTTGCTAAGGACGAGCTTTAGAGACATGGTCTAACAATTTCCTAGCCGCCTTCCTTGATGGAGCAACACTCATCCGAAAGTAGTGATCCCTTACTAGGGTCTTTACTACTTAGCTGCCCGTGTATTTGAAAATAAGCATCCTTTACTAAGGGCTTATTTCTGGTCAGCTTTCTCTTAGAGACTTTGACGTTTCTCTTACTAGAGATTTTGTCAATTTGATGGCCAATTTATGTTGTCAACCTTTAGGTTGTTATTCTTTTGGCCGGTCTCTTCGAGGGAGTGACGTTCGGCATAGAAGTGAGTATTTTTGTTCCAAGTTATTGTCCCTTTTAGACTAGTAACTGATTTAATGCCCCAAAGTGAACTAACTTGGTGAAAATAAGCATGAAAATACAGACGATAAGATAGTAGGAATTGTATTATATGAATTTTGCTTGACTAAGTGCCAAGATACATGTATACAATTCTCTTTTTCTAGTCTGCGCCGTGGCACTTTGGACTTACTTACAACTTTCAGCTAGATTCCTGATGATGATTGAGTTAGACGTGGTATTTCTTCAGATTATCTGAGTTCCAAGTGCGCTGTATAATCCGTCCATCCAGATCTTGGAGACGAAAGGTTCCACTGCGCAGCTCTTCTATAATCAGATAAGGTCCTTCCCAATTTGGTGTTAGCTTCCCCATCTCCTTGGCTCGTCCAACAGCCTCCATCTTCCTAAGAACAAGATCACCCACCTTGAGTGGTCGCCTAGCGACTCTCTTGTTAAACTCCCGAGCCATTCGCAACTTGTACAATTGCATTCTTAGCAAGGCATTGCCCCTGACTTCTGGGACTTGATCCAAAGCCGTGCGCAATGCAGCCCAGTTGGCATCTTCTGTGTACAACATGACTCGCAGGGTGGGTTCATCAATCTCAATGGGCAAGACAGCTTCAGAGCCATAAACTAACATGAAGGGCGTCTCCCCTATAGAATTTTTGGCAGTTGTTCTGATGGACCATAACACTAGTTGCAGTTCTTCAACCCATTGTCCCTTGGCATTATCCAACTTCCTTTTGATTCCATTGGATAGAATCTTGTTGAAGGACTCTACTTGCCCATTGGCTTGCGGGTGGGCGACTGCAGCAAAGTGAGCCTTGATTTATCTTTCTGCCAACCAATCTTTCAGTTTTGGCGTTTCAAACTGTGGGCCATTATCAAAGACGATGGACTGTGGCATGCCAAAACGAGTTATAATGTTTTTCCAAATAAAGCCCTTGACGTCGTTTGTTGTTATACCTCGCATGGCTTCAGCTTCTATCCATTTAGTGAAGTAGTCCACAACTACTATTACAAACTTCTTTTGCCCAGCGGCCACCGAGAAAGGTCCTAGGATGTCCATGCCCCATTTGGCAAAGGGCAGAGGGAACAAGATGGGACTTAAGTAGCTTGGCGGCTTCTGATGCATGCTTCTGGCAACTATCACACTTCTTTGCATAGACGAGGGCATCCTCCTTTAAGGTCGGCCAGTAGTACCCCGTCCTTAAAGCCTTTTCACCCAATGCTCTTCCCCCAATGTGAGATGCACAAGCTCCTTCATGGAGTTCCTTCAGAACCTCTAGATCATCTTCTCTGGTGATGCACTTGAGGAGGGGGCGGTTGAATGACTTCTTGTAAAGGGTCTCATCCCATAATTCAAACCACTTGTCTCGAGCCTTCACATACTTGGCCTCCACAGGATCTGATTGCAGCCGTCCTGTTTTCTTGTATTCTATTATGGGCTCCATCCATACTGCTCCTCGGCTAAGAAACATGATTTGCTCTTGGTCAATACTCTTTTTGGGTTTTACTTCCCAAAAAACTGTTCTTGGCGCATCACCTTCAGCCGAGCTGGCCAATTTTGAGAGAGCATCTGCTTGATGATTTTCTGACCTTGGCACTTGGTCGAGAACAAATCGTTTCAAAAGCTCCACCTCATCTTTGATCAGACGCATATATTTGCTCATCGATGCTTCTTTACATTCAAAATCTCCGTTGACTTGACTAACAACCAAGAGGGAGTCTGATTTGGCCTCAATTTCCAGGGCTCATGCCGCCTTACACATTTTGATCCCAGCTAGAAGTGCTTCATATTCAGCCTCGTTATTGGATGCTTGGAATTGGAATCTCAGCGCATATTCAAACTTGTCTCCTTCTGGAGATTGACAAATGATTCCTGCCCCACATCCATTAGTAGTGGACGATCCATCCACCATGAGCGTCCAATGCTTCCTCCCCTCAGCTGGATCTGATATAGGCTCTATAGCTGGCCGAGTAAACTCAACTATAAAATCTGCCAAGGCTTGCCCCTTAATGGCTTTCCTTGGTTTAAATGATATGTCGAACATGTTAAGCTCAACAGCCCACTTTAGCATTCGTCCGGCGGCTTCCATCTTCTGCAGAACTTGCTTTAAAGGTTGTTCAGTGTAGACGAGTATACTGTGTGCCAAGAAATAGGGCCTTAATTTTCTGCTGGCCATGACGAGGGCCAACCCAAACTTCTCAACTGGAGTGTACCGGCTTTCCGCATCCTTGAGCACATGACTCACAAAGTATATTGGGACTTGCACGGATTCTCTTTCAGCCATCTGAACGGCACTCACAGCCTGAGTGGACACAGCCAAATATACAAACAGCTTCTCCCCCTCGGCTGGACTGACCAACCTAGGCAGCTGCCGAAGGTGATCTTTGACTTGCTGAAGCGCTTGCTCCGCCTCGGCCGTCCACTCAAACTTGGCCTTCTTCTTGATAGTAGCAAAGAAGTGATGGCACTTGTCGCCTGACTTAGACAAGAAACGTCCAAGGGCAGCTAAGCAACCCGTCAGTCTCTGAACTTCCTTTATCTTTGAAGGAGATTTCATGTCTAGAATAGCTTGAATCTTTTCAGGGTTGGCTTCTATTCCCCTCTGATCTACCAAGAAACCTAAGAACTTCCCTGACAAAACCCCAAAGACACATTTGCTGGGGTTCAGCTTTAACTCGTATTTCCTAAGAGTTTCGAAAGTTTCTCTCAAATCACCAACATGACTCTCTTCTTTCCAGCTCTTGGCTATCGATCATATCGTCGATATATGCTTCCATGTTTCTTCCCAACTGTGGCTGAAAAACAGTATTGATCAATCTTTGAAATGTGGCCGGAGCATTGCGGAGGCCAAAAGGCATCCTTAGCCAGCCATACAGGCCTTTCTCAGTAATGAAGGACGTTTTGTCCTGGTCCTCTGCCCACATGGGGATTTGATGAAAACCTGAATAAGCGTCCATGAAGCTTAACAAAGCATGGCCGGCTGTGGAGTCTACTAGACGATCTAACTTAGGCAAAGGGAAACTGTCCTTAGGACAAGCCTTGTTGAGATCAGTATAGTCCACACACATCCTCCAAGTGCCATTAGGCTTTGGCACCATGACCACATTTTCTATCCATTCTGGATAATAAGTTTCTTTGATGAATTTCGACTCCAACAACTTCTGAACTTCCTGGTCGACCGCCTGATTCCTAGCCGGTCCCAAATGTCTTTTCTTCTAACGAACAGGTTTTAAATTTGGATCAACATTCAGCCGATGGACGGCTATTTCAGGATCAATTCCAGGCATTTCTTCAACACAATAAGCAAACACGTCTTGAAATTCTTTCAGCAAGCTGATTAAAAGGCCCCTCAACTCAGGAGAGAGCGAGGACCCAATCTTCAAAGTTTTTTCTGGACGAGCCTCATCCAAACAGATATCTTCAGGGACCTCCACTAGCTCTGGACATTCTATTGCTAGTCCCATGATGCCCATTACTTCCTTAGACGAGGGAGGTTCTTCCTTGACGGGCTCATACTTCCTTTTCTTGCTTGGGAGATGCTCAGACGTTTTCCTTGAGGGGGCGAGAGGCGTCTGAGGACTCTCAATTGCCAACTTCAACGAGGCCACTTGGTCCCTTACACTTTTAGACGTTTTCCTTTCGCCAGCAACCTTCGTCTCATCTTTCCCAATTTCAGACGTTTTCCGTTCGCCACCGATCTTCGTCTGGGCTTCATTACATGCTTTCCATGATGACGGCTTAAGGTTAGTTAGATAACATTCCCTAGCCGCCTGCTGGTCTCCATACAAGGAGTCAATCTTGCCGTCATCACACTCATACTTCATAAGCATCAAATGAGTTACTATTACAGCTTTAACATGATTCAACGTAGGTCGTCCAAGAATGACATTTTAGGCTGTCAAATCGCGGACGACCAAGAACTTGACAAACAAAGTCCGCGAAGCCTCCTTCTCTCCAACCCGGACAGGCAACGTGACTGTTCCCATGGGATGGATAACTCCTCCCCCAAACCCTATGATGGGATGGTGGACTAGAACCAAATTCTTTTCGTCAAACTTCAATCTGGACAAACAATCAGCACTAATGATGTCCGTCGAGCTTCCAGTGTCAATCAAAATTCTTCTTACTCTCAAGTTTGCTATCTTCATTTCTACAACCAACGGATCATCATGGGGGGTCCTCAGCTTCCCCCGATCTTGTTCACTAACCACCACTTTTGGGAAGGGCTCGGCCTTTGTCCGATCAGCTAGTAAGACTTGGCCGAGCTCCCTGAGGTAGTTTTTGTGCCCTCTATTCCCTCCAGCAGCAAATCCTCCTGAAATAACGAGGACGACATCTTCATCAGTGCTTTCACTCTCCTTTTTCTTGCAGTGACGATCATCTCTCCTCTGAAACTTCTTTCTCCCTTGGGGTAAGTATGGATTCATCTTTCCTTTTTGAGCTAAATCCTCCAAAGCTCTCTTAAGGTGTTTACATTCATTTGTTTCATGACCGCAATCCTTGTGAAAATGACAATACTTGCTCTTGTCTCTGTTTCTGTAAGGCGTCTTCATTTCGGCTGGAGCCTTCAGCTCGTACTGGTCCTTGATCTCCATGAGAATGGAGTATTGGTCCTTGCTGAATTCGATGGGTTTGGACGAAGAAGGCTCAGATTCCTTTCTCTTGCTTCTTCTGGACGAAGTAGTGGTTGAGGTAATTGCCCAAGTCTCGGCCTTTTTGGGGTTGCTCTTTTTTGGCTGAGCAACTTCTTCAGGCTTCTTAGACTCGGGATGCTTTGTCTCAGCACATACTTCAGTGGCATGAATAAAAGCTTCGGCTTCCTTTAAAGCCTCAGCAAGAGTATTGATTTTCTTCTTAACAAGATCGAACTTAAAACTTCCTGGCCTTAGTCCCCTGATAAAGGCGTCAAAGGCCGCCCCGGCATTGAGATCTTGAATCTGAAGGGCTTCCAGATTGAATCTCTTAACAAAAATTCTAAAAGCCTCTTTAGGTCCTTGGACGACCTTTCCCAAGTGCATGCTTGTTTTTTGCTCTTGCTTATTAGCAACAAAGTGACTAGTAATAAGAAACTGAGTTCAGTGAAATTGTTGACTGAATTGGGTGGAAGATTGTTAAACCACTTCTAAGCTACTCCCTTCAGAGTTGCTGGAAAGTTCTTACACCAAGTAGCATCATCTACTCCTTGGACGTACATCTGATGTTTGTAAGCAGATAGGTGATCGTCTGGATCGGTTGTTCCATCAAAAGGTTCTATAGTAGGAAGTTTTACCTTTGGGAATGGGGGCGCCTCCATGATCCTGGCCGAGAAGGGAGTAGGCCAGTTAATCCGGAGAGCTCCCATCTGTCCCTCAATGGGTACGAACTCCTTACGATATTCCTTTATCAGAGGATCAGATGAAGTGTTTGCCAGGGTTGTTCGCCTATAAGCCATCAGCTGAATCACCGTCCTCTCTTGTCTTGGGTGGGCAAGAGAGAGACTTAAACTCTGTCCTTCCGTTCTGGTCGGCAATCTCAAAGGAGGGTCCCTCAAGTATGGTGTAGACCCTGTCGCTGATCGTTGCAATGCAGCAGCCTTCTTTGCCTCTAAGTATTCTCGGGCATCTGTTTCCATTCGATGCCCACTTGGACGAGCCTGATCCTGGGTCCTAACCACCAGGTTCCAGTCCATCTTCCTTCATTCCTTTCAGCCTTACATTTCCTTTCCTCGGCCGTCCTCCTAGAAGGTTCCTAACGAACAAGTCGACTAGGACCTGGACGATTCTCTTGGGAACGTCCCCTAGGAGGAGTTTGATTGTTGACGGCTGGCTCAGGGTTAAGACGGAAAAACAGCATGTTGCTCTTGATCATTCTCGGACGATCTGCGCCATCTTTGCCTGTAAGTCATTTAAGGCGTTCTCTAGATGGGCGGCAGTCACTGGACGTTCAAGATTCTCTTGAATGACAGGTTGCTGGCTTGGTCCAGTAACATGGACGATGGACGGGGGTCTATCCCTTCCTCGAGGCGGTCTCTCGTGTTCTACTGTGTCTTCGACATTAACCTGAAGACTTCGGAATCTGGCAATGTTGGACGATTGACAATCAGTCATCATTGTGTCTCCCCATAGACGACGCCAAATGTTTAGTCTCCTTGTCCAACAAGTAAGCTGTGGATTGAGCTTACTTGTCTAGCAAGTAAACTAGTATCCCTTATATGTTCTTCCTTGGAGACTTGTGCAACAAATGTCTGAATCAACCTAGTCCAAGCCTGAGCTTCACTCCCGAACCTGCAAAAAGGGACCCACCCTGGAGGTTTGGGTGGTGGTTCCCCCTCCGAAGCTTAAGTCAAATATCAGGAGTTGTAAGAGAAAGTAGAGATAGAGAGAGAAAGTGATAGAGTAGTTTTACAGAGTAACTTTGCACTGTTTGCATTGAATTCCCTTTCTCCTGATTTCAGGGGTATTTATAGTGATAGCAAGATGACAGCTAACCTTAAAATCAACCCTAGAATAGAGACATCTGATTGGCTAAGGAATCATATCAACACGTGGCGGGCCATGATTTGTGAAGGATTATTACCCACTCACTAATAGCCAACTCCAAAGGCTGGGCTCTGACCAACTGTTGGGCCAGAAAATTAAAGCCTTTTCCTCCCAACTGAATCAAACACAAGGGTTAGACCTTCATCCTCTACTTATTAGGAGAGGACACGTGTACGGCTCAGATGAACCCAAGTGTCTTCAAAGGAACCGTAGATTTTAGGCTACAACAACTAGGCTTCTCGTGTTTTAGACTATATGCTCTAATTCCTAAACGTAACACGTTTTGAACCCGTGATTACGACTCTTTTCATTTTTCATTTTTTTGTTTTATTTTGGGATTATATCTTCAAAACAAGATTTTTTTTTAGAAATTAATTTTGTTTTTGGAAAAACCATTTTGAATGAAAAAGAATTATGAAGTAAATGTGAGTTTTTTTATTTTAAAAATGGGTGAGCACACATTTTTTACATGACACTTGTGATAAATAAACAAGAATACTCTTAATATTTCAATAATAATTTCGGCAGCAATTCAGCTACGGTTAATGATTACAAGAATATTGACCGACTGAAAACGGACTGAGGAATTTGAAAAATTTTCACATTATTCAATAACTTAAATATATAAAGGACATTTGTGCATTGATCCTTGTGTCCTAAAAGTCAACTAAAAGGTGATTCATTTAAGGAGAGATTATGTTAAAGTGGCCTCGAGCCATTTCCATTGTGTCCATCGAGGGTGGACGCTCCTGACAGAGTCGGTCACAATAGCTCGCGGATGCAGGTTTTACGCCCTTAATTCATTAATTTGTCATTCTAAAATTCTGACCCTTGCCAATAGACAGAGGTATCAGACCTAATAAGAAAATGGTTAAAAAAGAGTGAACGTGTATGGATCGATAAACTACCAAGCACACGTAAGTTTCACATAAGCATGCTATATACAAAAATTAAATTGTGAATAGCCATGATTAACATTTTTATTATATATACATATGGAAAATAACGCATTGTTCAAGTTTAAACCTCTTATACTTCAATTGGAAGTATAGTCCCTAGTGAAGTCGCCAGCCTGTGGTATCCGATTTTTTGACTGTCTTAATTAACGGTCTGAATCCCACGAAAGTCTCTCATTGGACTATGCGTTTTAGAAAACTTAGAAGTCGCCACCCTATTAATATCTGAATAGAGACATATTTATTTAATAAATCATTTTAAAATCAATTTCAATAAATATCATTTAAAACGATGATGACTTCATATGGATAAGGCTTTTTTGATAATTGGTCTTTCATACCATTAGATAGGGTTCGGGGTTTACGTTAAGAGGTGCGAACGTCTGGAACGGGCTCTTACTAAATGCGTTATTCTCCATTTTAAAGTAATCATGGTTATTCAAAAGAAAGAAAATCACATAGTTTGCACATATACACATCAACCATTTTTTATTTAGGACCAATATATCATTTGTACATGGTAGGTTTGAGCACTGAAGTTGCACTACGTACCAATCATTGCGGGATTGGAATCCACTCATGGATCAAAACCGTCGTAGTTCGATCGTATGTCTCACCCTAAATGGCCAATTCCATTGGGGAAGAAAAGAAAATAGATTATGAATAATTCACCTTTAGAATTAAACAAATCTATTAGGATTAAGGTAATCACTCCAATTAGTGATTGAAATAAGGTTAAGATAATCACCTTAATTAGTGATTAAATATGAAGGCTAGGATTAAGATAACCACCTCAATTAGTGATTAGAAATGGAGGTTAAGATAATCACCCTAATTAGTGACTAAACTTAAGAGGGAAGATAATCACCGTAATTAGTGATTAACAATGAAGGTTAGGAAGTAATCACCCTAATTGGTGATTATTCAAGGTTTAGGATAATCACTCCACTTAGTGATTAAATGAGAAAAATAATCGTCCTAATTAACGATTATTAAGGTTTAAGATAATCACTCTAATTAGTGATTAAATAAGAAGAATAATCATCCTAATTAACGATTATTAAGGTTTAAGATAATCACTCTAATTAGTGATTAAATAATGAGGGTTAAGTTAATCGCGTTAATTAGTGATCAACCAAGGTTTAAGATAATCACTCTAATTAGTGATTAAATATGATGAAAGGTTAAGCTAATCACCCTTATTAGTGATTAAATAAAAAAATTGCGTTAACAGCTCTAATTAGCGATTAATCGAGGATTGAAATAACCACCTTAATTAGTGATTACGTTTTTGATTTTCAAGAGGTCTTAGAAGTTTGCTTCCTAATTTGAAGGCTTTTGAGAAATAATCTTGATTGAAGATTATTAAGTCATAGAGAGAAATGATCAATTTGAGATCAAATTTGGAGATTGTGTTTGGCTAATTGGAATTTGGCCATTTAAAGCAAGATACGTAAAACGGCCTAAAATCAATGCGGAGATCATAATTACTAATCTAATTATGTCAAATTATATGATTAATCCATCTGAAGATGGAGAATAAATTTAAAATGTAAGATGGATCATCATACAATTTAACTTAGTTAGATTTGCACTTTTTCCTCTTAATTGAGATTGGGTCATTTAATTCATATACTATGACATATTGGCCCAACATGCAAAATTTGTAACATTGGTTGCTCATTTTATTAAAAAAGAGTTGTGGAATTATTTATGAAAATTATGCATAAACATCTCCATGTTTTTTCATTAATTGAGTGATGTAATAACTATTTACAAAGAAACTATTATTTCAACAAAAATGTACAAATCTATGATCTATACAAAGTCTTCAATCTTGTTCTTCATCACCATGATGCTCCTTGATCTTTAACTCCTTGAATGTTTGAAATTCATGTTTATTTGTGAATTTGTGAAAATTTAGAGATTAATTAACCTCTTTGATTTTGATTTTGATTTTTTATGACAATTTTTATTGTTTTTTATTTACATGATAAAATGAGTCATTTTAAGAGAAACTTTAAATTTTCATGATTTTTAATTAACATTTTCGTGTGAAAATTTTTATGAAAGTTGAGTTAATCACTTTATTTCATTTTCCAGATTGTACTTTTGTTCTTGCACTGACTTACAAAAATCATAACCTTCTGTATAAAGTGTTAAATTGAGAATTTGACACATCTATGGATAGGTCAGTGAGTTTTTTTATGTTGTGTCAAAATTTCACAAGTTTTTAGTGACAAATTGAATTATGGTGAATTTTATACTCAAACTGGTCAAAACAGGACCTTTATTGAAGTTGTTCTTTGAGATCCTATTTATTGAACTTATTTTGAAGTGAATTTTGGTATGAACATTCTAGACACTTTGAATGGTTTTCACTTGAATTGGACACTTTTAAGACCCTTTTTATTTATTTCCTTAACTGAAAGGAAAATCAGTTTTCTGGAATTTAGTTATTTACATGAATGGTTTTGTAAAAATGATGTAAAATTGTATAAAATTCATATAGATATGACTTTTATATTTTTGAAATGCTACTGATGTTTTCTTCAAACTTGATTTTTTTTATTTTCTCTAAATGATTTTATTGTAAACCTTATTGACAGAACAAGCTTAGGTGGTACTGGACAAAATCAGTTTTGCACAACAAAGTTATATGATTTTTAACTATTTACCTAAAAAATTGTTTTTAGAAATTCCAAATCCCAGTTGCTGGAAACATCTTGCACTTCATAGGAAAATATTAAATCCTACAAAATATTCTGATAATACAGACGAAAAATGGAATGAAGTACAAAATTAAAACTGATTATAATTACAGCATCACATTTTCTTTATTATGGAGATATTTATGCACAACATGTCTTGAATTGTTTATGAAAACATTTTTGGTGATGAATAACAACTTGATTAAGGAAATATCACATAATCACATTGTTTCCTAAGAGTCACCCCATTAGAGGTGACTATTCTAGGTGGAGTGATTTAAGGTTGGGAACCTATTAGGTTCCACATACCCAAATCACTCCAAAGATTAAAAAAATGATAAGAAGAAAACAAGGAAGAAGTTAGTAGATGATTAAGAAGATAATCAAAAATAAACATGAGTTTTCACTTTACCTTGCTAGCTCAATTATGCACTTCCTTTTTGCAAATTTTTCTACCTTTTTTTTTGTGATTTTCTTAATTTCTAAGTGAGTTTCTAAATCCACTTAATTACTAACTTAAACTCTTTTTTGTGTTTTTTTCTTCTTTTGATGAACTTCTTTACTTATTAATTATCCTACTAACTTTTACTTTCTTTTCTTAAGTGTGATTTCTGTAGAGGAATGGAGTAGAGAAGATGAGAGAAGTAGTGAAATTAAGTTGAATTCTTTTCAACTTGGTTTTGAAGTGGAAAAAAAGGAAGGGTATTTATAGAGAAATGAAGAAGGTGAACTAGGGTTTCCAAGAGGTAGAAAATCAGATTTTTCACCTAAAAAATCTGATTTTCTTCATCCATAATTACCCTAATGACATCACTCTAATGACCTCACTCTAATGACATCATCAAATCTCTTTGGAAACACAAATATTCTTATTCTTTTTGGGTTTTCTCATAAATGAAGCAAGATCATATTTTCAGAAAATATTCTTCCCTAAACATCCTAATACATAAAAAAATACATCGAAAAACGTGCAAAACAAACTGATTAGAATGTTGCGCCTAGCGCAGGAATCTGCTTTAGGCACAGCGCCTTGCGCTAGGCGCAAGGCTCTGCGTCTGGCGTAGGGCACGCTTGTGCACTAGGCGCACAATCATGCGTCTAGCGCATGATTGTGTGCTTGGCGCACACTCGATTCTTCTGGAAAAAATCCGGATTCCCCCTCTCTTTGCACATGAGATTTGATTATTATTCTCACATCTTTTCATGATTCTTATTCTCTAACTAATGGATAAAGGATGTGATTAATGGATAAAGAATATATTCTTATTCTTTATCCAATGAACAATGACTTGATCATCAAGAAAACTGATTATTACCGGTTTTGGGATAAGACTAAAATCCCGACGCCAAATCACGACTCGTTTTTTTTTTCGTTTTTTCGAAAGACTAACTTGAGACAATTAACGAAAATTCGTCAAATTAATAAAGACGAGCATAATTACACTACGAATCATTTTATTAAAACGGCGGTTGTAATTATTGACTACGACTCACGGAAAGTTTTATTTCTAAGCCGAAATTGCATGACTAATACGCAAGAATGGAAAACCATACGACGAAATGAAACACGCGCTCCTGGGCGAAATCATGCATTTGACGAGGCGCGCGCTTCCACGATGCATGACGGTTTTCGTTATTTTTATTTCTTTTCAAAATCATTATTTACATGAAATACGCATTGGGTGCGCAAAGCGCATCCGCAGATCTTGTTGGGTTTTATTATATATCCAATCTTTAAAGATTCTTTTTATCTTCATTTAATATTATCATTTAAAATTCGAAATTCAATTATCTAAGAGGATAAAAATCTAATTTTCATGAAAATCCTTTATCTTAGTATATCTTTATTAAAAGCAAGAATAAAAACAATTAATTATCAAGAAAAATCAATTCGTCTTTTCAAAGAAATGGGCTCAAATAAATACAATTTGTTTTCAAGAATAATTACTTGGGCCTTAAAAATTGGGCTTGGAATCTTTTTTTTAATAAATAAATAGCATTTAGGTTTTTAAAACGGTTTTGGGCCTAGCTCTTCAGATTACTCTCCTTCGGATCAGACCAATTAGGAAGATGGTATGTGTCATTATCAGTTCCTAAAATGGGGAGACACGATTATGTGTCCACAAAAGCCCCCACTTTGATCGAGGTTTGTAAAACCGAAAGTTAAAGTATTTCTTGTTTGGATGGAGAACAATTTTAGATATTCAGCAATCTAAAAATGCTTTTATGACAGCATAGGTTTGCCAGAACAAATATATAATGAATGATATATGAAAGGATGTATCGAGGGTTGGCCGGCTCAAGACAACGTAGATCATTGTCTTGCTCCAAGATTGATGTTGTTAGGATGCACACATGATCCTTTTGATAGGTTTTATGTTGGATTTGACGTTTTGTTGTTGCCTTTGGAATAACGTTGGATTTAACATTGTCAATGTCTTAAGAATAACGCTGGATTTAATGATGTCAATGTCTTCGAAATAACGCTAGATTTAACATTAATATCTTCAGAAAGCGTAAATGATCCCTCTGACGATCTTCTCATATCGAGTGATACCTCGGGTTCTTCTGCTACAGCGACGGTTGCAGCACCGGTGGTGAAGGAATCGACGTCCCTGGCTCTGGCGGTGGTGTGTTTGATAAACCCTAGGAGAGAGAAAACGATCAATTTGGGAGGGAGAAGTGAGATTTGGTGATGAAAGATAAATGACAGGGTTTTGTGAATCTTTGATACAATATGTGTTCGATATCAATAATTTTGAGCAACTCTATATTCACGATTAACAATTAGGTGCGTAATTTTCCTCTTCGATTTTTTGGTAGGGCAACTCAACTGAACGTTTGATGGTCTATATTGTTCAACATTTTCTGGAAAGAAAGTGAATATTTCACAATTCAAGCTGAACAGTTGATGTTATCGATGAAGCTTTTGCACTTTTTTTTTACATTTAAACATTTGATGGTAACACATTTGAATATTTGGTTTATAAATGTGAACATTTGTGAATCATGTATTACTATATGAATATTGGAACTTTGTATTTGAACATTTGGTTTTTCAATTTGAATGTTTTCTGTCAATATTTGAACATTTGCAAATATTTCCATATACAAAGTGAATAATTTGTTTGTCAAGTTAAATATTAGCATGTTAAACTGAAGAGATGCAATTGAACATTTTCATATACAAAGTGAATATATTTAGTTTGTTAAGTTGAATATTTACTGAGAAAGTAAATGTGCGCAAGTGAATATTTGCATTTTTAAGCTGAACAGATACAACTGAACATTTTAATATACAAAGTGAATATTTTGTTTGTTAAGTGGAATATTTGTTGCAAGTAAAGTTGTACAAGAGAATATTTGCATTTTTAATCTGAACAAATACAGGTAAACATTTTCATATACAAAGTGAAAATTTAGTTTGTTAAGTTGAATATTTGCTGAGAAAGTAAAGGTGTGCAAGTGAATAGTTGCATTTTTAAGTTAAACAGATACAACTGAACATTTTCATATACAAAGTGACTTAAGTTAAATATTCATGAATACAAATGTTCAACTTAAATCAAATGTTAAAAATACAAAATGCTAATTTGCTTGAACTTAAAGCAAATGTTAAAAATACTCGCATTTTTACTAGCATTTTGTATTTTTACTAAGAAATTTGCTTGAACATTTTGTATAGTTCTCGCATTTTCATATACATTTGCTTTAAGTTAAATATTCAAGCCAACCAAACACATTTGATGTAACTTGCAAAAATTCAAGGTTATACTTCGAATTTTGTTAGTAAAAATGCGAGAACTACAATATTCAAGCAACTTTCTTAGTAAAAATACAAATGTAACTATTTTTGTTAAAAATATTCATGAATTTGCAATTTGATTCTTCAAATTACTTTTTAGTTTTTATTTTTTTTCTTCTTGTAGTGTTTTTCATGATCAAATGTTGAATTTGTGCTTGCGAATGTGAAGATTTCGTGAATATCAATCTTATTTTCTACTTATATTTTGTTGTATTTTGCTATTTTTGAAAAATATGGGTTGTTTTTATGGTTTTAAGGGAGGTTTTGGGGTTTTTGAGGAGAGAGAAAAATAGATGAATGAGATTTTGGCAGATTTGAGGAGAGAAAAATGGATGAGAGAGATTTTGGGAGTTTTTTTGGATTCTATGGTGGTTGTTGGTACTTATATCCCTATTATATATGGCAACAGGGGTGGGACACGAAAAAATAGAAAAAAGAAAAAGATACTACTGTTGTAGCATAAAATCTACGGTTCCGCTTACGGCACTTGAGCTCATCTGAGCCGTACATGTGTCCCCTTGATGAATAGAGGAAGAAGAACTACCCTTTGGGCTAGGCTCAGTTTGGTTAAAAGGTTACTTTTCTGGCCCAAAAGGAAGTCAGAGGCCAGCCCTGTGAGGTGGCTGCATGAGAGTGGTTGATAAACCCTCCCAAATCATGGCTGCCACGTGTCATGATCCGATTCTTCACCCAATCGAAGCCACTATTCTAGGTCGGATTTTAAGGTTAGGTTGTCATCTTGCTATCACTATAAATACCCTCGAAATCGGGAGAAAGATAATTCAATGCAAACGGTGCAAAGTTACTCTGTAAAACTACTCTCTCACTTTCTCTCTCTAGAATTACTTTTCTCTTACAAACACACGATATCGACTTAAGCTTCGGAGGGGGAGCCACCACCCAAACCTCCCGAGTGGGTCCCTTTTTGCGGTGTTCGGGAACGAAGCTCGAGGCTTGGACTTGGTTGATTCGAGACATTGTTGCACTAAGTCTCCAAAGAAGAACATCTAAGGGATACTAGTTTACTTGCTCGACAAGAAAGCACCATCTGCGGCTTACTTGTTGGACAAGGGACAAAACATTTGGCGCCGTCGTGGGGAGACGCAACGATGACCGGATTGTCAATCGTCCAACATTGCTAGGAATCGAAGCCTCCAAGTTAATGTCGAAGATACGGTGGAGCATGAAAGACCACCTCGAGGAAGAGATAGACCCCGTCCATCGTCCAAGTTCTTTGGACCAAGCCAAGAACCAGGTCATTCAAGAGAATCTTGAACGTCCAATGGCTGCCGCCCCACTGGAGAATGTTCGAATGATTTTCGGACTAGGGATGGCAGCGGTCGTCCGAGAACAGATCAAGAGCAATATCTTTTTTTTCCGCTTAACCACGAGCCAACTACTAACAATCCACCTCCTCCTAGGGGACGTTCCCAAGAAGATCGTCCGGGCCTAGCAGCGGCATGTTCGTCGGGAACCATCTAGGAGAACGGCAAGAGGAAAGCAACAAGAGGATAAGGATCGGCGAAGAAAGATGGACTGGAACCTAGTGGTAAGGACCCGGGACCATGTTCCTCCAAGCGGGCACCAAATGGAAACAGATGCTAGGGAACATCTAGAAGCAAAGAGAGGCTGGCCGCAATACAACGATCGGCCACGGGTTCTACATCATACCCGAGAGACCCTCCATTGAGGTTGACGTCCGAGGGGAGGGACGAAGTTTAAGTCACTCTCTTGTTCATCCACGGCGGGGAGAAGACGGTGGCTCGGCCCATGGTCTATGGCGTCCATTGCTGCAAATACGTCGTCCGATCCGGTGTTAAAGGAATATCGTAAGGAGTACATACCCCTTGAGGGACGAGATGGGAGCCCTCCCGATTAAGCGGCCCACTCCATTCTCGGCCGAGGATAATGGAGGCGCCCCCCTTCCCAAAGGTTAAACTCCCTACTATAGAACCTTTTGATGGAACAACCGATCCCGGATGATCACTTATCCGCTTACAAGCATCGGATGTACGTCCAAGGAGTAGATGATGCTACCTGGTGTAAGAACTTTCCAGCAACTCTGAAGGGAGTAGCTCAGAAGTGGTTTAACAATCTTCCACCCAATTCAGTCAATAATTTCACAGAACTCAGTTTCTTATTCACTAGTCACTTTCTAGCCAATAAGCAAGAGCAAAAAACAAGCATGCACCTAGGCAAGGTCGTCCAAGGTCCTAAGGAGGCTCTTAGAAGTTTCGTTAAGAGATTCAATCGGAAGCTCTTCGATTCAAGATCTTAATCTTTGGAGTGGCCTTCGACGCCTTCATCGGGGGACTAAGGCCGGGAAGCTTTAAGTTTGATCTTGTTAAAAAGAAAATCTCCACTCTTGCCGAAGCTTTAAGGGAAGCGAAGCGTTTATTCACGCTACCGAAGTGTGTGCTTCGAGGCAAAGCATCCCGAGTCTAAGAAGCTTGAAGAGGTTGCTCGGCCCAAAGAAGAGCTGACCCCAAGAAGGCCGAGACTCGGGCGGTAACCTCCACCACCACTTCGTCCGGAAGGAACAAGAGAAAAGAGGCTGAGCCATCCTCATCTAATCCTATTGAATTTAACAAAGATCAATACTCCATTCTCATGGAGATTAAGGATCAGTATGAGTTGAAGGCCCCAGCTGAGATGAAAACCCGAAAGTATTGCCACTTCCACAAAGATTGCGGTCACGAAACTAATGAATGCAAGCACCTTAAAAAGGCTTTGGAGGAATTAGCCCGAAAGGGAAAGATGAACTCCTATATGCCCCAAGGGGGAAGGAAGTTTCATAGGAAAGATGATTGGCATACTAAGAAGAAGGAGAGTGCAAGCACAGACGAAGATGTTGTTCTCGTAATCTCGGGAAGGTTTCTTGCTTGGGAGGACCAACCAATAGAGGACACAAAAACTACCTTAGGGAGCTTGGCCAAGTTTTGTTAGGCGATCGGACAAAGGGTGAGCCCTTCCCAAGGGTGGTAGTTAGTGAGCAAGATCGGGCGGAGTTGAGGACTCCCCATGATGATCCTTTGGTTGTAGAAATGAAAATAGCAAACTTGAGAGTAAGAAGAATTCGATCGACACCGGAAGCTCGACGGACATCATCGGTCGATTGCTTGTCCGGATTGAAGTTTGATGAGAAGAACTTGGTTCCCGTCCACCATCCCATCATAGGGTTTGGGGGAGGAGTAATCCATCCTATGGGAACCATTACTTTGCCCGTCCGAGTGGGAGAGAAGGATGCCTCTAGAACTCGTTTATCAAGTTCTTGGTGGTCCGAGATTTGACGACTTACAATGTCATACTTGGACGACCAACTCGAATCATGTTAAAGCTGTAATAGTAGCTCACTTGATGCTGATGAATTATGAGTGTGATGATGGCAAGATTGGCTCCTTGTATGGAGACCAGCAGGCGGCTAGGGAATGTTACCTAACTACTCTGAAACCATCATCATGGAAGGCAGACAAGCAAGACCAGACGAAGGTCGGCGGCGAAAGGAAAACGTCCGAGATTGTGAAGGACCCTGTCGATAGACCGGGGAAGTGCGAAGCGGAACTTTTCGTCTCCAAGACATGGAAGGACGACCAATACGGCGCCCCCTGGAACTCGGACACATTGGAAAAAGTACAACGTCCGACTCGGTCAATCGGCAAGAAATCTACGTGTAGTCCGTAATACCAAACAAGTGCCACGGCACAAAAAGAGAAAAAGAATTGTATACATGTATCTTGACACTTAGTCAAGCAAAATTCATATAATACAATTCCTACTTTCTCCCTATATTGTTCCTTTATTTTTTACTAAGTTGTTCACTTTGGGGCATCTTTACCACCAGTTGGTCTAGTGGCCTAAAAGTGACATTAACTTAGACAAAATTACAAAGAACAATAAAACGTTCAAAGTAAAGGATAAACAATGGACATCATAACGGGAAATAACCATTTCTCTGACACACATTGCTTCCTCAAAGAGACCGGCCAAGGTGTAATGAACCTAAAAGGTATATCGCACATATGGTTAATCAAATAATGACAGTCTCTAGTAAGAGAAACGTCATGGTCCCTAGAAGGAAGCCGACTTGAAATAAGCAAGCCTTAGTAAAGGAATCTTACTTTCAAATGCAAGGTCAGCTAAGTAGCAAAGGCTCTAGTAAGGGTTCACTACTTCGAGACGAGCGTGGCTTCCTCAAGGAAGCCGGCCAAAACATGGTTCGTCCATAAAAAGCAATATATAAATTGCCTACAAGTATTTAAGCTCGTCCTAAACGAAAGAGTTTATGTTGGCTCGCCCAATGTTGGCCCTCTCTCCTTCTTGGTCCAAAGCTCGTCCGTAATACAAGGATGAACTAAGCCCAAGAAGGGGGATACAACTAAAACCTTCGAACTTTTAGGACTAGTCAAGTTTGAGGGACGAGCCACAATTATACTTAGCTTCTTTGAGAGTTTGAAGATCGTCCAAAGGCAAGGATGAGACTCACCCTTTCCTTAACTAAGCTTGAAGGCCGTCCAAATCATGGACGCTTTCCTTCTTCGAGCTCTCCTCGTCCAGGGAAAGGTACTCGTCCAAAGACTCTAGAAGACTCCCAGACGAGAATGGTCCCAAGAAGGTGGCCGTCCAAATCATGGACGCTTTCCTTCTTCGAGCCATCCTCGTCCAGGGGAAAGGTACTCGTCCAAAGACTACGGAAGTCTCCCGGGACGAGAATAGTCCCAAGAAGGTGGCCGTCCAAATCATGGACGCTTTCCTTCTTCGAGCCATCCTCGTCCAGGGAAAGGTACTCGTCCAAAGTCTCAAGAAGACTCCCAGACGAGAATGGTCCCAAGAAGGTGGCCGTCCAAATCATGGACGCTTTCCTTCTTCGAGCCATCCTCGTCCAGGGAAAGGTACTCGTCCAAAGACTACAGAAGTCTCCCAGACGAGAATAGTCCCAAGAAGGTGGCCGTCCAAATCATGGACGCTTTCCTTCTTCGAGCCATCCTCGTCCAGGGAAAGGTACTCGTCCAAAGTCTCTAGAAGACTCCCAGACGAGAATGGTCCCAAGAAGGTGTCCGTCCAAATCATGGACGCTTTCCTTCTTCGAGCCATCCTCGTCCAGGGAAAGGTACTCGTCCAAAGTCTCTAGAAGACTCCCATACGAGAATGGTCCCAAGAAGGTGTCCGTCCAAATCATGGACGCTTTCCTTCTTCGAGCTCTCCTCGTCCAGGGAAAGGTACTCGTCCAAAGACTCTAGAAGACTCCCAGACGAGAATGGTCCCAAGAAGGTGGCCGTCCAAATCATGGACGCTTTCCTTCTTCGAGCCATCCTCGTCCAGGGAAAGGTACTCGTCCAAAGACTATAGAAGTCTCCCAGACGAGAATAGTCCCAAGAAGGTGGCCGTCCAAATCATGGACGCTTTGCTTCTTCGAGCCATCCTCGTCCAGGGAAAGGTACTCGTCCAAAGTCTCTAGAAGACTCCCGGGACGAGAATGGTCCCAAGAAGGTGTCCGTCCAAATCATGGACGCTTTCCTTCTTCGAGCCATCCTCGTCCAGGGAAAGGTACTCGTCCAAAGTCTCTAGAAGACTCCCATACGAGAATGGTCCCAAGAAGGTGTCCGTCCAAATCATGGACGCTTTCCTTCTTCGAGCCATCCTCGTCCAGGGAAAGGTACTCGTCCAAAGACTACAGAAGACTCCCAGACGAGAATAGTCCCAAGAAGGTGGCCGTCCAAATCATGGACGCTTTCCTTCTTCGAGCCATCCTCGTCCAGGGAAAGGTACTAGTCCAAAGGATACTCGTCCAGAGGCATAAGAAGGTGCCCGTCCAAGCAAGGACGTTTTCCTTCTTCAAGTTACCCTTGTCCAAGAAAAGTGGTAACCACTGAGACGAGTCCAAAGGATACTCGTTCAGAGGCATAAGAAGGTGCCCGTCCAAGCATGGATGTTTTCCTTCTTCAAGTTACCCTCGTCCAAGAAAAGTGGTAACCACTTAGACGAGTACAAAGGATACTCGTCCAGAGGCATAAGAAGGTGCCCGTCCAAGCAAGGATGTTTTCCTTCTTCAAGTTACCCTTGTCCAAGAAAAGTGATAACCACTGAGACGAGTCCAAAGGATACTCGTCCAGAGGCATAAGAAGGTGCCCGTCCAAGCATGAATGTTTTCCTTCTTCAAGTTACCCTCGTCCAAGAAAAGTGGTAACCACTTAGACGAGTACAAAGGATACTCGTCCAGAGGCATAAGAAGGTGTCCGTCCAAGCAAGGACGTTCTCCTTCTTCAAGTTACCCTCGTCCAAGAAAAGTGGTAACCACTTAGACGAGTCAAAAGGATACTCGTCCATAGGCATTAAAAACCCTCAGACGAGAATAATCCAAAGAAGGTGTCCGTCCAAGCAAGGACGTTCTCCTTCTTCAAGTTACCCTCGTCCAAGAAAAGGGGCAACCACTTAGACGAGTCCAAAGGATACTCGTCCAAAGGCATTAAAAACCCTCAGACGAGAATAATCCAAAGAAGGTGTCCGTCCAAGCAAGGACGTTCTCCTTCTTCAAGTTACCCTCGTCCAAGAAAAGGGGCAACCACTTAGACGAGTCCAAAGGATACTCGTCCAGAGGCATTAAAAACCCTCAGACGAGAATAACCCAAATTAAAGAAGGTGCCCGTCCAAGCCAGGACGTTTTCCTTCTTCAAGTTACCCTCGTCCAAGAAAATTGGGCAACGACTTGGACGAGTCTCAAGGTACTCATCCAAAAGCATTCGGCTTCTCAGACGAGAATGGCCCAAAGAAAGTGACCGTCCAGGAATGACGCCTTCCTTCTTCCGGTGATTCTCGTCCAAAGAAAGTGTTTCATTATCTTAGACGAGAATATCCCTAAGGTGGACATCCATACTTGGACGTTTTCCTTCTTCGGGTGATTCTCGCCCAAGGGATATATGTAAAAAAAAAAAATAAAAAAAAATAAATAAAAAATAAATAAAAAATCCTGCTCAGAAATGACCGAAGAAAAGAAGGTAACGGTCGGTTATGACCGGTAAAATCCTGAAAAAGGTGCGTCCTTTCATTCATTTCAACTAAAGCTACCTTGGGTTAAAAAGTCTTAACCGTCAGATGGGCCTAATGAAGCTACCTTGGGTAAAAGGGTCTTAACCGTCAGATGGGCCAACAGTAAAAACCCTTTTAGGGGCAAATGTTGTAGCATAAAATCTACGGTTCCGCTTACGGCACTTGAGCTCATCTGAGCCGTACATGTGTCCCCCCGATGAATAGAGGAAGAAGAACTACCCTTTGGGCTAGGCTCAGTTTGGTTAAAAGGTTACTTTTCCGCCCAAAAGGAAGTCGAGGCCGACCTGTGAGGTGGCTGCATGAGAGTGGTTGATAAACCCTCCCAAATCATGGCTCGCCACGTGTCATGATCTCGATTCTTCAGCCAATCAGAAGCCACTATTCTAGGTCAGATTTTAAGGTTAGCTGTCATCTTGCTATCACTATAAATACCCCTGAAATCAGGAGAAAGATAATTCAATGCAAACAGTGCAAAGTTACTCTGTAAAACTATTCTCTCACTTTCTCTCTCTAGAATTACTTTTCTCTTACAAACACCTGATATCTGACTTAAGCTTCGGAGGGGGAGCCACCACCCAAACCTCCGGGGTGGGTCCCTTTTTGCGGAGTTCGGGAACGAAGCTCAGCTCGACTTGGTTGATTCGAGACATTGTTGCACAAGTCTCCAAAGAAGAACATCTAAGGGATACTAGTTTACTTGCCGACAAGAAAGCACCATCTCTGACTCACTTGTTGGACAGAGGACAAAACAACTACCTCCGTCCCGTAAAGATTCGAACACTTGGGACACGTAGTTTGGGTGATAAGTCAGTAGTGTGGTTATCAAATGTTATTTTATTTAAAAAGTAGATGTGATAGGAGTTGGTGCAGTATTTTTATTAGAGGAGAGGGAAAGTTGGGTAACTTTTTATTGATAAAAGGTAGAGAGTGTGGGCCAAAGATGTGTAAAAGAAATAATATATTAATAGTGGGACCATGCCAAAAATGGAAGTGTTCAAACTAATTTGGGACAAACATAAAAGGAAAGTGTTCAGACTATTCTGGGATGGAGGGAGTATAAAAAAAATTCACAATAAAAACAAAACAGTGAAAATTTACAAAACAGTCAGTTATTTCTCTTTGAACTAAATTTTTGAAAAAAAAATAAAAAATTCTTGATTTTGTGGGATATAGTGATTAAAAATTTAAAAGTTCTTTATTTATTAAATATAATTAGCAATTAATTTAATTTTATACGTGTTTTCGCACGCATCGCGTACATATAAGTCTAGTAGTAGTTACTAGCTATCTCTATTATACTCCATCTGTTTCTTTTTGTTCTTCCTATTTTGACTTTTACGTTTGTCAATGCACGTCTTTGACCTTAAATATCTTTCATTGTGTATTAGTAAAAATTATAATGATTAAATATTAATAAAGTACGCATTGACACGAATCAAACAAGACCACACATGACTATATTTTTTATCATATGTTGAAAATAATTTAGAAGATTCTCTCCAATTATGAATAGTGTCAAGATTCTAAACAGAAAGCACAAAAAGAAACGGAGGGAGTATATGTCAAGAGGGGTAAGACACCAAAAAATAGAAAAAGGAAAAAAAGGAAAAATTATCCAAGGAAACTAACTTCTCTATTTAACACCCAAAAATTAAAAAAGGCAAAAATAACCACAATAAACTGCACAACAGTTATCTTTAAATACACCAAAAATTAAACAAAAAAAACCACTTGAAACCATGATACTACTTTGCTACAGTTTCTCGGTTTCACCTTTCTTTTTCCCACCTTCTATTACGATGAAACACTCAAATTGCTTCAACTTTGATACAACTTTGCTACACTTATTTCATGGCTTCCCTACCTTCAGTTGCTGTAAATGGCATCTCAAACTCGAACCAGACTTCAGAAAGATATCCCCTAATGAAAAGGTATTAGCTTTCTTCTCCATTATATTCTACATATTACAATACCACTTCTAAAATTTTATTTGAACTTTAATTTTGTGATCTTTCTACTTCTTTTGAGTGGCAATTTCTTCAATTTGATATATCTATTATCTATGCATCAATTCAACTTTGTGGGACAGTGACATATTTACAAAAATGGAGAAAGAAATTGATCTTTGAAGTAATTGATGTTGATATTGGAAAATAGATTTACTTTATTTGATCAAATTACATCTTTTTTGTTCTTAAGTTACTGAAATTCAGTGGTGAAAAGAATTTTATCAATGTGATAATGCAATAGTATTCGATTTTTCTATGTGATTGTTGATTTTGGGCTGCAATTTGGAATTTTAGGGTCCAAGTGTTAGCTATCCAGGTGCAAATTTGGAGAAGAGTTTCTTGAATTTAAGAGAGGCATTGTCTACCTCTGATGAAGGGAGCGACGGCAGTGGACTGGTGGTAGACGGGGGGAAGTACATGCGGAGGTTTAGAGAGAGAGATTGGGGGGCTGAAAAAACTGCATAGAGAGAGAAATGTTTATCTTATAATAGGGAACAAGAAGACCAGAGGAGAAAAGGAGAAAGGCGTCAATATTTTCACAAATATAAATTCCAGAATTGGATTGAATAAAGGGCAGAGGCTATCAATTAGTAATTTTTGCATTTTATTTTGCAAGAGCTTTTAATGATGGTTTGGCAGGAGAGAGCGCACTAGCAGTGTAACACCCCAAAATCCATACAAATCTAAACTACGTTGCATCGACTTTGGGAGTGTTACCGCCGCGGTGATACGCAAGGCTTATTTGAAAATAAAACATTAATTTACTCTTTATAATGAAAACTAAATTGCAGCGTAAATAAATTTTAAACTTAAACTACAACTCGGGAATCACCATTGACCCCTTTTATTCAAACCATAAACTAAGTAGATTAAAAAAAACTCTAAAAGGTTCAACCAAAACATTTTAAAAGTTCATAAACCAAAGAGTATCCCCTTTATGTTCGAACTCATGCAGCATCATCAGCATACCTAATCTGCTCCCCATTGAATATCAATGGTTCATAACCGGTCAACAAGCAAACTCAAATAACAAACAATCAGCTATGCTGAGTACGTACTTAAACAGTTAAATAATACATTAAGCATAATTAGAATAATAAGAACCATTCCTAAACATGACACTACATGAATATAAAATTTCATTTTTATAATTTAATTGGCAACGAACGGGCACCGTCATCTTTCTAGATTCATACGGGCTACTTAATCCTTAATAGACAACTTGGTCTATTAGATAGAATATAAATACGGTTTCGTTCCGCTTCACACCCATCACCTTAGTATGCATACCCCCAAGATCGTACGAAACCTTCCACCTACTTGAGTTATCAAAATTTATAAGGACTCTACTGTCGTCACAGTAGGCCTGCGTAATTGTTCACTACTTGTAGGGATTCCGACGACAAGTTTATTGCCAAATATCCTTCTTAGTGATACTCATTCATACAACATTAAGCATATGATTATTTAATTCTCCTTCTTAGGTACATTACTCAAGTCTTTAGTTTAGGCAACCTCTTGTAACATCCTTGCTATAAATCGTAGGATTCCAATCCACTTCTCATTTCATGCTTGTGATACGATAGAATTACGCATTTCAATAATAATTCATTCCAATTCACAAGTCATACAACAAGGAAATACATACAAATTTCTACTTGATTTCATGTTACCAAACAATCTCATCAATCATAACCATACAATTGTTTTCTATCATGATTCTAGGTTCCAATGAAAGAATTCATAACTTAAACATAATACTAACGTATCTAATTGAACTAGAAGAGCAGCAGGTGATAGCCTAGTGGTGTTGGCATCACCTCCGATCCTAGAGATCCTAGGATCGAGTCTCACCCCTTGCAAGGAGGGATCCCCAATTTCCCCCTACTTGCAAGGGACTTCATCATACCTCATAAAAAAAAATCTAATTGAACTAGTACGCGTACGCACCTTGTAACGGAGAATCTTCGCTGACTACTTAAAACGTTCCGCTTATGAAATTGAGACCTAATCGAATAATAAAAGTATTTCAGTGCTAAGTCCTTGATAATATTAATAAAAATCATATTATCTAACTATGTAAAACATTGAGGTTCGAATAATAAAAATAATTGTTCTTGTTGTTTAAACTTTCCCTTCATAATCTTTATTGAAACTAACATATTTAGGAACTAATAATAAGGTATTTGTAAATCTGACTTTTTAACTTACACAATACTTTGTTTATAATAACAAACTTAAAGGCCGACGAAGACTCAGGGGATGGGAGAAGAGAAGTAGTGCAGGAGAGGAGAAAGAGATGTCACGAGGATGGAGAAGAAAAGTAGTGCAGTGGGAAGAGAGAAAAGAATGCAGGACGAGAAGAGGAGGAGAGAGAAAATTTGGGGTAAAAAGAACGACTGACTAAAAGTGAATAGGGTTTTGTATTTTTTTTTTCTTTTATTTATAGCATGTGAAACCTATGTTCACTAGGACTTGTTTTCCAAATTAAATTCTTATTTCCTTATTTTATTTATTTGGAAAAACAAATCAAAACCGAATTATTATATAGTTTGGGTAAGCCTACAATTATAATTTAACTATACAACCTAATTTTTGATTATGCTTAGTGTATTATTCTGATTATGCTTAGGCCTCACGCTTTGAATTAGGGCTCACTCTTGACCTGCAAGGGAGACTGGGGGGAGATACTTTCACCTCGTTGGACCACGTTTTTGGCAAAGCTGCCCATTTATATGCAATAAGGAAAAGAGAGGAAGGAGGAAAACAAGGTGAGAAGAGAAAAGAGAACCCAAACCCGGAAGTTCAAAGATTTGAAAAGAAACACCATGGAACCAGAACAATCAAACCTTCCAAAGAAACTTCGATAAGGGACCCAACAACAACAACAATAACCACAATAACAATAACCGCAACAATAACACCAACAACCGCAGACCTGAGTGTATGTACAGGTGTAAGAAGTGCCCATACAACCATCATGGGAGGGATTGCGAGGGTAACAAGGTGGAGTGTCGTGAATGTGGGAAAATGGGACACAGGGCGTACGAGTGCTATTCGAAAAATAAGGTTAACACCAATGGTTCGAAGAGAGGGAACTATGGAGACAAGCCTAGGAATGGGAATGGGAATGGTGGAAATGCATCCAATGAGTTAGGAAACTCTAACTACTCCAAACCACCAACCAATGCAAATAGTCAGGCACCAGATGGGAACCATGTGACCAACAACAATGATAATAAGGGCAAAGGGAAGCTGTAGGAAGCTCGTAGAGATGTTGTCACGGGTACTTTCTCTATCAACTCAATTCCTGTTAAAGTATTGTTCGATGCGGGATCATCTTTTTCTTTTATTGCCCATACAATTTTTAGAACTCTAGAACTAGTCGAGTCCGAGTCAATTTCTATGCCTATAGTTATTCCGTCTGGGAATACTGTTAATTGCTCTAAGAAATTCCTAAATGTCTCGTTGAAAATAAGGGAGGGCTTCTTTCCTTCAGATCTAATAGAGTTTAACCTATCAAACCTAGACGTCATTTTAGGAATGGATTGGCTTAGGAAGTACAAGGCTAAGATAGACTGTGATGCCCAGAAGGTGGAATTGAGAGACTCTTCGGGGAAAAGGGTGTCATATAGGAGAATACCTCGAGAACCAGGGATTAAAGTAATCAATGCCTTGCAACTTAAGAGTTATATAGAAAAAGGATGGCATCTATTTATGTGTTCCGTGAGAAGGGTTGAGGATGATCCATTGAGACCTGAGGATGTGCCTATTGTCAAAGAATTCCGGGATGTTTTTCCTGAAGAAATACCGGGTATGCCGCCAAGGAGAGATGTAGACTTCACTGTTGACCTAGTACCTGGAACTGGACCTATCTCAAAAGCCCTATACCGAATGGCTCCAACAGAAATGAACGAGTTGAAGAACCAATTGGAAGAACTGCTAGAGAAGGGGTATATTAGACCTAGTATGTCACCGTGGGGAGCCCCTGTCTTATTTGTGAAGAAGAAGGATGGTAGTTTAAGGTTATATATAGACTATCGTGAGTTGAACAATGTCACTATGAAAAACAAATATCCATTGCCTAGGATAGATGACTTGTTTGACCAACTTCAAGGCGCAGGGATGTTCTCTAAAATAGACTTAAGGTCTAGCTACCATCAATTGAGGATTGATGAACAAGATATACCTAAAACTACCTTCAGGACTAGGTATGGACACTATGAGTATACCGTCATGCCTTTTGGGTTAACCAATGCACCTACTGTTTTCATGGACCTCGTGAATAGGATTTTTCGACCCTACCTCGATAAATTCGTAGTCATGTTCATAGACGATATATTGATCTATTCAAGGAGCAAGGAGGAACATGAGGGACATTTGAGGCTTATTTGACAGACACATAGGGAGAACCAACTGTATGCAAAGTTTTCCAAGTGTGAATTTTGGTTAGAAAAGCGTCATTTTTGGGTCATTTCGTCTCTAAGGAGGGTGTGTCAGTAGATCCTGCAAAGATAAAAGCTGTGAGTGAATGGCCTACACCAAAGAATGTCACAGATATCAGGAATTTCTTTGGTTTAGCCGGTTATTATAGGAGGTTTGTTAAAGACTTTTCGAAAATAGCAAAGCCCATGACTAAATTAATGAAGAAAGATTGCAAGTTTAACTAGAATGAAGACAGTGAGAAAGCCTTTCAAACACTCAAAGAGATATTAACTTCAGCACCTGTTCTAACCTTGCCTAACGGGAATGAGGGGTATGATGTCTATAGTGATGCGTCAAAGAATGAGTTGGGTTGTGTTCTTATGCAAAATGGAAAAGTCATAGCTTATGCATCCCGTCAACTGAAACTATATGAGGTTAATTACCCAACACATGACCTAGAGTTGGCCGCAATTGTTTTTGCCTTAAAAATCTGGAGACATTACCTTTACGGGGTGACTTGTAGAATTTTCACCGACCACAAAAGCCTCAAATACATCTTTACCCAGAAGGACCTTAATATAAGACAGCACAGATGGTTAGAGCTCATTAAGGACTATGACTTAGACATACAATACCATGAGGGTAAAGCAAACGTTGTTGCTGATGCATTGAGTCGCAAATCTAGGGGAAGTGGTTGCCGACAAACTTTGTGAGGAATTTTCTAAACTCCAGATAAAAGTGATTGATGAAGGGGAAGTGGAAAAGTTATTGAGTGCCCTAACCATCCAGCCCAATTTCCTAGATGAAATAAGAGAGGGTCAGCTTGGGGATGTGAAACTTGAGCGGGTCAAAGTAAAACATAAGGAGGGAAAAACATAAGGGTTTGAAATCCATGAAGATGGGAGTATACGGTACAAGGGTCGGTGGTGTGTACCGCAAAAATGCGAGGAGCTGAAGCAAAAGATAATGAGTGAAGGTCATAATACAAACTATTCCGTCCACCCAGGGGGGGATAAGTTATATAAGGACCTCAAAAAGATGTTCGAGTGGCCTGGAATGAAGAGGGCAATAGCCGAATTTGTTTCCAAATGTCTGACATGTCAGAAGGTTAAGAGTGAACACAAGAGACCTCAAAGTAAAATCCAACCTCTAGACATTCCAACATGAAGTGGGATTCGATATCCATGGACTTCGTCGTAGCCTTACCTAGGAGTCGGGGAGGCAATAACACAATATGGGTGATAGTGGATGATTAACCAAGATCGGCGAGGTTCATACCCATGAAAGACACGTGGAGTATGGAAGCCCTAGCCAAAGCATACGTTAAACATGTCATTCGATTGCATGGAGTACCCACGAGTATAGTGTCTGATAGGGATTCGCGATTCCTTTCGAATTTATGGAAAAAGGTCCAGGAAGCATTTGGTAGTGAGCTATTGATGAGTACAACCTTTCACCCACTACGCACTGGCCAAACGAAAGAATCATCCAGACCTTGAAAGACATGTTAAGAGCTTGTGCCTTAGAGTACCAGGGATCATGGGAAGACCATTTAGACCTCATAGAGTTCTCATACAACAACAATTATCATGCTAGTATTAAAATGGCTCCATTCGAAGCATTGTATGGGAGAAAGTGTCGTAGTCCCTTGTGTTGGAACGACATTAGTGAGACTGTGGTATTAGTTCCTGAAATGATTCAAGAGACTGTTGATCAAGTACGAGTCATTCAAGAAAAGATTAGAGCGGCACAGGACAGACAAAAGTCCTATGCTGATCAGAAGCGAAGGGAAGAGAATTATGAAGTTGGTGAAAAAGTGTTGCTTAAGGTGTCCCCAATGAAAGGAGTGATGCGATTTGGGAAGAAAGGGAAACTAAGTCCTAAGTTCATAGGACATATGAGATTTTGGCACGAGTAGGCAAAGTGGCTTATCGCTTAGAATTACCCAAGGAGTTAGAAAGGATCCACAAGGTTGAAAGTATTTTATTAAACGAATAATATCATTCACAAAAATATAGTTTGGGTAAGCCTACAGTTATAATTTAACTATACAACCTACTTTTATACCTAACTATATAATAATTCGATTTTGTTTTGTTTTTGAAATAAATAAAATAGAAATAAGAATTTGATTTGGAAAACAAATCCTAGTAAACATAGGTTTTTCATGCTATAAAAAAAGAAAAAAAAAAAGAGGGAAACAAAACCCTATTGAAGTGTAATCAGCCGTTTTATTATTTTACCCCACAAAAGCTTTTCTCTCTCCTCTTTTCTTCTCCCTCCTCGTCACTCTTATTCTACCTCATGCGTTCTTTTCTTCTTCCTCGTGCACCACTTTTCTCTCTGCTCCCCCTGCATCTGAAAAGCTCCCTTCGCCGGTGGTTCGTGCGGTGACAGAAGTCGTCGGTGGTTCGTGCGGGACAGAAGGCGCGGGTGTGCGTCGAACGTGGTTCGCTAGTGCTGCACGTCAGTCGCGGGAGGTGCTGTGAGTCGAGCGCTAGCGTGCGTCGTACGTGGCTCGCCGATGTTGTTCAGCCGCGGGTGGTGGTCGCATCTACCGCTGGTTACGGTGGCCGTGGGTTGTCGCCGGAGACAACAAGCATTCCGGTATTAAAAAAAAAGAATTTCACTTTTTTTTCCCTTTGATTTAGTTCTTAATTCTGATTTCATAAGTTTTACTTATCCTTGTTTAAATTTTCGTTTATTATGAACAAAGAATCAGTTTTTCTGTGTTGGAACTATTAATGTTGAATACAAGAAAAGTCAAGATTTTGATTTTAATTAACCTACTTCAAGGATCAGATTTACAAGTATACTATTAGTTCCTAAAGATGTTAGTTTCAATAAAGTTTATGAAAAGAAATTTTAAACAACAAGAACGATTATTTATTATTCAAAACACCATATTTTACATAGTTAGATAAGCTGATTTTTTATTGATATTATCAAGGACTTAGCACTGAAATACTTTTATTATTCGATTACACTAGTAGAATAATTGCTTATTACTGCGGTGGTATTGCTGCGGTTTTACCCATACGCAACAATATATCACGTAAAAAGAAAAGGTAAAATATAAAATAAAGATATTGCTGCGGTTTCGGCCAAAAACCGCAGCAATATGGTCTCAACGGGAAAATTTTTGAAAAAAATTGACTATTTGACCAGACATATTGCTGCGGTTTCTGACAAGAACCGCAGCAATATATTAAAATAATATTAAAAAAATAATATTTGAAGCTATTGCTGCGGTTCCTAGAAAACCGCAGCAATAGACTTTACGAATTTAATAAAACACGCCCGGTCAATTAGGGTTCTTGCTTCTTCTCACTTTTTACTTCTTTCACTACAGTTTTCTCTATCCTTCTCTCCTCTCACTCTCCTCTCATCCTATCATCTCTCCTCTAATCTCTCATCTCGCCGGCGAAATCTCGCTCCTCTCACTTCAGATATGCGAAATCACTATCTCACTCTTCTCCCTCTCTCACTTCGACCTCACTCTTCTCCCGCATCATCTCGCCGGCCGCACCTGATGTCGAATACATAAAACTTCGTCGGTGGCCACCGATAGCCAAGCCTTCGTCGGCGGTTTCGTCGAATACATAAAAAATCATGAAAAACGGCAACGGTATGTCCATGAAACAACGGACGATCATTTTTTTTAATATTTTTTTCGAATTGATTTTCATAGATCTGAGATTTATTTTATTTATTTTATTTTTTAGGTTATTCTCGACGCCGCCATTGAGGAAGCAGATCTCGCAACTCCTTTCTCTCTCCTGCTCGAGATTTCTTCTTCGTCGGCCATTCAGATCGAAAACTCCTCCATATTTCTCGTGTCGTTCGCGCCTCTCTCTCCGTTCTTCATTGCGTTGGTCGTTCTTGGCCTCGTTCTTGTGATGTTGGTAAAGATGAACTGGTATTTTTAGATCTGTTCTTGCGCCTCTGCTCGAGATTTTTTTTTTTTAGTTTTTTTTTAAAATTTGTTTTTTTCGTTTATTTTTCTTAGATTTAGTTTTAAATTTTCGTTTATTCTTAGTTTTATGATTCTTTTGTAATTAGTGTTGCAGTAGTTATGTTTGTATGATGAAGTGAGTTTTTTTTTCAATGGTGTATGTTTGAATTTTGGATTATTAGTTTGTTTTTGTATTGTGAATATAATTTTGATTGTAGATATATTTTGGTATTTTCATTTGAAGAATTGTCATGCAATAATATTCTAGTTATTGGAGTTGATTTAAAATTGTCAAAATTTCAAAAAAAAAAAATTCTACCGCAGCAATATATTTGTTTTTAAATAGTAAGAAAAAGAACATATTGCTGCGGTTTTGGGTAGGAACCGCAGCAATAGGTTGCTCTATTGCTGCGGTTTTTTTTGCTGCGGTTTTATTGCTGCGCCCTTAATTGCTGCGCGGCCAAAACCGCCGCAATAGGCCAGTTAATGACCGCAACAATATGCAATTATTCTACTAGTGTTAGGTCCCAATTTCATAAGCGGAACATTTTAAGTAGTCATCGAATATTCTCCGTTAAAAGGTACGTACGCGTACTAGTTCAATTAGATACATTAGTATCATGTTTAAGTTATGAATTGTTTCATTGGAACCTAGAATCATGACAGGGAACAATTGTATGGTTACGATTGATGAGATTGTTTGGTAACATGAAATCAATTGGAAATTTGTATGTATTACCTTGTTGTATGACTTGTGGATTGGAATGAATTATTATTGGAATGCGTAATTCTATCGTATCACAAGTATTAAACGAGAAGTGGATTGGAATCCTATGATTTATTGTTGTAGCAAGGATGTTACAAGAGGTTGCATAAACTAAAGACTAGAGTAATGTACCTAAGAAGGAGAATTAAATAATCAAATGCTTAATGTTGTATGGATGAATATCACTAAGAAGGATAGTTGGCGATAAACTTGTAGTTGGAATCCCTACAAGTAGTAAATAATGGGGGGAGTGTGGGACACATTCCACACTCCTACGCATGCCTACTGTGACGACAGTAGAGTCCTTATAAATTTTGATAACTCAAGTAGGTGGAAGGTTCCGTACGATCTTGGGGGTATGCATACTAAGGTGATGGGTATGAAGAGGAACGAAGCCGCATTTATATTCCATCTAATATACCAAGTTGTCTATTAAGGATTAAGTAGCCCGTATGATTCTAGAAAGATGACGGTGCCCGTTCGTTGCCAATTAAATTATAAAAATGAAATGTAATATTTTTGTAGTATCATGTTTTGGAATGGTTCTTATTATTCTGATTATGCTTAGTGTATTATTTAACTGTTTAAGTACGTACTCAGCATAGCTGATTGTTTGTTATTTGGGTTTGCTTGTTGACCTGTGATGAACCATTGATATTCAATGGGGAGCAGATTAGGTATGCTGATGACGCTGCATGAGTTCGGGCATAAAGGGGATACTCTTTGGTTTATGAACTTTTAAAATGTTTTGGTTGAACCTTCTAGAGTTATTTTTAATCTACTTAGTTTATGGTTTGAATAAAAGGGGTCAATGGTGAACCCCGAGTTATAGTTTAAGTTAACATTTTATTTCCGCTACAATTTAGTTTTCATAATAAAGAGTAAGTTAATGTTTTATTTTCAAATAAGCCTTGCGTATCACCGCGGCGGTAACACTCCCAAAGTCGATGCAACGTAGTTTAGACTTATATGGATTTTGGGGGTGTTACGAAACTGGTATTACAAAATCAGAATTTACAATTAAATTAAAGTAGAAAAGAAAGGAATTTTTTTATATACCGGACTTACTCGTCGGTGATAACCACCGGCGACGCGACGCAAGGAACTCCGGCAGCAGCACCAACCACGCACCACAATGCTCGAAGACTTGAGCCCACGCACGCACCACTCGTCGCCCCTCACAGCACGCACATCACTCACCACACGTCGCACACCCGCACGACCCTTGCCTCGCACAACCTCGACGCCCAGCACTCGACTCGACGCACAGCCTCACCTCGCACCCTCGACTCGCACACAGCACTCGCACACAACACACAACACGACCCTCGCACGACCCACGACTCGCACAAAACCACTCGACGCCTCGCATGACTCGCACAACACCGCACACACACTCGACGCCTCGCAAGACCCACAAAGGCCGACGAAGACTCAGGGGAGGGGAGAAGACAAGTAGTGTAGGAGAGGAGAAAGAGATGTGACGAGGAGGGAGAAGAAAAGTAGTGCAGTGGAAAGAGGGAAAAGAACGTAGGAGAAGAATAGGAGGATAGAGAAAATTTGGGGTAAAAAAACGGCTGACTAAAAGTGAATAGGATTTTGTATTTTTTTATAGCATGTGAAACCTATGTTCATTAGGACTTGTTTTCCAAATTAAATTCTTATTTCTTATTTTATTTATTTGGAAAAACAAAACAAAACTGAATTATAATATAATTAGGTACAAAAAGTAGGTTGTATAGTTAAATTATAACTGTAGGCTTACCCAAACTATATTTTTCTGTGAATAATATTATTCGTTTAATAAAAATACTTTCAACCTTATTCTTTATATTTTCTTATTTATAAAAAAATTAACTCCCAAAAATACGGAGTATTACAAGCATAATTTTTGCTTGAAGTCTTGAATTTGAGCTACGAGTATCATAAATGAGAGGAGCTATCTAATCATGCGCTTCCAACTTCAAGGAAAGATGATAATGTGGCACTACATGTTGGTAGCTTCGGAAACAAGAACTCAAGAGGAGTCTCCACTAATCATACTAAGGTGACTTCAACATTGACTTATTTAGTTGGGCAAATAGTAGGTCTTCTCAATTACATTGTTACTTTAGCTTATAAGGACTATATCTCTTTAGATTGGAATTGTGCTACGATTTGGTTGTCTCATAAAAGGGACTATATTGTGTTTTGCGAGCCTCATGGCCCTTATATGCTATCTTTTTAGCTTTTTTTTTTATAGAGGAAAACCGGAGGTGAAATATATTAATCAGTGGACAAAATGTCCATAAGAACATAGGGAGACACCTCAACTGGACAATGACATTCACAATGTTGTTCAACACCAAAAGGGATAAGTCGAGCTAGGTGATGGGCAACAAAATTCTCATCTCTTAGCACATGCGGCAGTGAACAGAGACAAAGTCTTTACTCAAAAGAGAGCATCTTCTAACACAAAATCTAAATTAGAAAAATAAAGAGCACCTCTAGACAACCTATTAGCAATAGTAAGATAATCAATTTCAACATTGATTATTTATTTAGTTTGGTGTTTCTAAGATGTTTTTCTTTGACAAAACTTTGTAAATAATGTTTATTACAAATTATTACTAGATGTAATTATGCAATTAATTTAAATTTGATAATAATTTCGCACACATAGCAAATAACATTGACAGATGCTTATAATTATTACTAGATGTAATTTGGTGTTCACTTATAATTATTACTAGATATAATTATGTAATTAATTAAATTTTCTATATGCTTTCGCACGTATTACGTGCATATAAGGCTAGTATCTTATATAGGAGGGAAAAGGGAAATCCATATAAGAGGTACATGTACCTAGAGGTGTCAATTCAGTTCAACAGTTCAGTTATGGTTATAACCAAACAGTTCAGTTGATATCAGTTCAGTTTGTACCAGTTGAAATAATTAACAGTTCAGTTCAGTTCAGTTAATAAACTTTTCAGTTCAATTTAATTCAGTTTTTTTCTTTTCCATTTTCAGTTCAGTTCAGTTGCAGTTTAAATCAGTTTTATCCAAACAGTTAAACCAACCAACGGTTGAATCCATAGCAGTTAAAATTTGTTGCGGTTATTTTCAGTTTCGTTTCGGTTAATTTCAGTTGTTGACGAAAACCACATAACTTCGTCGATAATCGCATCGGTTCGGGCTGTAGTTAATCGCATTTTTGTATTTGTTCGGGAAAAATTGAGCTTCATGTCGGGTTTTGGCCATATGTTTTCGGGCCCGGTTAAAAATTAATGCAACAAATAAGTGTTGTCGGCACTTCCACAATTGCCTCGAAAAAAATAGTTGTACTTCATAAAAACGTGTATGAAAGTGACATTGGTAAAAGTGTATTTTATTACTGATATATATGATTTGGAATAAGACAAATTTATATAAGTCGATATTCAAACTTTTAGTTGTATGCAAATCATATCATATTTGATTTAAAAAGGACGTCTCATATCAATATAAATTATTATAAACTTCCTCAAAAGACGAGTTAGACATTTTAAAAAAGTTGATTATATTAATGTCTTACTTTAACTATAAGGGCTTACTATAAGTCTATAACGATACTAGTCATTAAGGCTGAAAAACATATAATCGACGTAAACTAAGTTAATATTATATCAGATCAAGGTATCTATGTGTGACAGTAAAGTAATTGAAAATCACTTTGCTTAATTTAAAGTAAGATTAAGTTGTATCCATTTTGATTTTAAAACATAATATTCGAGTGAACCAAATTGATATTGGATTACAACGAATCTCGAACTACAACGATTAAAGAATGTGAGAACCAAATGGATTGAACTTGTCACTAATTAGATTAAACTAGTCACTATATTACAAAGATGGTTTGTTCTATTCTTAATATTTGATTCGAATTTTCAGACAATATTTTACACTTTAGGGTTTTTTGATTTATTAACTGGAAATAAAATTTATTAAATTTGAATTACATTATATCAATAATTCATTAAATGGCTGTTTGTTCTGTTGTGCTTGAGGAATATGCCCCTTTTGTCTTGTTGGGCTGGTTATCTAAACTGGTATAATGCTGCTGTCCTTAACTCCCTATATTCTGTTGAGCTTGATGAATAAAGTCCCGAATGGTTTCCTTAACTATCAGTTTTGGTTGTGTTTTGTCTTGTTGGGTGGTTATCTAAACTAGTATACTCGTCTTTGTCCCTATATTCTGTTGAGCTTGATGAATAAAGTCCCGAATGGTTTCCTTAACTATTAGTTTTGGTTGTGACCCTTGGATTCCTATGCTTGGGAACTCTTCTTTTTGGGGCATTTTTGGGTTTATATAAAAGAGATGCCCATAGGTCTCCTTGCTGGCTGCACTAAAGCTCATTGGTTGTGGGAATTATTTGGGACGGTGCTCGATGATGATATTTTTCATGTAACAAAGTTGGGCTATTTATAAAGTCCTCAATTTGGATTGTCTTATTTTATATTGTTGGACTAACTATAAAGTCTTCAATTTGTTTATATAATTTTGCCTTCACTTAACTAATTTAACTACTTTTGCAATTGTTTATATATAGACGTTTGAACAAATTACAACACAATGGCATTATTATGACAGCTAGGGGTGTTAATGAGCCAGGGTGGCTCGCAAACTATTCGAGCTCGACTCGGTCAAAGCTCGGCTCGAGAGGGCTCGATTCGAGTTCGGCTCGAGAGGGCTCGATTCGAGTTCGGCTCGAGACCCTAACCTTGGACATTGGACATTGGGCCTTTAAATTATTAAATGATTGGGCCTTATGAAATTTAACCTTGGATTTGCTTAAGTTAAAGGTTAATTTCGAGCTTCTCGAGCTCGAGCCGAGCTGCAAATTTTAGGCTCGAGCTCGAGCCGAGCTCCACATTTCAAGCTCGACGAGCTTTGAGCTCGAGCCGAGCCTAAGAAAATACATTTTCGAGCCGAGCCGAGCCTACTCAGGTTCGGTATCGGTTCGGCTCGTTAACACCCCTAATGACAGCAATATTACATATTGAATATAAAAAAAAACAACTTGCAGCACCAGCACTGCAGCACATGCTTATATAATTTCTAAAGTTCTACGTCTGCTGAATTGTTGTATGCCTAAGCTAATTTGTCTTGTGGAGATATCCCACATCGAAGAGAGAAAAAGGGAGGAAGGGAACCTCTTGTATTAAAAGCACACAAGTGAAGCGTTAAATTGTATGGAAGCTGGGCCTAGCCTATTAAGTAGGCGTGGCTCCCAGATATCCATAGTAAAGAGTTAAGCAAAAAAAATTTGGGCTTTACCTTTATCAAAATCCCGATGACTATGCTGAACCTTTTTTTTTAATATAAAATTTTTAAGTTCTCGAGCCGAGCCTCGAGCCGAGCTGGGGTTTTAACTTTTCGAGCTCGAGCCGAGCCCAAATAATTAAGCTCGACGAGCTTCGAGCTCGAGCCGAGCCGAACCTTAAATCCTCACGAGCCGAGCCGAGCCGAACCTTAAATCCTCACGAGCCGAGCCGAGCCTGGACATGTTCGGTCTCGGTTCGGCTCGTTAACACCGTGTGAATGTTCTTTAAAGCTCATAGCATTCAAACTACCTAAAGGTTTGAGATAACATTTTCAACCAGGAAGTTTATTAATAGAAATTATTTAATATTAATAGAAGGTTTTTGATATGCAAATTGTGAAGGGTATGTTGAGAAATAAAAGAAGACTAATTTAGGTAGTAGATATAAATCATCTTAATGTAAAATGATAAATGTGTAAAATCTCTTGTTTTTAAAAAGATCTTGTCATGGGAAGTTATTACGATCAATATTTCAAATGTGTTCTGGCTCAAATTTTCAATGAAATAAAAAAAGATTTAATAGATATGAACAGATCATTTTATAATGAGATATAGCGATAATGTCATAACTTTATATTAATAATATATTATCATTATAAATTTATGTAGTATTAATATTATCATCATAAATTCCGTGAATTGGAATACTATCATGAATTTAGGTAATATGTAAATTCAGTTCGTTATAGTTAAAAATTTGTTTATAACAATTTCAACTTAAATCGGTTTTAGTTCAGTTTCGCTTTTGTTCGCCCGTTCGGTTTCGGTTTCGGTTTGAATCGGTTCGTTAATTCGATTACATATTCGGGCTCGGTTCGGTTCGGTTGATCGATCAACTTTTCGGTTTTCCACGTTATTTTCGATTACGGTTGTTTTGGTTCGATTGCGGTTCGTTTTGGTTATTTATTAACGGTTTATTTCGGGTTCGGTTTATCATTTTTCAGTTGATTTCAGTTGCAGTTAATCCCAGTTCAGTTTAATTCAGTTCAAATTTCAGTTATTTCAGTTCAACCAGCAATTTATTAACCAAACTGACAGCTCTACATGTACCCATGTCCATATAATACCAATTGCTGTACCAAAAGAACAACGCCAAAATCGGTAAAACACCATAAAAGCCCATTCAGGACCACGTTCTAATCAATTTCCGAGTCACTTGTAGAGTTAGGTATTGTTTGGTTGCCATATAAATTCATGGGAAGTTGTATTTCCTAGGAAGTACATTCATGTGCATTTGTTTGGTTGACAATAATGTAGGAAATACAAATTCTCATGGGAATTAACTTCCTACAAAATGGAGGGAAATAACTTACCTAAATTCCCCCAGGTAAGTGAAAATTCCCATGGGAATTAAGCTCCAATATTCAACCAAACAAATTTTGGCATTTCCTAGGAAATATATTTTCATGTGCATTAGGATTTCCTAGGAAGTTATCCTTCCTACTTATAACCAAACAAGCTCTTATAGTAATTCGATAGCACTCTTTCTCTTTGGTTGGCAATCATCTTCTCTCTCTAGTCTCTAGTCTCTAGTCTCTAGTCTCAAATCTCAAGTTGTCAACAATGGCGAAACGATCGACGAGTTCTCTATGGTTCACACCAGTAAGTTCTTTGTTATTCCCCCGAAACGGTGACGCAATCTGCTACACTCTGGCTCTTCTCTCTCTCCTCTCTCTCGTCCTTCACCACCTCTCTCTCTCCACTTTGGCCTCTCCTCCTTCTCCTCACTTTGAAGGCTTCGGTGATGAACTCGATGACTCCCTCGACGAACCACCGATTCAACTCACCGATCTCCCTCCTTCCCCCACTTTGACTCAGTCCGATTCCCAAACTCACCATGGCCCACCACCTCCTCCTCCCTCAGATCCTCAATCTCAATCTCAATTCGAGTACTGGGATGAAGACGAATTTGAAGGTCTCCCCATCCCCACTACTGAATATGAAACCACGAAGAAAAGCTCTGAAACCCAAGAAGTGAAAAGCTCTGAAACCCAAGAAGAGTTAAGCTCTGAAACCCAATCTCCGTCGTTGGTGTCGTTATACTGGATTGAGATCATGTGTTTGAGTTTCTTGATTGTTTTCGGGATTAATTACTTTACTGGGAAGAAAGAGAACGAGAATTTAGCTTTAGCTTGGGCGGCCAAATTCGGGACCAAAGAGAGTATCTTCGAGAAGAATTTCTCTCTGCTTGGGGTCGGCGAGGGGGAAGATTCACCATTGTTGTTGAAAGAGGGGCAGAATGTATTTAAGTTCTATGCCAGTGGTAGGCGTTACTGCCAAGGCCTTTTAGCCACCATGGAGTTGAAGAGCAGGCATGATTTGATATCAAGGATTTACAATGCTGTGGTGCCTTGCAAGGATGAGATTCATTTCGAGGTTTATATGAATGATGAAGCTATGGATCAGGTCGTTTTCGCTGTTGCAAGGAAGAAGCCGGCTAAAGCTATGCTTAAGGAGTTGCCGGATCTTCAGAAGTTTGCTTCTTTGATGTCCCCACCGAGTAATAAGAAGTGGGTTCCTGAGGACTTGAGTGTTATCTCTGAGTCTAAGGAGGTTGCTGCTGATTTGATCACTGAGGTAGTGCTTGATCAGGTATAATTTCGAGTTTTCAGCTCTTGTTTACTATTTCTTTTATTCTGAGTTTCTGGATGTTGTCATGGGTTTTAAGTGATTATGAATTGAAGAATTCTTTTTCATGTGTATAAAAATTGGTTTTACTTTTGTATGATGGTGTGATATGCCTGTTTGTGGGATGATTTTGAGTTATGGTCTTTGGTATATACTATGCTGTTTAATATCGAGATCATAAGTTTACGAGTGTCATCGGGAGTTGTTTCTATATGAGATGGACCTTTTATTGTAAGTTATTATAATCTGGAACAGTGCTTTATAAATGTTGTCTGAGGTGTTCTATCCTCGATGTCAAAAATCACAGCAGTAGGTATATGACCAAGCAATATACAATTGTTGACTTCATGCTTCGGTGAATCGCTTTAATGTGAATATCAGGAAGATGACCTGTATGTTAGTTAATTTCATCTGCTAAGTTGTAGGTAGTATGATATATTTCCAAGAATGTTTTGATATCTAATGGTTTTTGTATTTATAAGTTTTAGTTATTAAGTTCATGCTGTAGAAATGTTGGATATATGACCTTTACAGTAGCTGTCTCTAATTGCTTTGTTCGTATCAAGGAAACCAATTAACAAGACTAGCAGTCTCATGTCAATTATTGCAGACAGCATGGTTTCATGAGCATTGTTAACTATAGACAAGTATTTTGACTTCTATGTCACTTAGTTTTTTGGTTAGTCGGTTGATAACATGGGAAGTTTGGGCATAGACCTATTTCTGTTGGTTCTTCTAATTACCTTTTCCTGACATTGTTTTTCTTGCTCAAACAGTCTTAAATATCTGGGTTTAACTCGATGTACTAACTTATAGCCTTGTTAATTTGAGATATCTTACTCTTGGGATCAGTGTCTAGCAGTCAAGCTTACCTAGATCATCAGGCACAGAAAATAATAGTGGTTTGAGCTCAAATATAAACCTGTAATCAGCTCATTCATGGTGACTGGAGAGGGTTGCTTTGGCTTTGACATTGCCTGTGCAACTGCCCTAATAGATGCAATCTTTTATGAAATGGCTTAGGACTGCTGTTGCTTCGAAAATAACTGTGCATGTCTAGTTTATGGCTTCAAGCACCTGTCTGCTAATGGATTTTAATTAAGCAGCTTCAGGGTCTTTGTTGGATTACTTGTATAGTTGCGATGCTATAGTTACAAAATGCACCTTTCAGCTGATATATTCTTTGCTTTTGTTTTATTGTGTTCTATCTGTCAAGAATGTAATTGAAAATTATTTGAATCTCATAAATTAGTTTGACATTGAGTTTGCATAGGTGTAGTATGTAATGCTACATGATATATATCAATATATGAGTTTATGCTCAATTTTTCACCACATTACCTAAATATGTGTACCGAGTGTGTCTTACTATTTGAAATTCCATGGACTTGTGTCTCTTACTCTTTGATTGTGAGATTTCATATACTACAACTTATCTTCTCCTAAAAACCGGTTTATTGACTTCGAATTATTGCTGAGAAATTGTGAGGCTTTTTTCCGTTATGTATGCGTGCACCCTTCTCTATGCCTCCTCATTTTGAGCTGGTGATTAGTTTGTTTCTCAATTTGATTATTAGCCAATTCATCTTTGGGTTACTTGCTAATTTACCTAGATTTGTCTTGATTGTGAAATATTGCTCACTGTGGGGTTTTTCAAGTAGAAGGGGTTACTGCCATCCTGCACCCTCTACCATTTGATACCATCTGATATTGACTCACATAGCTGGGCAAAAATGAAAGAAAAATAATTAGAGTTTTGTAATCTGAGAAACTACAGCAATATGAGAATAATTGCAAACTTTCAAAGAGGTTTGTTCTCCCAAATTCAATAAGAAGCTAAAGAAAGCACTTCACAATATTCAAGATGCTTTGCCTCTCCCTGATCTTCTCTATTTATAGTATCTTTCCTTTAACTAACTCTCTGCCTTTTTACAGAAGTTAACCCCACAGTATTACAATGTAATTCCTAGATTACCTCTTCCCTGCGCCCCAATAACTAGTGCATTACAACCTCCAATCCAGAACATATGAAGAAGATTTCTAAAAGGAAAAAGGCATTATAAAGTTTGTTATTGGAGCAATTTATAAACATCAATATGGGATTATCTGCTTGCCACTATGGATATGTGGAAGTATCTCATCTCGATCTTATAACATTCGTCAATAAACAATATGTTGAATATCTCCCTCAATGGATCTCTTTGCGAGTAAGGGCATACTCTGGAGTGAATACTTTTTTTTGGTTTGCTCCAATATGTAAACTCTGCAACCATTTTACTAGGAAGGGATCTATGATTTTCTTTAGTGTCCTCCCAGCCCCCTTCTCCTCCCAATCATGGGCTCTTTTTGTTTATGTACTTACTCTAGTCGTTTATATACTATCCGTTCTTGGACATTCTTTTGTTTACATCACAAGGATCACCCTTAAGTACTTAAAATCAATTACTGAATCAGGTGTCAAACCCTTGAATCTTCTTTGTGTTCTGCCTCACTTCTCCTCTGTCTGCTGAGCTCTTTCTCTCCCGTCCATGCATGTGTGCGTCTTTTATACAAGTGTTAATGAGGTTATCTATTCTATTGTTTTGCAGGTATTGGGAGAGAAATCTTTTGAGAAGTTTGGGAAGTATTTTATCTCGATGCATTTCTCAGATCAACTATCAGGAATTCATAAAAAGAAATTGATGTTTAAGTTTGCTCTACCAGATCAAAATAACATGGCTGACATGACTCGGCTTGTGGCTCTGGTGCCGTATTACATTGATTTGATTGGACGATACAAATTGAGTTCACAGGTTGATAGTTTTACAGTTCCGGTGCTCTTATTTAAACTTGTTTTGTTGTTCACCATCACTAAAAAATTATTCCTGCAATTACAGGCACGTTCAAAAACTGATGCAACCAGAGTCAAGGCTGCTCTAGAGGCATACAAAGAATTGCAGAATGCTAGGCAAGAGTCCTTGCAGAGGAAGAAAGCAGAGAGGAGGAAGATGCTAGAGGAGGCTGAGGCAAAGCTGAGTGCTGAGGCCATTCGCAAGAAAGATGCGAAAGAACGCTCTCGTCAGATGAAAAAGGGAATGCCAAAAATGAAGATGACTCGTGCATAAATTTTGAAGTCCCGTTGGGTAATGTTATCATGGGCCTCATGGCATCATTTGTATGTCACTGATTGCTGCTGCTTAGTACGTTTCTCGATAGAATAACTTTCCTCTGTTATCTGATCACTTGTTCACTTGAAGATGTATGAGCAACAATTGACATTACAACATCTATCGTCTTTTTTGATGTTGTCAGATTACCGTCCGTAGTTTTTAGGGTGTATTTGGAATAGTCACAAATTTAGCATGTTTTGACTTAAGCAGCTGTATTATTAACTTCCAAAGCAGAATTTCTAAACATCCATTCTTTAGGAAGCTCTACTTTATCGGGTATTAACGGTTGTAGTAGATGTTAGCTGTTGTTGTAGTTGGTAGCGGTTTATATAGATGTAGTTGTTAGCGGTTTATATAGATGTAGTTACCAACTAGTAAGTGTTAGCGGTTAGCGTATAGATTAAATATTTAAAATATAAGTGCTTGACAAAAGCAGTTGTTGGAATCGAAAATAACAATAAAGGATATATATTTAGCTATAGAATTAATTATAACACTTTGATTAATTAGTTTCATAGTTAAATTAAATGTTTATTTTTGTGAAGAAACATACCCATAAATCTTGGTGCAGGATTCTGAAACAATGATTATCATACATTTTAAAAGAGCTTAGTGATTTGCATCAAGCAATTTAATTTTTCTTATACCTTTCAGTTACAATGCAATCATGTTTGAGTAAAACTGTCGATGAGTCATGTCTAGAGAAATTCATAAATCATCATCATGAATATTCTTATAAACAACTTCTATATTTATTTTGGAGGTGGCATTTACCACATTTTTACATCATGGAAGTCATAGATTTCAGAAGAAAATGAATCCTGATTCAAGAATCATTTTATTTGGAGTTGTGTGCTAGTAGTTATGCTATGTGGAACATTTATAATTTAACTCAAAAAATAATAAAAAAATTAACTTAATGCCCAGCCAAATCCGAGGTTTCTCTCTCTCCTCTCCTCTCCTCTTCCTTCTTCCTCAGTCCTCAGTCCTCACCCACCATTGTCGGTCCTCTCTTCTTCCACCTTCCACCATATTTGCTACTCTCTTCTTCCACCTTCCACCGTATGTAAGCCCTAGTTAAGAATTTAATTCTCATTCTACTAACAATCTATTTGTCATGATGTAGATCGTTAAAAGAATTAACTCTTTCTTGTACATTCTTCTCTAATGTCTCTTTTTTATGTTTCTTTATTATTCTACTTTATTGTAGTTCATATGCATGCTTGTATGCTTTAATGCTTTCAACACCGCACATGTTTGTTATTGCTAATTATAAGACCTAAATAAATTTTTCAATGCTAAATTCAGAAAATTTTGACAATCGGATTAGGTTCCTGTAATTTGATTACTTAAATCACATGTCATTTAAAATCAATATTTTATGTGTTTAATGAACCAACGTAGGTGAATAATTTTTAGATTACATTAACATATTACTTGGCTATTTAATTGCATAACACTCGACATGAATCTTTTATGTATTTGATTCCTTATCATATTCATACCCTCACACCTATATTCGATCTTTGGTTCATTGACCAATTATGGAGTCATGATGGGAAATCTACATTGACTAAGTCCCTAATTGTCTCTATGGTTTCCCAATTAGGTTTATGTATCTTCCATTAAAGACTTGTTGGTGACTTCAAAATATTTTTCAATAAAACCTTTACAATGAGGTAGTCAAATACGCGCTCATCCCGCATAGGCAATAAAAACACGCATACAAGTATACAAAATATTCATGTATTATTTAATTGATACCATGATCTGCTTATTTATATTTTAAAACTAAATTAACATAAATAGTACAATAATGTGTTTTCTCTATGAAAATTAAATACTCAATGACTTAAGAAAATAAATAAATATAGAGATGTAATAGTCTAAATATTTTTCTAGAGTACGGAATAATACACTCGAAATATTGGAGCTATCTCAAATCTTATAATATCAATCATGCTCCTTCCCAAATCTAATGATATGACAAATTTTGATTGTTTTTTTATAAGGAAAGAAATAACTAGGGAGGATCCCAAGATATGGGCCAGCCTAAAGCATCCTTACGGATGATCAAAAAGAAAGAAGTATGCGGAGAATAAAAACAATAAGTAAGATTTGGAGTAGCATGCCCCCGATGAGCCATCCAATCCGTCGCTCTATTCGCTTCCCTAAACCCATGGTTGATCCGTACCTCATCAAAGAATTTTAAATCTTCACATGCATCTAAATAAGCGAGTTAGTAGACGAAGGGATTTTTCATACCCTTTTAATTGACTGAATAACAGTCAAATCATCCCCTTCAATAATCAAATTTTTTATACCTAAAGAAATAGCACCTTTGATACCTTCTCTAAAACCCCAAGCTTCTACTACTAGAATTGAGAAATTGGAATTAAGAGATTAACACCACTTAACCTAACATCCCCAATCTCATCTCTAATAACAAAGGCAATAACAAAGGCAAAAGAAGCTGCACCATCCTTTAATTTGGACCCATCAAAACTAAGTTTTAGAAATGGAGCTACAAGGGGCAACCAAAGCAGTATCCTTACGAGCTTGAATTTTAGAAATAGTATTCTTACCCTTTAACCGAGAATCTAATCCAACCCCCGTATTATCAAGCTTTTCCACAAACGCTCTTATCATAAACCTTAATTTAGCCGGTGAAAAAGACTCTTGACGAAAAGTAATACTATTACGAGAACTAGCCTTATATGCACGCGATGCGTGCGAAATCATTATTGAAATTTAATTAGTTGCGTAATTACATCTAGTATTAATTTATAGAAAAATTATTTACAAAGTTTATCTAAGGAAAAACATATTCATAATGTAACAATATAATATCAAAGATAGTAAATCAAATCTCTAGTGTTTCAACTACGTAATTTGTCTTGACGGTGCTTGGTTAACCACATGCACTCTTATACAGAGCACTCCTAGCAACCTTTTCGCTAATTTATCATATTTACAAATGATTAATATAGGTAGTAGTTTTGTAAGCTTATTGTATTACAGAAACTAAAGTAATATCTCTATTATAAATGACAAATTTGAACATCTCAAACTAAAAGTTAAATGTATACATCTCAAACAAAGAGTTAAATATATACATCTCAACTTGAACACGGAGCTGGATTTGAGCACAAAATCTCTTAAGTGAAATACGATATCATCGCTATTATATAAAATCAGAGGAAATATTAAATGGTTTGTTAACATAATTGCTAATGCTAAAAACTAAAAACTCAAAATATAAATAAAAAGTTATTGTTAATGCTGGAATCATTAATGAGCAAAGTAGGTCCAAATGCACTTTAAATCCGGTTTCTAGATTCTTCGTTAAGTTTTGTATCAAACCCTTCTAATCCCTCCTCAAAGAAGACTTCCAAGTTCAGGTAGTACAATTTCATCAAAATTAGGACTACTTATTGGCGCAGGTCTGTTTTTGGACTCAAATATCTCACTCTATGCAGCATCTTCTTCGGCCCCCTCTCTCTTTGTAAAATTCCGCCTGTACTTCCCCCGTTTACCACCAAACGACCACCGTCGCTCCCTTCCACCGCCATATTTTAGAGGGGCAGCTTTCTTCTATATTCTCTATAGAAACGAAAAGTTTGGAATTTGGATTCCGAAAATTCATCGGCACTTGGACGGCAGTAATTGAAGGTAGAGGATGAAGTTTGTAATTAATAATAGGATTTTTTTCAGATTGCAATTAAGGAGGTGAGTTTAAAATCTCTTGAGTTTCTTATTTGCATGCGAGAAATACTTAAAACTTTCAGTGTTTTCGAATTATTATTCACCTCAAAAGTTTGTTTTTTTTTTATAAAAAAAACACTCTGCGAGACTGTAACTATGCAATGGAGAGATTTTGTTTTTCGAATTCTTATTTCCATGAAAAAGATTGTTCTTTAAACATTTTTTTGTTGAGAAATTATAGTTAGATTTGAATTATTGGGAGATGTTTTTTTTTTTAAAAAAAAACACTGTAAACATTTTTTGTTGAGAAATTATAGTTAGATTTGAATTATTGGGAGATTTTTTTTTTAAAAAATACACTGTATTTATTCAATGGACAGATTTTTCTTCGTATTCTAATTCCATGAAAAAGTTTGTTATTTAAACATTTTTTTTTGGGAAATTAAAGTTGGTTTTGAATTTTTGGGAAAAGTTGTAGTTTGAGTCAAAATGTTTAAATACTATCTTCATTTCTTCAGAGAATGCGAAAACGTCAAACAACTTTTCTATTTTGTAGATTTTGTCAGCGTAATTATTTCTTTTCAGAAATTATTCTATAGCTTGTGTAAAAATTGATAAAGAACACTCTATAGTCTATAGTTAATAGTCATAATTATTTTACAATCTTATTGTCGATTTGTTTCTCTTGAATGTAATGCTCAATGTCTTTGGTTCTTTCCTAATTTGCCCGAAAAAAAAAGATTTGCAATTGAATATTAGTAACTGATTTGCAATTGCTCACCTACCTTTTCCCTTGTTTCTTGATTCACCTTTCAAGTGCAAATTTTTTGCTGATATTTGGTTGATGGAACTTGGTCGATTGCACCGGTTGTGAATGAGACTTGTCCAGTTGCCCTCTCCTTCTGTCGTGAATAAATTTTGCACAAAAAAATTATCAAAATCAATAATGTCGATTATGCTGAATTGGTTGTTGGAATAAAAAACAAACACCTTATAATGTGCAAGAAAAGTAAGGAAAACCTTGTCTTTATTTGCTTGACAGTTGTGATATTTGTTGCTTGTAACTTGTAAGGCTTGTGGAGTATTAATGAAAAGTATCCTGCATGAATTCACATTGAAAAAATGATGATGGGTTTATCAAATTAAATTGTAAAAGCAGTTATGAACAAATCACTGTTTTTTATCTCTATTTGATTACCTGATCTTGGTGGAATTATAGTATTTTAATACTTGTGTGTCATGGATATTTTGTTGTGTTTTTGTGAGTTGTAAAGAGGATGAACTAAAGTGGAGATAATGCGAAAGTAGGAAGAAGAAAAGGACGAACTGAAGAAGTGCTTTCAGATTATTTGGTTGTAGTTAGAGTTTTCCCATGTAATTAGGGATTGTGTTGGGCAGTTACATTTCCTTGTGTGCACGTTGTACTGTTTTTTTCTAAATATGTTTTTTTTTTGGTTTTGACCAAATTAGTTAGTTTATGTGTGTTTTTTAAATTTTTGTTTCTTAGAGGATTTGTTGTAATTTGGATAAATTAGTGAGGGTAAAATGGGGGTTTTAATATTTTGGCGTCCTACCCCTCTTCCCATATAGAATAGAGGTACCAAATAAACCACCACACTATAGCAAAACGGGCTATTTGATCAAAGGAGCTATCATTATTAAGCTTAGATAAATATTCAATAAACGTCATACCAACCTGGACTGGAGATGGAATAGGCCAGCCATGATGAATAAAAAGCTCCTCAAACACATCAACACAAAAAGGACAGATAGAAAAAAGATGACTAGCTAGCATCTTCTGAATGCAAATTACAAAAAACACACGCTAGAGGAAGAAAAACATGACTCACTTCTAATCTTTATTTTTTGTGGGTAGACCATTATTACAAATTTTCCACAGGAAAAATTTGATCTTTGGAGGGACTTTAAGCTTCCAAATCCAATTATAGGGTTCCGGAAAAGGAGGTTCTACCCCATAACCCTGTAATTATTCAACCCCCGATTTAACTGAATAACACCCATCCGGAGACAAAGCCCAAACCACCCTATCTTCCATAATATTTACAGGAATATATTGGAGCAGAATATCATTGACAACATGGATTGGAACATAAAGTGATAACTTCTCTACATCCCAATGGCGAACCTGATTATAAAAATGATCAACTGCTAACAATTCACTACCTACTACAACAGGACACACCTCACTAGTAGCATATTGAAACGCCCAATTATCATACCAAAAGGAAAAAAATTTCCAACTCTCAACTTGCCATCTCAGCCCGTTCTGAAACAAATTTCTAATTGACTCTTCATTGCCCGGATACATTAACTTTAGTTTTATAAGAAAACAAAATTTTCATCTTTTAAGTACTTCTTAAAAACTAGCTTAATCCAAAGATTGTCAGGATAACTAGTGGAAAAAAGTCCATTGGATCCGGTCCAAATCGGACTTATAGATCCGGTTTTGGTCCGGATCCGGGGGACTTGCAGCAATTCTTACTAGCCTTATATGCACGGGATGCGTGCGAAATCATTATTGGAATTTAATTAGTTGCGTAATTACATCTAGTATTAATTTATAGAAAAATTATTTACAAAGTTTATCAAAGGAAAAACATATTCATAATGTAACAATATAATAACAAAGATAGTAAATGAAATCTCTAGTGTTTCAACTACGTAATTTGTCTTCACGGTGCTTGGTTAACCACATGCACTTATATACCTCTTATACAGAGCACTCCTAGCAACCTTTTCGCTAATTTATCATATTTACGAAAATGATTAATATAGGTAGTAGTTTTGTAAGCTTATTGTATTACCGAAACTAAAGTAATATCTCTATTATAAATGACAAATTTGAACATGTCAAACTAAAAGTTAAATATATACATCTCAAACTAAGAGTTAAATATATACATCTCAACTCGAACACGAAGCTGGATTTGAGCACAAAATCTCTTAAGTGAAATACGATATCATCGTTATTATATAAAACAGAGGAAATATTATTATTCATTCTAAATTATTTGTTAACATAATTGCTAATGCTAAAAACTAAAAACTCAAAATATAAATAAAAAATTATTGCTAATGCTGGAATCATTAATGAGCAAAGTAGGTCCAAATGCACTTTAAATCCAGTTTCTAGATTCTTCGTTAGGCTTTATATCAAACCCTTCTAATACCTCCTCAAAGAAGACTTCCAAGTTCAGGTAGTACAATTTTATCAACATTAGGACTACTTATTGGTGCAGGTCTGTTTTCGGACTCAAATATCTCTCTCTATGCAGCATCTTCTTTGGCCCCCCTCTCTCTTTGTAAAACTCCGCCTGTACTTCCCCTGTTTACCACCAGACGACCACCGTCGCTCCCTTCCACCGCCATATTTTAGAGGGGCAACTTTCTTCTATATTATCTATATAAATGAAAAGTTTGGAATTTGGATTCCGAAAATTCATCGGCACTTAGACGGCTGTAATTGAAGGTAGAGGATGAAGTTTGTAATTAATAATAGGATTTTTTTTCAGATTGCAATCAAGGAGGTGAGTTTAAAATCTCTTGAGTTTCTTGTTTGCATGCGAGAAATCCTTAAAATTTTCAGTGTTTTCGAATTATTATTCACCTCAAAAGTTTGTTTTTTTTTTATAAAAAAAAAAACTCTGCCAGACTGTAACTATGCAATGGTGAGATTTTGTTTTTCGAATTCTTATTCCATGAAAAAGATTGTTCTATAAACATTTTTTTGTTGAGAAATTATAGTTAGATTTCAATTACTGGAAAATGTTTTTTTAAAAAAAAAACACTGGAAACATTTTTTGTTGAGAAATTATAGTTAGATTTGAATTATTGGGAGATTTTTTTTTTTATAAAAATACACTGTAATTATTCAATGGACATATTTTTCTTCGTATTCTAATTCCATGAAAAAGTTTGTTATTTAAATATTTTTTTTTTGAAAAATTAAAGTTGGTTTTGAATTTTTGGGAGAAGTTGTAGTTTGAGTCAAAATGTTTAAATACTATCTTCATTTCTTCAGAGAATGCGAAAACGTCAAACAACTTTTCTATTTTGTAGATTTTGTCAGTGTAATTCTTTCTTTTCAGAAATTATTCTATAGCTTGTGTAAAAATTGATAAAGAACACTCTATAGTCTATAGTTAATTGTCATAATTATTTTACAATCTTATTGTCGATTTCTTTCTCTTGAATGTAATGCTCAATGTTTTTGGTTCTTTCCTAATTTGCCGGAAAAAAAAAAAGATTTACAATTGAATATTAGTAACTGATTTGCAATTGTACACCTACCTTTTGCCTTGTTTCTTGATTCACCTTGCTAGTGCAGTTTTTTTGCTGATATTTGGTTAATGGAACTTGATCGATTGCACCGGTTGTGAATGAGACTTGCCCAGTTGCCATATCCTTCTGTCGTGAACAAATTTTGCACAAAAAACATTATCAAAATCAATAATGTCGATTACGCTGAATTGGTTGTTGGAAGAAAAAACAAACACCTTATAATGTGCAAGATTAGTAAGGAAAACCTTGTCTTTATTTGCTTGACAGTTGTGATATTTGTTGCTTGTAACTTGTAAGGGTTGTGGAGTATTAATGAAAAGTATTCTGCATGAATTCACATTCAAAAAATGATGATGGGTTTATCAAATTAAATTGTAAAAGCAGTTATGAACAAATCATTTTTTTATCTCTATTTGATTACCCGATCTTGGTCGAATTATAGTATTTTAATACTTGTGTGCATTGGATATTTTGCTGTGTTTTTGTGAGTTGTAAAGAGGATGAACTAAAGTGGAGATAATGCGAAAGTATGAAGGAGAAAAGGACGAACTGAAGAAGTGCTTTCAGATTATTTGGTTGCAGTTAGAGTTTTCCCATGTAATTTGGGATTGTGTTGGGCAGTTACATTTCCTTGTGTGCACGTTGTACTGTTTTTTTCTAAATATGTTTTTTTTTTGTTTTTGAACAAATTAGTTAGCTTATGTGTGTTTTTTAAATTTTTGTTTCTTTGAGGATTTGTTGTAATTTGGATAAATTAGTGAGGGTAAAATGGGGGTTTTAATATTTTGGTGTCCTACCCCTCTTCCATATAGAATAGAGATACCAAATAAACCACCACACTATAGCAAAACGGGCTATTTGATCAAAAGAGCTATCATTATTAAGCTTAGATAAATATTCAATAAACATCATACCAACCTGGACTGGAGGTGGAATAGGCCAGCCATGGTGAATAAAAAGCTCCTCAAACACATCAACACAAAAAGGACAGATAGAAAACAGATGACTAGCTAGAATCTTCTGAATGCAAATTACAAAAAACACACGCTAAAGGAAGAAAAACATGACTCACTTCTAATCTTTTTATTTTGTGGGTAGACCATTATTACAAATTTTCCACAGGAAAAATTTGATCTTTGGAGGGACTTTAAGCTTCCAAATCCAATTATATGGTTCCGGAATAGGAAGTTCTACCCCATAACCCTGTAATAATTCAACCCCTGATTTAACTGAATAACACCCATCCGGAGACAAAGCCCAAACCACCTTATCTTCCATAATATTTACAGGAATATATTGGAGCAGAATATCATTGACAACATAGATTGGAACATAAAGTGATAACTTCTCTACATCCCAATGGCGAACCTGATTAATAAAATGATCAACTGCTAACAATTCACTACCTACTACAACAGGACACACCTCACTAATAGCATATTGAAACGCCCAATTATCATACCAAAATGAAATTTTTTCCCCACTCCCAACTAACCATCTCATCCCCTTCTTAAACAAATTTCTAATTGACATCAACTTTCTCCATTGCCCGGATACATTAACTTTAGTTTTATAAGCAAACAAATTTTTCATCTTTTAAGTACTTCTTAGAAACTAGCTTAACCCAAAGATTGTCAGGATCACTAGTGGAAAAAAGTCCATCGGATCCGGTCAAAATCGGACTTACATATCCGATTTTGGTCCCGATCCAGTGGACTCGCAGCAGTTATTACTAGCCTTATATGCACGAGATGCGTGTGAAATCATTATTGGAATTTAATTAGTTGCGTAATTACATCTAGTATTAATTTATAGAAAAATTATTTACAAAGTTTATCTAAGGAAAAACATATTCATAATGTAACAATATAATAACAAAAATAGTAAATGAAATCTCTAGTGTTTCAACTACGTAATTTGTCTTGACGGTGCTTGGTTAACCACATGCACTCTTATACAGAGCACTCCTAGCAACCTTTTCGCTAATTTATCATGTTTACAAATGATTAATATAGGTAGTAGTTTTGTAAGCTTATGGTATTACAGAAACTAAAGCAATATCTCTATTATAAAAGACAAATTTGAACATCTCAAACTAAAAGTTAAATATATACATCTCAAACTAAGAGTTAAATATATACATTTCAACTCGAACACGAAGTTGGATTTGAGCACAAAATCTCTAAAGTGAAATACGATATCATCGCTATTATATAAAAACAGAGGAAATATTATTATTCATTCTAAATTGTTTGTTAACATAATTGCTAATGCTAAAAACTAAAAACTCAAAATATAAATAAAAAGTTATTGCTAATGCTGGAATCATTAATGAGCAAAGTAGGTCCCAATGCACTTTAAATCCAGTTTCTAGATTCTTCGTTAGGCTTTATATCAAACCCATCGAATTCCTCCTCAGAGAAGACTTCCAAGTTCAGGTTGTACAATTTCATCAACATTAGGACTACTTATTGGTGCTGGTCTGTTTTTGGACTCAAATATCTTTCTCTATGCAGCATCATCTTCGGCCCCCCTCTCTCTTTGTAAAACTCCACCTATACTTCCCCCGTTTACCACCAGACGACCACCGTCGCTCCCTTCCACCGCCATATTTTAGAGGGGCAGCTTTCTTCTATCTTCTCTATATAAACGAAAAGTTTGGAATTTAAATTCCGAAAATTCATCGGCACTTGGACGACAATAATTGAAGGTAGAGGATGAAGTTTGTAATTAATAATAGGATTTTTTTTCAGATTGCAATTAAGGAGGTGAGTTTAAAAAAACACTGTAAACATTTTTTGTTGAGAAATTATAGTTAGATTTGAATTATTGGGAGATGTTTTAAAAAAAAAAAATACACTATAATTGTTCAATGGACAGATTTTTCTTCGTATTCTAATTCCATGAAAAAGTTTGTTATTTAAACATTGTTTTTTGAGAAATTAAAGTTGGTTTTGAATTTTTGGGAGAAGTTGTAGTTTGAGTCAAAATATTTAAATACTATCTTCATTTCTTTAGAGAATGCGAATACATCAAGCAACTTTTCTATTTTGTAGATTTTGTCAGCGTAATTCTTTCTTTTCAGAAATTATTCGATAGCTTGTGTAAAAATTGATAAAGAGCACTCTATAGTATATAGTTAATAGTCATAATTATTTTACAATCTTATTGTCGATTTGTTTCTCTTGAATGTAATGCTCAATGTTTTTGGTTCATTCCTAATTTGCCCGGAAAAAAAAGATTTGCAATTGAATATTAGTAACTTATTTGCAATTGCACACCTACCTTTTCCCTTGTTTCTTGATATACCTTGCAAGTGCAGTTTTTTTGCTGATATTTGGTTGATGGAACTTGGTCGATTGCACCGGTTGTGAATGAGACTTGCCCAGTTGCCCTCTCCTTCTGTCGTGAATAAATTTTGCACAAAAAACATTATTAAAATCAATAATGTCGATTATGCTGAATTGGTCGTTGGAATAAAAAACAAACACCTTATAATGTGCAAGAAAAGTTAGGAAAACCTTGTCTTTATTTGCTTGACAGTTGTGATATTTGTTGCTTGTAACTTGTAAGGGTTGTGAAGTATTAGTGAAAAGTGTCCTGCATGAATTCACATTGAAAAAATGATGATGGGTTTATCAAATTAAATTGTAAAAGCAGTTATGAACAAATCACTGTTTTTATCTCTATTTGATTACCTGATCTTGGTGGAATTATACTATTTTAATACTTGTGTGTCTTGGATATTTTGCTGTGTTTTTGTGAGTTGTAAAGAGGATGAACTAAAGTGGAGATAATGCGGATGTCGGAAGGAGAAAAGGACGAACTGAAGAAGTGCTTTCAGATTATTTGGTTGCAGTTAGAGTTTTCCCATGTAATTAGGGATTGTGTTGGGCAGTTACATTTCCTTATGTGCACGTTGTACTGTTTTTTTTTCTAAATATGTTTTTTTTTTTGGTTTTTGAACAAATTAGTTAGTTTATATGTGTTTTTTAAATTTTTGTTTCTTAGAGGATTTGTTGTAATTTGGATAAATTCGTGAGGGTAAAATGGGGGTTTTAATATTTTGGTGTCTTACCCCTTTTCCCATATAGAATAGAGATAACATAAAACCGGATCAGTTATACACTAACTGATCCGATTTTTACCAAAAACCGGATAAGTATATGGTTAACTGATTCGGTTATTTGGTGAAAACCGGATCAGTTGATCAATTAGTGTATAACTGATCCAATTTTCACGAAATGACCGCATCAGTTTTCTAGGTAATGAAATTAAAAAAATAGAATCAGCCAAATTCCAGCTAATGTTAAGAGGACGCAATAGAACCCAGTAAATGACAAAAGAGCAAAAATCGATTTTACAACCAACGAAACCAAAAATTATAACAAACGAATCCAACGAAACCAATGAAATTTAACTGAAAATCGTAATTAGAACACAAAATTTATCCAAAATTACAACCAAAGAAACCAACGAAATTCAAAATCATAACAAACGAACCAACGAAATTAAAAATTATATTAAACGAAATCAAAAATTACAAGAAAAGAAATAAAAATTTACAACAAATGAAATTACAACATACGAATTACAAAATACGAAATAGAAAGGGAAAGAAAAAAAATGCAGCCAAAAAGTGATAATAAAAACAAACGAAACCCTAATAACAAAAAAAACCCGAATAACAAAAAAAAAACCCGAATAACAAAAACAGAATTGAATCGAAACCCTAAATACAAAAACGAAAATAAAAAAACCTAATTACAAAACGAACTTTGTTCAATTGAAAGACCTGATGTGGGCTTTTGGTTTTCGCCTTCCTCGATGAACGTTCTCGCCAAAATCGAGCGAGGAAGATGGACGTTTCACCTTCCTTGATGAACGCGACGCCGGTGAAGATTGACGTTTGTTTTTGTTAGACGAACGCGACTACATGAGAGCAGAGAGTTCATAATTGCGAGCTAAAAGCCAAAATCGAGCGACGACGATGAATGTTCTCGACGACGACGAGGCGAGGGAAGAAGGAGTGGACTGCTGTTGGAGAGGAGAGGTGTGTTGGTGGGGGGTAGTCTGGTGAATTAGGTTTGAGAGGGTGAGAGGGTTGGTGTGGTGGGAGGAGGAAAGAACGTGAGAGGAGGAGAACTTTAGGGTTTGTTAGGGTTTCATTATGTGAGGTGAGAGCGTGTGAGAGAATGAAGTGCTTAGGGTATATTGGGGAAGTTGGGCCAGCGTGTTTGGGTGGAACTTGGTCCAGCGTGTTTGGCTGATTTCGCATATTTACTGATCCGGTTTAGTGAACCGAATCAGTTAAGAGAAAACCGGATCGGTTTTCTGTTAACTGATCCGGTTCACTAAAAACCGGATCAGTAAATTTCCCTCGCTTTACCTCCCAAAAATTGCAATATTTACGGATCCGGTTTTGTTTAGTTGTCAAATGACACATAACGTTTTTTCCACTAGTGGATTCACAAGAATTTTCCAAAGCAAATTAAATATTGTAAAGCCAAGTTATTAATCTTGGCTTTCCTTAGACTCAAACCACCAAAGTTTTTTGGTTTGCGCACTTTATCCCAGCCAATCAAATTTGGTGCTTTCGAATCAAAACCTTTATTCCAAAAGAAATTTCTATAGCGTTTATCTAAACAGTCAAGAATTGAACTAGGCAAACAAAAACATTGCATCTGGTAATTAGCTTTAGTAGCTAGATTAACTTGAATAAGTATGGTACGACCTGCTTGAGATAAAGAATTAGCCTTCCATTTTAATAATTGAGATAAATTTTTTCTTGAATATCCCCAAAAGTTGCATTAGTTACTTTACTATCAATAATCGGGCATCCAAGATACTTTCCCAAAGAAAAAGACTCCTCCATTTGTAAGATGCTTGCAAAAGAGGAAGCTATACTAGGAACGGTATTATGCGTACATTGATATGCTGATTTGTAAAAATTCACTAACTGCCCTGACATACTACAATACTTATCAAGGATATTTTTAATTATGTTACAACTTTCTGTAGTTGCTTTCACAAAGATCATCGTATCATCCGCAAATGTTAGAAAAGGAACTTTCACTCTAGAGTGACCTAGTTTCACTCCTATTACCTTTGAGCCAGAGATAGATGCCTTATGCAGCTGGCGTGCGAGAATCTCTGCACAAAGAATAAAAATATAGGGCGAAAGAGGATCACCCTGATGGATACCTCTAGAAGGGATGAACACCTCTCTAGGGATCCCATTTATCAGAACTGAAAATGAAACTGTAGATTTACATTCTTTAATCCAACCCACCCATTGTTCACAAAATCCCAATTTCTGAAAGACTTTATAGATATAATTCCACTCTAATCTATCATAGGCCTTTTCCATATCCAGTTTAATAGCTAAACCCCCTTCCTTACCTTTTTTGTTCTTCAAAGAATGAAATACCTCATGAGCTAACAACACATTATCTTGAATTAGTCGTTTAGGAACGAAAGCACCCTGTAAAGGGTGTATAATTTTTCCTAAAACTATTTTAAGACGATTAGCCATAATTTTAGAAATAATCTTATATATTGTGGAACATATAAAAACTAATTGGACGGAAATGATTAGGAGTAGAAGGGGTATCAATCTTGGGAATAAGAGTAATAAAAGTGTGGTTCACTTCTTTCAACTATTTCCCACAATGGAAAAAAGCTTTAATCGCTTTAAAAACCGAGTTACCCACTAGAGACCAATACTTTTGGAAGAAAAAAAGGAGGGAACCCATCTGGGCCCGGTGATTTATCAGGAGCCAAATAAAAAACCGCATCCTTTACTTCATCCATATATATGTAACACCCCAAAAATCCATATAAGCCTAAACTACGTTGCATCGATTTGGAGAGTGTTACCGCTGCGGTGAAAAGCAAGGGTCATTTAAAAATAAAACATTAACTCTTCTTCTTAACTGAAAACTAAATTGCAGCGGAAATAAAACGTTAACTTATTCCTACAACTCGGGAATCACCACTGACCCCTTTTATTCAAATCATTAGCTAAATAGATTATAAATAAACTCTCGAAAATCCAACCAAAACATTTTAAAAGTTCATAAATCTCGATACTCAAACTATTAATAAATTAAAATGTTTTCCCTTCATACCTGAACTCATGCAGCATCACCAGCATACCTAATATGCTCCCCATTGAATATCAATGAATCATCACAGGGTCAACAAGCAAACACAAAAAACAAACAATCAGCTAGGCTAAGTACGTACTTAAACGTCAAACAGTACACTAAGCATACTCAGAATAGTAATAAAATTTCCTAAACATGATACTACCAAATTATTAAATTCTATTTTTACAATTTAATTGGCAACGAATGGGCACCATCATCTTTCTAGAATCATACGGGTTACTTAATCCTTAATAGACAACTTGGTCTATTAGATGGAATATAAATACGGTTTCGTTCCGCTTCACACCCATCACCTTAGTATGCATACCCCCAAGATCGTACGGAACCTTCCGCCTACTTGAGTTATTAAAAATTATAAGGACTCTACTGTCGTCACGGTAGGCCTGCGTAGGAGTGTAGAACTTGTTCCACACTCCCCCATTGTTCACTACTTGTAGGGATTCCGACTACACGTTTATCGCCAACTATCATTTTTAGTGATACTCACTCATACAATATTAAACATATGATTATCTTATTTCCTTTCTTAAGTACATTGCTCTTTAGGTAATTGTACTTACTCCTTTAGCTTAGGCAACCTCTTAGTGGGTTAATCAGTTCTTTTAAACATATATCACTGTAAATTCCTGCTACAACAAATAGTCATAGAATTCCAACCCTGTTCTCGTTTTCATGCTTGTAATGCCAAAGTAATCATCATCTAAATAAGTTCCAATTCACAAGCCATACAACAAGGAAATATATTCAAATTTCCAATTGATTCCATGTTACCAAACAATCTCATCAATCATGACCATACAATTTGTACCTATCATGATTCTAGGTTCCTTTAAACGAATTAGCAAAATTTGACATGATGCTATCGTATCTAACTGAACTAGTATGCGTACGTACCTTATAACGGAGAATCTTCGCTGTCTTACTTAGAACGCTCCGCTTATGAAATTGGGACCTATACGAAGAATAAAAGTAATTCAATACTAAATCCTTAGTAATATTAATAAAAATCATATTACTTAACTATGTAAAATATTGTTTTTCGAAGAATAAAATTACTCATTCTTGTTGTTTAAAACTTTCCCTTCATAATCTCATTGAAACCAACATATTTAAGAACTAATAGTATACTTGTAAATCTAATTTTTTTGATTTATATTATACTTTGTTTATAATAACGAAAATTTAAACAAAGATAAGTAAGAATTATAAAATCAGAATAAGCACCGCACCGCACCAGCCCACGCGACGCACGAACCCGCGTTCGAACCACTGCATCAGCCCACGCGACGCACGAACCCTAACCGTTGTGCAGTGCGCGAGCCACGAACCGCCGGCTAACCCTCGTGCAGCGCGCGAGCCACGAATCGTCGTGCAGCACTCCAACCCGAACTGCTGGCGAGTGCTGCTGTGAGTCGACGAAAGAAATAGGGGAAAAGGAGAGAAAAAGAACGCATGAGAGGAGAAGGGAATGAGGAGAATAAAAAAAGACTTTTGGGGAAAAAACGGCTGGTCAATAAAAAAATAGGGTTTTATTTCCCTCTTTACTTTATAACATGTGAAACATATGTTCTCTAGGTTTTGTTTCCCAAATCTGATTCTTATTTTTATTTTTTTTATTTGAAAAATAAAACAAAACTGAATTATTATTTATTTAGGTACAAAAGATACTTTATATAATTAAACTATAACTGTAGGCTTACCCAAACTGTACTTCTCTGAAATAATATTATTAGTTTAATAGAAATACTTTCAACCTTATTTTTAATATTTTCTTATTTACAAAATAACTCCTAAAAATTCGGAGTATTACATATATTTCAGCACACAAGAACTTATTATCCTCATTTGAAACAATATAATCTATTAATTGGAAATCTATCTCCTCATCAAAATCGTAATTTTGATTTGAATTGAATCGTTTTATAAACGCACTAGTGAAGCATTCCTCCACTTGTTTGGGATTTGAAACCATATCGTCTTGGTCATTCTTAATAGACGTTATAATATTTTGATTTCTTCTTATTGAAGCACAAGCATGGTGATATTTTGTATTAGAATCACTTAATTTAATATGATTGGACTTAGCTTTTAATTTCCAATACGTTTCTTGAAACTCTAGAAGTTTAACTTGCTTACCTAAAATATTTGTTTGCATAGAACAAAGCTTAGTACAATTTGGATCTAAAAAACGTTTTTCTTGATTATCTTTTAGTTTTGCTTCTACAGAACGGAGTTGTCTAAAAATGTTCCCAAATCTAGTAGACCAAACCTTTGCCTTTTCTTTTAACAGTTTACATTTTCTAGTTAAACAATACTTATACGATCCATCAAATTTTGTACACCAAGATTTCTTGATTAACACATCAAAATATTTCCTTGAGGTCCACATTTTGTCGAATTTAAAGGGAGGGTATTTTCTACCTTGATGCATAGATAAAGATAGAGAAACATGACAATGATCCGAAGACGTAAAAATATGATGATTAAGTTTAGCATTTGGAAATAAGTTTAACCATTCAAGATTTGCAACACCTTTATCTATTCTTTCCAAAATATTATCAGGACCACTTATTTTCTTCTTCCATGTATACGATTGACCACTAAAAGGGAGTTCAATACAATCAAGAGAGGAGAAAAGACTATTCATATAATTAAGATAGGCAAAGCTAAAATTTGCACCCCCAACTTTATCATTTTGGCTACTTAGCTCATTAAAATCGCCTAGCATAACATATGGACAATTTAAAGTTTGCATATAATCAATTAATTCATTCCAAAATTCTAGTTTTTGACCATGATTTGGAGGAGCATATATAACAAGATTTTAAAATGACAATTCATAGAAAAGATTCTAACATTACATACCATTACCCAAGCAAATTTAACTTCCACATTAAACAAAAATGGGTTACTAGGAAGATCTTTCCAAAGAACCCACATTCCACCTACCAAACCAAAAGATGGGAGGAAGTCATAATGGTGAAACCCACAAAGTCTTACACATGCCTCTGTAGGAGGAGAAGATACTTTGGTTTCACAAATCATCATGACATGAACCTTATTATACTTACAAAATTCTTTAACTTCCTCCATTGCAAGATACCTCTTGCTACCCATAATATTCCAAAAACAAATATTCATAAATAAAGGCAGGTGGAAGGCAGAACTTGACTAAGTTCTGCCCCTCTTCAGGTTGGATATTGCAGATTCTTCATCAGAATCTACCTTCCTTCTCTTGGCAGAACTAGAAGCAGATGCATTCTCAGGAAGGCTAGCCCCTTTAACCCCCATCCCCTCAATATGTTTTATGATTGAGGTCTAAGAATTAAGAGAGTGAAAAGAGTACTCTTGCTGAGAGATATAACCCTCCATAATCTCATCATCAATATGGTCCTCCAAAATGAAAAGTATCATCATCAACCCCAGATTGCACCACATCATTGTCAAATAAATCATCAATTTCATTAATAAAGTCATCAACAGCAGGCAAAAATTCAGCAGAATTGAGTTCTCCACGGAAAATAACCCTTAATGATACGTGGGAAAGAAGAGCATCCTCATTGACAGAGGGAGGGAGGAGGGACAGTAGCCCAACATCAGCAGTAGGACCTGGAGCAACAACTTCAACAGTCCCTGCTCTGCAACCAGAGGCAAGAGAAGGAGGCATGACTGGTACACCAACATCATCATATTCATCATCAGAGGCACCACTTCAATAGTGGGGTGTGAAATAACCACTCCCTTACCTTTTCTAGACATAACAGGCAATGAAAGATTAGCATACTTAAAATGAGCAGATTCATGAACATCTTTCAAGATAATTCCACCAGAGTCAACATTTTTCTTCTCACCAGCAAAATTTTTAATACTTGAACCAGCAGTAGGATGAGGTCTTACAATGTGTCTAGGCCTAGCCTCCACCACTAATGCTTGCTCAGTAGTGGATAGAGGCTTAGCTTGCCTAGTAGCACCTTGAATAAACTCAGCTAGCCACTTTTTCTTAGGATATTTCATCAACATCACTTTCACGTCTCTTTGGGGAGGATATAAGAGAGAGCAATCATCAATGCAATGGTCATCACAACCACAAAATGAACAACCAATAGAAAAATCTTCATACCAAAGAACATAACCACAATTAATCCCACCAGCTCTAGTAATCTCAGCATAGTCCAAGAGGGGTTCAGTTATATCAACCCTAACACATGCACGAGCAAAACGAATCTTATGCCTAAGCACATATCTTGCATCCAGTTTAATCAGAGAACCCACATTAATTAGCAGCCAACATATTTGCAACCGAGTCAAAGTTTAATAGGTCTGTAGGAAACCTAGGAATCCTAACCCACAAATCCACATATTATATCTCTTCCACATATGGATCAAAATGAGTTTCCCATGGATAGATCACAAATAACTCACTCGGAACATGCCATGGTCTATTTGACCAAACTAGATATAAATCCCCAAGATTAGAAAATTTCATTAATACCCAATTATTCCCCATATCAAGATACTCAACATTCCCTTTGCAAAATTGCCAATCAGCCTTAGTTCTGAAAATTATAGTTCTTAAATCAACAGCAGCACCCAACATTTTACCAACCAAACATGCTTTAGATAAATCATCAAGGGATATTATCTCAGATAACCCTGACATATAGGCCTTTTTCCCAAATAACCCTGACATATTTTTTTTTCCCAGATAATCCTAAACTTGTATTTTGTCATTAAACTTAACAGGATATCTAACGGTGTTAACTTTTTTTTAATTAAACCCAGATTAATTGGCCTCTCTTATTCTTCATCTTCTTCCCTATCTTGTTCTTTATCTCCACACTACCATCACCACCATCACTAATACCACTATAATTGGAAAATTCTTGCTGGAAAATTCGAACCCAGCAGCCCCAATTTGAACCCTAAACTGGGCAAATTCAAACCCTAAACATTCCCAATTCGAACCCTAAACAGCCACAATTCGAACACAAAAGGCCCCAAATTCGAACAACCCAAAATCAATAGAAGATTCGAACCCAAAATCACTTTTTTTCTTGCTCGAAATTGTGTACATTGGTCTGTCTACTTGATTGTTCTTCTGGTCTGGTTTTTTTTCTTTCTTGCTCGCTCGGTTCTCCTGTTTCATGGTGCGTGTTGTCTTATCTTCATCCTCTCTGGTTGCTGTTGCGTGTTGTTCTCGCGCACCACACTAAATTCGGCCCAATTGTGAGATAGAGAAGAGAAGAGTGCAAAGAATGCTCCTGTTTCGGCCCAGTTGTTTCTCGGTTTTTTTTATGGGTTTTCGAGTTTTGTGAGAGAGGAAAGAGAATATGAACAAGGTTATAATTATGGAGGATTAACAATGGTTGATTTCGTGGTTTTTGGGTTTGAATGGTTGATAAGTTGATAAGTTGTTGTTGGTGGCGAGAAGGTTGAGCTGAACTTTATCTGGATTTGGAGAGAGATGGGGAGATGAAGACATGATTGATGAAGAACAAAAGAAAGAGGATGAAGAACATCAATATTTTTGTTTTTTTTAATAAAAAAATCGGGTTTTCATTATTAATGTCAAAATAGTTAACACCGTTAGATATCCCGTTAAGTTTAATGACAAAATACAAGTTTAGGGTTATCTGGGAAAAAAAAATATGTCAGGGTTATTTGGGAAAAAGGCCTATATGTCAGGGTTATCTGAGATAATATCCCAATCATCAATGTCTTTTTTAACCTAAGTTAAGTCATCTAAAATAATTGCTTCAGGGAAAGTAGGGGGACCAGGGGGTCAATTACAGACTTATTTTCCAAACCAGTGACCTGCTCCATCCCAAGAGCAACACCATCTCCAGCAGCAGCATCATTTGGGACTTTAGCATCCCCAGCGTACTCTTCAAGGATTACTTCATTGAATGATTTCATACTCAAAAGAAGACAAAAAATTAGACTTGAAAGAGAGATAAAAGGCTTTAAATGGCACCACAACACAATAAATGAACATAGATATTTGAAAGAGAATGAAGAAAGGATACCAGATTTGCACAAAGGAACTGACCTTTTATACTCGAAAAGGAAAGAGCAAATCCCTAAAGTTGGAATTCCATACCATAGGGACACTTCCTATCGCATTAAATGAGAAGTTTGAATTAATGGATATAAATCCAATCTTTTCAAGCAAACAATACTGCAAGAGATTACCAGCCACCACGCTCCCCTTTGCAATGATAACAATACCTCCAAACAAATTAAAGAAAATCGCCCACAAATCAGAAAGAATTTGAACCATCACATCGATCCTCAGAGAAATCCTAACCCTCACACCTAATTTGTACTTGAAACCCCTAAAATGGAGCCACCTAATCCACAAGGATAGAAAATTAACTAACGATTTTGCCAAGGTAGCAAAATTCACTCCTACTTTAGCCATACTTAGCTGACAAAGTAGATTTTTTAGATGACGAACTCTACACACTATTGCAGAACTACCCCTAATTGATTTAAGGGCATTTGAATGGAAAACCACTAGATAAGTTAATCTCTCTGAAATAGAGAAGCTTAACAGATGAAAGATAAAATTTGAGACAAAGGACATGCGAAACCATGATTGCGAAGAGCAACAAAATCGAATTGGGGATTTTTTTCGTGGAACTAAGTTTTCTAAAGGTGCTGTTGAAAATGAACTGAGGGCTAGAGTCTCTCTCTTACTTTCTCTCTCTTCATTTTTTATGAGTAAAGTGATCGGTATATATATATTTAACATGAATCATGTTTTCTTGTTCTACAACTTTCCCATTTTCCTCTAAATTATAAGGAACCCAATAAACAAAAGATTAATGTACTTAATAAAAAATGTTATTTAGTGATTATTAAACATTTAAGATCCAATCACCTTTCTTAGAAATGTAATATAATATTTTTTTCTAACAAATTTATATACATGTAATTTTTAATAATTACTATATTCGTTCTTCATAGAATAGAATAAAATATGCCTGATGTGTTTCCTCGTTTTAGTGTAAATTTTTTAAAGTTATGAAATGATGTTTCGATAGGATTCCTTGAGATGTTTGATATACACTTGGCATTATTATTATGAGACTCTCACATTTTTAATTATATAGTTAGATCCTAATTGATCCAAAAACTAATGTAAAATTTTCAAATTCATCATATGTTTTTATTTTTTTTAGGTTGAAAGTGTGTTGTCCATACAATTTAGTATATATACATTATTAGGGTACGTTTGATTCATACAGTGGTATGTGTTAGAAAAAAAAATGAAACCAAGGTGGTATAGGTTTGGAACTTGATACCTAATAGGCTAATACCATGTGTTTGGTTTTATTTGAGAATGAAATTTTTTCTTTTATTTGGTACCTAGAGGTATTATTTTGAGCCATACCCGCCTCCCCCGGCCCCTTGGGTTTCCAAACCTCATACCATATGGATTTTAAGTCTATCAATTTATTAAACAAACAATAGTATATGGTTTGCTCATTCTAAACCCATACCTCATACCAGAATCATATGAACTAAATGCCCTAAGTGTGAGGGATTGTATAACTGATGAGACTAAATTAAATAAATGCATAAATAAGTTGGGAATAAAAACTTTTAAGTGATAAAGAACAATAAACACATAGAATGTACTGCGATTTTTTTTTGGTGCGAATGAACCACAAGGGTGGGGATGAGAATCGATCCCAGGATCACCTGGAACCGGGAGGGAATCTCTAACCAACTGAGCTATCCCTCACTCTCCGATTTTTTAGTTGTATGCTTAATTTGCTCAAGGATTACATTTTCTTATCCAAAACAAATAATTAAATTCTATCCCTCAATCATGTCCTCCATAGAAAGATAATGTCTTTTGAGACATTAAAAAGGAAAATGAATCAACATATTAAAAATAGCAAACAACCATTAGACACGGTCAATCATTATATCTTTCACCTTAAACAAATACACTATTTTTAGTAATATATTAACAAATATTACCTACATGCTTATGGCTTAGCGATTTCCTAGTTGATTTTCGTATGAAGTAACATATAAATTAACATATATAAACATCATTTGTCTCCATCACCACACTCATTCTTTGTCTTTGCAGTTGTCTGCTCATCACAAAACAAAGACAAACTGCATTTTCTAAAGGATCATCACCTTCCCTGAAACTTTATTCTCTATAGAATTTGAAACTAACTTTACCACCAAGCGTCAATATTATAAGGATGGCTCGTCAAGCATTTTTTACCCTTGCCTTAATGTGCGTTGCCTTGGCTAGCGTTGTGATAGCAGAAGGGCCTGCTCCATCTCCATCTCAATCTCAGAAGGCAGAGGCTCCTGACACCTCATCCCCTTCAATTTCCGTTGAGGCTCCCACAACATCATCTGCTGCAGATAACGCTGCTTCACCAACATCTACCGAGGTAACCCCATCTTCTTCTCCCTCTTTTAGCCCGAAAAGCTCTGCTGCTGAAACCCCTAACTCAGATAGCCCTACTTCCGAAGACTCCTTGGAAGGATCCCCTAGTGGCTCCCCTGAGGAAGGACCTGCTGCAGGCCCAGACGTCGATGATCTAGCACCCACTGAATCAACACCTGCTGATGTTCAGACACCACCTAAGAAAAATGGTGCTATGACTCTCAAATTGTCATTTATCGCAGGTGTTGCAGCTGTTATGGCCTCCTTATATTGATAAACTTAATCATTATTTTGGATGAATTAAATCATTGGGGTAATTAGTATGCAATACTTCATTATGATCAATTTAACTGTATCATTTGGTGATCTGTATTAATTAGTTCAATCTTTAAGTAGGAAGAATGATGGCTTATGTTTTATTATCATATACTCTACTCAAGGACATGTATTCATGTGCTTGGTCTTCTAAGATAAAGTACTTTGCCTGTGTGAGGTTCTTGATTTTGACCTCTTTTACAGGGGTTTGGAAGCTACTTTCTTATAATGGAATTTGTACGATGTTTAAATAAATTACATATTTTAATATTACTTTATGTTTGCTGTTTGTACATACATATTAGTATGGCTTGTCTCACAGATAATAGATTGAAGTTGTGCAAACGTTGAGATAAGTGTTTTCTTCCACCTCTCTATATTAGACAATGAGTTCATTTTTTGCTTGAATCTATTGTGGAAATCATATATTTCAACGATGGCTTGGAATTTCATATCTTATTTTATTATATTATATTATTTCCACTATGATTCAACAATTGCTATTGAAAAATATAATTTATCTATATTTTATTGAAAATTTTAACATCGAAACACCCTAACACATTTTATGAGTTCTAGGGAAGTCACCTATTTAATGCTTTTGTGGAGTGGGTACTGAATCACGAGTAACTCTTTTATAGTGGTAGCGGTATAATTTTGTTGGTAGTTAAAATAAAATAAGCAGCTTCCATTATGTTTAGATTCTAGTTCTATACATGGAAAAATAGTAAGGATCCACGTAAATATAGTAGCAGAGTGTCGAGAAAGAATTGAATTTATTTATACATGCTTCATACAATCATATAATATTATCACCTTCGAGACATATAGTGTCTAATAAACCTTTTGTGGAGAATCTATAATTTAAATAAAAATCATGAAACTATCTATATTAGGACAAAAATTTTCATTTATTAATATTGTACTTTAAAATAATAACACTAAATAACACTTGGGCTAGTGGTTAAGAATTTAGTATATCAACTTGAAGTCACGGGATTGAACCCTATAGCATGCAACTTCTAATTTTTTTATTGTATATGGATTGCATGGAGTAAAATCACCTTAGGGAGAGCACCACGTGGCACCGTTCCTTGTTTAGCAACACCTTTTAATATATTATTGTAGATTATAGATATTTCAAAAATTAGATTATTATTCCTAAAGATAGCTAATTTCGGATTTTAAAGGATAGATTTTAATCAATGGATAAAAAAATCTTAAAATAATAAAAAAACGGCCAGAAAGCAAGTGCACGTGCATAGCTAAGATGTGTGTCTGGCGCACAACTGTGCGCACCAAGCTGTAGGCGTGATTTTATTTCGCCTACGCGGTGTGAGCGCGTATTTGACTACACCATTGTTAAGGTTTTATTAAATACGTTTTTGAAGTCGCCAACAAGTCTTTAAAAGATGACTCATAAACCTAATTGGATATTTGGGAAACTGAAGGGACAACTGCGGGACTTATCCAATGTAGTTTTCCCTATCATGACTCCATAGATGGTCAATGAACCAAAAATTGAGTTCGGGGGTGAGGGTACGAATATCGTCATAATGAAATACGTTAGCCCATTGTTGGCCTCTACAAAATATCGATTCATTACAAAGTTTATGCAAAAGAATAACCACATAGTGTTTTAAGCACCCTAAAAAAGATTAGTGTAGGTTGGTTCATGAAACACATCAAAGACTACTTTTTTTAGTGACAATCAATTTACAAGGTACCTAGTAGGTTGTCCATATTATCTGATTTAATTAGTACAATTCCTTAGGTCTTAATTAGCAATAGTGTACAAGGTGATAAATATATTGCAATCAGACATAAAAAGTAATATTCATGAATAAATAAATAAATATAATGCAGGGAGTTAGTATAATATACAATATTTACAGTTTTATGAATACGTTAACAATCTATATCATGAATATACTGTTGGTAACTTCAATAAAATAATAAAAAATGTGTAATAACAAAGTTGCCTCAATAAATTTTGTTGCAATACTATATTGTTTTGGTTTAGTTGAGTAAGGTTGAGATTTTAAAAGATAATATATTTAATCCTGTAAATTGGACCTATAATCAAATGTTATAATCACATATAATGTACAATACTTAATACTTATAGCTATTATTATATTTATCTAAAGGATACTCTGAAATTGCAAGAAAAACAACCCTGGGAAAATCTTGAAACTCCCAATGCAAATCCAAGGGTTTTTGCTAAGATGGATGAACCATTGAGTATGGTGTATGATCGTCTTCGGAGCCAAGGTATAATTCAAGCCCCAGTGTATGTGCACTGTTTACCCCTTCCTGGAACAGACATGAGCAAACTCTGCGTTTATTGTCGCCAATTTGGGCATGAAACTGACCGATGCCATGATCTTTACTACAAAGTTCAAAACCTGCAAGGAAGGTGTTGTCACATCCTCGACCGCAATCCTAAGTCGATATCTTTCGCCAACTGGTTGAACAAGGTCAGATTAATCCACTTCCTAGACGCCCAGGGGCAAGTCTTGTAGGATCAAATCTCCACAAGTACTGCCATTATCATCATTTGCATGGTCACGACACAAACCAATGTCATGCTCTCAGCAATCGCATCAAGCAAATCACCACCATAGCTCTTGTCTACCGTAAAGCTACTTGATCGTCTCATAGAAAGGGAAAAATCTTCGGTAAAAGTCTTGTAGGGGGTTAGCCCATTGAAAAAACGAAAAAGAAAAAAAAATATTTCAGCTCGTTAGTATCAGAGAACTACGTGCAGCTTGAATCCCCATTATCACGTACACTTTCACTGTGAGATCACTCCACCTATGTAACACCTGGGGTACGTAGGTAGCTCAATATGAGTGCAACTGCTTTATTAAATAAGAAACTTTAGTTCTTTCTAAAATGACGAACTACGCTGAGTCTGATTCCCCATAAAATGCACCTGGAGCAATGAGGATATGTAGGCAGCCTTCGGGTTTGACTCAAATGTATTAACCATTATGTTTCAGGCAATGTGATCAGAACTCAGGATGCCAGTCATCACAGGAGCAATATTAGAATGCTAAATTGACACATCAATGAGGATACATGCCCTAATCTCTATATTTTCTGTCTTTGTTCAATATTAAAGCAGGGAATGGAAGAATAATGGAAAAAAACATTTGTTTTCAACCCCAATGACGGTAAAATCATTCAAGCGAGTCAAAATAAAAAGAACACAAAATTATAAAGGTGGACCATTCCAGTCAAAATATTGCAAAATCGTTTTAGAAAATTTTCCTTATTTAGTGATGCATTCGGCAATATGTAGCTTTTTTCTCTTTTCTTTTAATTCTTTTTCTCTACCTTTAGGTCCAAAAAGAAGAAATTTGTCCCTTCTCTAAGGATGACCAATTACCATCAGAAAAAATCGACATGGATTAGGATATGATCCAAGCAACACTTCTTGCAACATCAAAGAACCTTCTTTTACCCGCAATGGTCAGTTCATCCTGCAAGGAGATACAGAGCCATACTATGAGTTTCCAGAACCTTGGCTTAGTAGGAAAGAACAGAGGATTTTACCGGGATTAGAGATATTCTTCAGTGAAGCTAGAAATTTGGACTTAGTCAAAAGTTGGTTTGTCCAAGAACAAAGAATGAAAAAAGAAAATGACTGGGTGGATAATTTGGAACATGGAGTCCTTAAGAAACTTTTCACTTTTGAGTTCTCTGAGGAAGGGGATTTGGACCCAGTGTCGATGATACCTTCTGGTGGAAGCATTGAACATAAGTGGAATATTGAGTGTAAGGCAAAAGACGGGCCTATATAATTTAAAATGTTTTTAGGAAACCATCCTCCACAACCATCTCATGAAACTACCCTTTCACCCCTTTCAGATGGATATCATACCGATAGCTCATCTTCCAGCCAATTTACCTTGCATACCCAGTAAGAAGATTCTGATACTGAGGAAATTGAATGTGAACTTTTATCTAAGTACATTTGCATGCAAGATGTTATTTCAGACTGTGAATTTAATAATGATGAATCACTCCGTGGGGCACTTTCTGTTACTGAGTTATGCCTTTTGGTCTCAAGAATGCCAGAGCCACATATTAAAGGGCTGCAACCACTATCCTTCATGACCTCATCCACGACATTGTGGAGGTTTATGTAGATGACATGATTGGGAAAAGTGAAGATTGTGAGGCGCATATTCCTGCACTTACGTCCTTCTTTGAATGAATCAGGAAGTACAATCTAAGGCTAAATCCTCAAAAGTGTGTGTTTAGTGTCACTTCAGGGAAATTGTTGGGATTCATTATCAGTCAAGACGGCATTAAAGTGGACTCGAAAAAGGTAAAAGCTATTCAAGAGCTACCTCCTCCAAAAACAGAAAAAGAAATAAGAGTATTTCTCGGCAGAATTCAATATATCAGCAGGTTCATCTCACAACTCACTATGAGATGCGAACCGATATTTAAGCTGCTCAGTAATGGGGAATGTCAAGAAGCTTTTGATTCCATGAAAGAGTACCTTTCAAATCCACATGTTCTAATGCCACCTAGACCAGGAGAACCCCTGATTTTGTACCTCACTATCACCGAAACGGCTGTGGGAGCTCTCTTAGCCTAATATCAAAAGGGAACAAAGAAGGAAGTTGCTATATACTATCTCATCAAGAAATTCTTGGAGTATGATACAAGATATACCCCACTGGAAAATGCATGTATCTCTTTGGTCTATGCCACGAAGAAGTTGAGGCATCACCTTCAAGCTCATACCACTTACCTGATCTCGAGACTGGATCCCATCAAGTATCTGTTCGAAAAACCCATTCTTAGTAGATTGGCAATATGGCATGCTATGCTTTCTGAGTTTGATATTCAATGTGTCAGCCAGAAATATGTTAAAGGAATAGCCATATCTCGAGATGAATATGATGCATTCCCTGATGAGTACTTATTATTCATTGACAATCTACAATGGTGCATGTATTTTGGTGGAGCTTCTAATAGGAGAGGTAATGGAGCAGGGGTTTTGTTAGTAGATCATGATGGAGTCCATATTCCATTTTTGGTCAAGTTGGATTTCCCAACAACAAATAAAACCGCGGAGTATGAAGCCAGTATATATGGGGTAAAAGACGCTTTGGTAGCAGGGGCAAGACATCTCACTGTATATAGAGATTCTGATCTCATCATATCTCAAACAATAGGAATTTGAAGAGTTAGAGATGAGAGACTTTAGCTCTACAAAGAGTACTTTCAAGAGTTGATCTCTTATTTTGATTATATCAGTTTCAAACATCTTCCTCGGGAACAAAGTAGTTTCACTGATGCTTTAGCCAATCTCGCCGTTAATTTGACATGGAAAAATGGCACAAAAATCCAGTCAGTTTTAATTGAAGAAAGGAAGGGGCCAACAACGACGGTAGCACAAATTGTCTCCACGCTGGCTCAACAAGATGATGATGATGTCTGGCACAAGGATATCAAGACTTTTCTGTAAACTATGCAGTATCTAGAGGGAATTGGCAAGAAGGATCATATAGCTATCATAAGACTAGCTGCTCATTTCCTCATACTAAAAGGCAGACTATATCACAAAGGGTTTGATGGTACTCTACAACTCTGCGTAAATGATAGTGAAAAGCAAGTCATCATAGAAGCAGTTCATGGGGGTGAATATGGACCCCATATGAACGGAAGAATGCTGGCTCGTAAAATTTTACGAGCAGGTTATTATTGGAGTACTGTAGAAGGTGATTGCATTAACTTTGTCCGTGCCTGCAAGCAATGTCATATATTTGCTAATCTCAATCATATGCCACCTATGTCACTACATAATATGACTTCTCCATGGCCATTTTAAAGTTGGGGCATAGACATAATCGGACAAATTCATCCAAAGGCTTCAAATGGGCATTAGTATATTCTCGTAGCAATTGATTACTTTTCGAAGTGGGTTGAAGCTGCATTCTTTTCAAAGCTAGGGGCAAAGAAAGTCTCAAAATTTGTGATTAACAACATTATCTGTCGGTATGGCATACCTTTTGAAATCATCTCTGATAATTGATCACAATTTAAGGGTCATCTGAAGACAACTATCACAAAATATGCAATCAAGCATCATCAGTCTTCTCCTTATCGTCCCCAAACCAATGGAGCAGTGAAAGCAGCCAAGAAGACAATCAAGACTATTGTTGCCAAGATGACTGAAAAGACTAGGGAATGTCATGACAAACTAGCATATGCCCTTTGGGGATATAGAATATCGATTCGGACTCCAATAGGCACAACCCCGTATTCTTTGGTTTATGGGATGGAGCCAGTCCTACCGGTTGAGGTAGAGATCCAATCACTCACGGTCATAGCAGAAAGTGAAATCGCAGAGGACAAATGGTACAAAACTCGTTATGATGAGGTTGCATTTGTAGATGAGCGCCGACTACAAGCTTTGCATGACATTCAACTCTATCAGTGGAGAATTGCTCGTGCATTTAACAAAAGGTTCGAGATAGAGATATTCATGAAGGTGATCTAGTTTTAAAGGAAAATAAAGCTCCGTTGCATGATCCTCGGGGAAAATTCAAGCCTAACTGGTCTGGGACATTCCTAGTTAAGCATGTCAGCACGGTTGGAGCAGTAAAGCTAATGAATTTTTATGGGAATGAATTCACCCATTTCACTAATCTTGATCAGTTGAAGAAATATTACGCTTAGGCATCCAAGTAATTGTAATCATTATGGTTAAGCAACCAGGCAGTTTGTGGATTTTGTATCCTATCTGTTTATTCTTAATAAACATGCCGTGTGTTCGCAGATATTCATAGAGTGTGTGCAAAAAAAAAAACTACGAAAAAAGGAAAAATGATGAAGCATGCAAAGATGTTTTTTAAGGTTTTATATATTATGCTTTCATGTGTCATGTGATTGATTAATTATATTTTGCGTGTCACATTTAATATTAAAGTATGCACGTGTTTAGAATTGTGTTCACATTGAATTTCTCACAAGTAGATAATTCTCACAAACAGATAATTTTTATTCATCCCAACTGGGGTACTTCATTTCATACATCAAGAGACAGAATGCCTCTATTTCCTACCAAACTTAAAAAAAACAACATAGAAAATAAACATGATATATCTCTCAAACCCTTCTCCTCTTCATGGTAGGCCCGTCTGAACCATTGTCTTGATCAATATCAGCCAGAAGCCATTGAAGGTAATCATCATCAATCAGTGGAACGGAAGGTTTAGGTAGTGCTGATATAGTTTTAGCTCCCTGCCATATAGTGGGCATTCTTTGGATACTACTCATATCAGCTTCATAAGTAGTACAAGATGGAAGAGTCTGGAGGGCAGGAATGTGTTGTTGCCTCCAACCAATTTGTCTTAGACACCTCCACGGAAGGTAGAAAGTGACTCGGCAAAGCCTCAGTTTTTGTACACCTCTACGGTCAGAGTTGCAATATACAATCGCATTGATGCCAAGGTGGCTTGTGACCCACTTTATGTCTTGCTGTAGGAAATAATCCTCCCACCCACCAATTTTACTAAGTTGATAGAAGAAAGGATAAAAGCCTCTTTCTCGGATATGATTAGTCTTGTAAGCAAGATTCCCATGAGGTTTCATAAGAGAAAATTTTTCCAATAACCACAAGTGAAGGGCTAATGGACATCCCTTCATAAAGCTGTGAGGGTTTCTTTTGAGTTCATCTAAGCCAAGAAACATTTCCCCCAAAATAAGTGGTCGAAGACGGGCCCACTAATAATTTGAGGAACGAGTGAAACACACCGGACATGGCATGTGTTTAAAGACCATTTAGTGAGGGTACTTCCCAAAATCACAAGAATGCAAGCATTTTCTCTAGCAATCCTATAGCTGGCGTTGTTAGAAAATTGTCAAGCACCAAATGGAAAGGTTGATAATAGACTAAGAAGAAGTACCCCACCATACTGTAGGTAGTTGCCATGAAGGTTTTCAGGAAGGTATAAAATAGTTAATAAATCTCCCAAGATTCTTATAGGAGATCTAGGTGTAATAACTGGACCATTGGAGGGTAAGCATAGTAATCCTTCGACCTCTTCAACAAGAGGCATAATCTCTCGGTATCCAAAGCGGAAGACATGACGAGTTTCATCCCAAAATTGGGAAGCAACATGGATCATTTCATAACAAATAGAAAGAGAAAGCAAAGGCATAAGAGCCTTAGTAAAACGGGAAGAAGAAGAAGACTGCCTGGGTTGTTCCAAATTCTTTGTGATCCTCGAGAGTTGTTTTTTATTACCATACCCCATTTCATTAGTATCTTCATAACTAGAAGCCATTTTTTATAAAGAAGAAAAGCTAGAAAAGATTTTGGAGTAGTGAAGATGGTGCATTTGGAAATGAAGAACAATGCCCTTTATAGATGGAAGAAAGATGATCATCCATGATTCATGCATGGATAATAGAATTGAGTATTGTCTATAGGGTAATAAGGAGCATCCCTAACAATGGTTAACGACCGAGTATTTGTGGTATGGTAATTTTTGCTAAAGCCGAACATCGATAAACAGTATCAATGATGAATCAAGAACATTGATACAATTTGTTTTTAATAATCATCCAAAATAATGACCTTGATCAATCTATTTTATATAGTGATCATCGTTTTTCGATAAGGCGAATTAGCATTATGCATGAAAAATTCCTGAAAGATTTTTGAAAAATAGATTTTGCCATATGATGATTGGTCCACTATAGTTTATCTAGAGGGTAATAACATTTGGTTAACCCGTTAGGCGACATGACCTGACAATGCATCACTTTAAGGTGACATGACCTAGCAATGTCCTAATTTAAGGTGACATGACAACACATGGAGTCATAAAAAGTGAATGATGGTAACTTGACAACTTGTTTGTCATCAATACAATAAAAACTGTGATAAAAACTGGAGTCAGACCGTTAATTGTCGGAGTCTCTCGCATTAATAAAAGACTAATTCATAAGACAAAAATATTTAAGACGACGATAAAGTCACATTTTCAGTTTTAGAAAATTAATTGGGATTTTCTATTTAATACGACGATAAAGTCGCATTTTCAAATTTTAGAATATTAATTGGGATTTTCTATTTAAGACGACAATAAAGTCGCGTTTTCAATTTTAAAAATTAATTGGGATTTTTTTATCTAAGATGACGATAAAGTCGCGTTTTCAAATTTTAGAAAATTAATTGGGATTTTCTATCTAAGACGACAATAAAGTCGTGTTTTCAATTTTAAAAAATTAATTGCGATTTTTTATCTAAGACGACGATAAAGTCGCATTTTCAATTTTAAGAAAATTAATTGGGATTTTCAACTTAAAGCGTCATCAGAAGTCGCAAATCATGTTTCAAAAGAGCACTGATGATAACTATTTTCTATGGAGAATATGTTATCTCAAAAGAAATTTTCTATTAAAATTTTGTGTATTTTCAAACATTGGTCATCATTTCATCCAAAATTTGACCAATGTGGGGCATTCTGTAGACACCAAATTTTGAACCCCTTTTTTGTGGTTAAAATTTTAAACTAAAGGTTTTGAAGAGAAACAAAAAAAAAAAACCGTCAAGTATTGAGGAGAACGTGCCACGTCAAAGGCATGTTTCGTCTCGGAGCGCGAGTTTCATTCCGTCGTATGATTTTCCTTTTTTGCGTTTTAGTCATACGATTCCGGCTTAGAAATATAATTTTTCGTAAGTCGTAGTCAATAACTACAACCACCGGCTAAATAAAATAATTTGTAGTATAATCAAGCTCGTCTTTACTAATTTGACGAGTTTTCGTTAATTGTTTTAAGTTAGTTTTTCGAAAACAGAAAAAACGAGTTACAATTAGGCGCCAGAATTTTAATCATTTCCCAAAATCGGTAGTAATCAGTTTTCTTGATGATCAAATCATTGTTTATTAGATAAAGAATAAGAATATATTCTTTAACCACCAATCACATCCTTTTATCCATTAGTTAAGGAATAAGAATCATGAAAAAGAATAAGAATAAGAATCAAATCCAAAGTGCAAGAGCAAGCTAAGAATCCGTTTTTTTCGGAAGATTCGAGTTGTGCGCTAGACACATGATCATGCGCCAGACGCATGATCATGCGCCAGATGCATGATCATGTGCCCAGCGCACAACAGCTTTGTGCGCTAGACGCATGCCTCTATGCTAAGCGCACAAGGCTGTGTCTAGCACAGGGCTTTGCGCTGCGCGCAAGTGCCCAGTCAGTTTTTTCCTTCACATTTTTCGATGCATTTCTACGTATTAGGATATGTTTAGGACAAGCTGAAATTCGAATTTTGCCTCATTACTGTAAAGATCAAAATCAAATCTAAAGAGAATAAGAATATTGATATTTTCAATGATTTTGATGATGTAGGAAGATTTGAGAGGATTTAATGATGTCATTAAGGTGATGTCATGGGTGTGATGTCATTAAGATAATTTGGGATGTTAAAAATCGGATTTTTGGGTGAAAAATATGATTTTCTACCTTCCTCAAACCCTAATTCATCACCTCATTTCCCTATAAATACCCCCCTTATTTTACTTCAAACACAACAACTTAACTACACGGCTTCTCACAACTAAAAAATCTCAATACTACTCTCCTTCTCCCTAATTCCTCCCTCTAAGAAAAATCTCATTCAAAAAAAGAAAGCAAAAGTTATAATTAGTAAGTAAGAAGTTCATCAAAAGAAAAACACAAAAAAGGTTTAAGTTAGTAATTAAGTCGATTTAGAAACTCACTTAGAAATTAAGAAAATCACAAAAAACTAGAAAACTTTGCAAAAGGAAGTGCATCATTGAGTTAGCAAGGTAAAGTTGAAATTCTTGTTATTTTTTCTTAATTATATTCTTAATTACACACTAACTTTCTCTATGTTTCCTCTTATCATTTTTTAATTTTTGGAGTGATTTGGGTTTGTGAAAGTCCTAATAGGTTTCCAACCTTAAAACACCCCACCTAGAATAGTCAACTCTAATGGGGGAGACTCTTAGAAAATATGTGCTTATGTGATTTTTGTTAATCAAGTTGTTATTTATAACCAAAAACATGTTTTCATAAAAAAATTCAAGTAGAGTTGTGCATAAACATCTCCATAAAAAGAAAATGTGATGCTGTAATTATGGTCAGTTTCAATTTCGTAATTCATTTCATTTTTCGTCTGTATTATGTAAATAATTTATAGGATGTAATATGTTTCCTGTGAAGTTCAAGATGTTTCCAAAAACTGGGTTTTGGAATTTCTAAACAACGAATTTTGTACAGTTAAAAATCATACAATATTGTTGTGCAAAACTGATTTTGTCTAGTACCACATAAGCTTGTTCTGTCAATAAAGTTTAAAATAAACTTACTTAGACAAAACTAAAAACATCAACTTTAAAGTAGACATCAGTAGAGTTCAAAAAACAAAAAAAAATAATGTTCATATGAATTTTATACAATTTTATCTAATTTTTACAAAAACGTTCATGCAAATCACTAAATTCCAGGACATTGATTTTCTCTTCAGTCAAGAAAACAAATAAAAAAGGGTCTTAAAAATGTCCAATTCAAGTGAGAATTTTCAGTCTATTCCTTCAAAGTGTCTATAATGTTCATACCAAAATTCACTTCAAACTAAGTTCAGTAAGTTGGATTTCAAAGAACACATTGGATAAAGGTCCTGTTTTGACCCGCTTTCGTATTAAATTTACCATACTTCGAGTTGTCACTAAAACTCACTGACCTATCTATAGGTGTATCACATGCTCAATTTAACGATGTTTACAGAAAGTTTTGAATTTTATAAGTCAGTACAAGAACAAAAGTGCAATCTGGAAAATGACATAAAGTTATTAACTCAAGTTTCATAAAAAATGTTTTCTTTTCATACGAAAATGTTAATTAAAAGTCATGAAATTTTAAGTTTCTCTTAAAATGGTTCATTTTCATTATGTAAATAATAATCAATAAAAATTATCATAAAAAATCAAAATCAAAGAGGTTATTAATCTCTAATTTTCACAAGTTTACAAATAAACATGAATTCCATAGCTCATTCATGAGGATGAAAATCAAGTAGCATCATGGTGAAGATCAAGATTGAAGACTTGTATAGATCATAGAATTTGTACATATTGTTGTAATAATAGTTCTTTGTAAATAGTGATTACATCACTCAATTAATGAAAAAATATGGAGATGTTTATGCATTATTTTCATAAATAATTCCACAGTTCTTCTTAATAAAATGAGCAACCAATATTATAAATTATGCATGTTGGGCCGAATATATCATAGTATATGAATTAAATGACCCAATCTCAATTAAGAGGAAAAATCGCAAATCTGACTATGTTAAATTGTATGATGATCCATCTTACATTTTAAATTTGTTCTCCATCTTCAAATGGATCAATCATGTAATTTGACATAATTAGATTGGTAATTATGATCTCCGAATTGATTTTTGGCCGTTTCACGTGTCTCACTTTAAATGGCCAAATTCCAATTAGCCAAACACAAATCTCCAAATTTGATCTCAAATTGATCATTTTTCCCAAAATGACTTAATAATCTTCAATTAAGATTATTTCTCAAAAGCCTTCAATTAGGAAGCAAACCTCTTTTCCTAAGACCTCTTGAAAATTATAAATGTGATCACTAATTAAGGTGGTTATTTTAATCCTTGATTAATCGCTAATTAGGGAAATTAGCTCAAATTCTTCATTTAATCACTAATTATAGTGATTATCTTTAACCTTAATAATCGTTAATTAGGGTGATTATTTTTCTTATTTAATCACTAATTAGAGTGATTACCTTAAACCTTGAATAATCGTTAATTAGGGCGATTATTTTTCTTCTCATTTCGATCACTAACTAGGGTGATTATTTTAAACCTTGAATAATCACTAATTAGGGTGATTACTTCCTAACCTTCATTTTAATCGCTAATTAAGATGATTAATTTAACCTTTCATATTTAATCACTAATTAGAGTGATTATCTTAAACCTTAGTTAATAACTAATTAAGGTGATTAATTTAACCCTTCTTATTTAATCACTAATTAGGGTGATTATCTTAAACCTTAATTAATCACTAATTAGGGTGATTACTTCCTTCGTTCATTTTTAACCACTAATCAAGGTGATTATCTTTCCTCTTAAGTTTAGTCACTAATTAGGGTGATTATCTTACCCTCTATTTTTTAATCACTAATTAAGGTGATTATCTTGATCCTCCTTCATATTTAATCACTAATTAAGGTGATTATCTTACCCTCATTTCAATCACTAATTGGAGTGATTACCTCATTTCAAATAGATTTGTTTAATTCTAAAGGTGAGTTATTCATAATCTATCTCCTTTTATACCCCAATGGAATTGGCCATTTAGGGTGAGACATAAGATCGAACTACGATGGTTTTGATCCATGTGTGGATTCCAATCCCGCAATGATTGGTATGTAGTGCAACTTCGGTGCTCAAACCTACCATGTACAAATGATATATTGGCCCTCTTAAAAATGATTGATGTGTATATATGCAAATTATGTGATTTTCTTTCTTTTGAATATTTATGATTACTTTAAAATGGAAAATAATGCATTTAGTAGGAGCCCATTCTGTAGAAAGGAAGAGGAGACGAGTTCCAGATGTTCGCACCTCTTAACCTAAACCCCGAACCCTATCTCATGGTATGAAAGACCAATTTTCAAAAAGCCTTATCCATATGAAGTCATCATCATTTTAAATGATATTTCTTGAAATTGATTTTAAAATAATTTATTAAATAAATTTATCCCTATTCAGATATTAATAGGGTGGCGACTTCAAAGTTTTCTAAAACTCATAGTCCAATGAGAGACTTTTGTGGGATTCAGACCGTGAATTAAGACTATCAAAAACCGGATACCACAATGCCTTAATAAAATTATAAAGTATTATTTTTTTTTAATTCTTTTATTCTCTTATGTTATTTGTTGTTTTATTTCCCTTAGTTTGTGACTTTGTTGTCATCATCAAAAAGGCGGAAATTGTTGAAACCTAGTTTGGTGATGACGAAGGAACAAAGATACAAACTAAGTAATGAACTAACAAGTTGTTAAGTGAATGGATTTTACAATGTATCAATGAAAAGAGCAAAGAGAATATTTAGTCAAAAGAAGAAATCAAGTTTGGATTTTGAAGACTAAGTGAAGATGATCATGGAACTGATACTAGAGAAGCATTGGAGCAAGAGACCTAAGCAAGGTTTTTTGTTTCTAGTTCCAATGTAAAGGCACGAGTAAGATATGGTAAGGAACACTGGCAATTTAAAAAGAGAATGAGAGTACGTTCCTTTGAAAGGAACAAACGAACTGGCACTGTCATGTTAAGTTAAAGGAACTAACTATTTAAACGGAACTAGACATATGTTGAATATGTGCAACGGTTAATTTATGACGTTTAAGTGTTTAATGCCTAAATTATAGGAAACCGTTTTTATTTAGTAAAAATCTGATTTAAGGAAAATCTTTTCAGGAAAAGATTTTATTTTTATTTGAAAATAAAAATCCATTTCTGTTTTAAAGAAAATAATTGATAAAAGGATTTAATTTTAGTTTTATTAATTAAAATACTTTTTAATTAAATCAGATTTTTGGTTTACTGCATAAGTGGTTGCTAAAATTAAGGAAGCAGTAGAATTTCCATAACACATATTTACCTTAGATCGTGGAGATCATGGGTGTCAAAAGAAACGTGTTCCTCTAGTTGAGGAACATCACGGGAAAATATTTTTACCACTAACACATGATTTAATCCCGCGTTCTAGTTAATCACTGCTATAAATATTTATGTCTAAGTAAGTTCCAATGTGTGTCTGACCAAGTGATTTAGTGAGTTTAACTAAGTAAAGTGTCAATGCCTTCATTCTCTCATAAAAGCCATTTGTTCTTTGCCTTCTTACTCTAATTCCACTAAGTTTATTGATCATTGTATTTTGGTTTTGGGGTAAGGGGATTTTGACTGAAGTCCTGTAAGAGAGAAAGCTTTGAGTGAAGCGAGTTACTGTGAGAATACTTCAAGTGAAGTTGAGAGGAACTGTTGTTAAGGGAACAATTGTTCAGGAACTTGAGTTTAGGAACTTAAGGTGTGGCCCGTGAGTAGAATTAGGTTGTAACAAAGTTGTTTGGCCTAGTTAGTGAAAGTGTTGAGTTTAAAATCCCTAGTGGTCGAGGTTGTTTCTTCTTGTTGGGCCCAAGAGGTTTGTCCTCGTAAAAATCCCTTGTATTCCTTTAGCTTGTTTCTTTATTTAAGTTTTATAATTCCGCAAAAAGTTACGTTTATTTCTACACATACAATTCACCCCCCCCTCTTGTAGTGTTCCTAGTGAAATAACAAAAACCATTGTTGAGGTTGAGTGCCTTCAGTTGCGATTAGTTATTTTGGGGAATCAGCAATAAGCTGTAAATGATTATATTGAAACTTTTGCCCTTGTAGCTCAAATGACTGATGTTCATGCTTTTCTTGCTATAATTGCTTTCGAAAATTAGGAGCTTCATTATATGGATGTTCACAATGCCTTTTACATGGCTATCTTGAGGAGGATGTATATATGAAGCTCCCTCGTAGTTTTGAGTGTTCGAATCCTAATTTGGTTTTGTCGTCTGCGTACATCCTTGTATGGCCTCAAACAAGCTCAACGATGTTGGTTTGCCGAGTTAGTGATGGTGTTGAAAGGGTATGGTTTTCTTCAATCTTACTCTGATTATTCTCTCTTCACATACACTAAGAACATCGTGCAGATACACATGTTGGTCTATGTTGATGACTTGATTATTTCAACTAGAACGATTCCGCTGCACTTAGTACATTCGAGCTTATCTTAGTAATTGTTTCAAAATGAAAGATCTTGGCTCATTAAAATATTTCTTGGCCTTGAGGTAGCATAAAGTTCTTTTGGTCTTTTTCTTTGTCAGGGCAAATACACTCTTGATATCAAATTTGAAGCAGGTCTCTTTGGGGCTAAGCCTAGTGGCTTTCCCATCAAACAAGATCATAAACTAGCTCTCAGTGAATGGTCCTCTTCTTAAGATCCAGAAGCCTATAGGCTCCTAGTGGGTCGTCTTGTTTACTTAGTAGTGACTCACCCGAATTTGCCTATTCAGCTCTCATACTCTCTAAGTTTATGCAGGCGCCTCGACTAGAGCACTGAGAAATCGCCCTATGTGTTGCTTGTTACTTAAAAGGTACCCCTAATCATGTTTTTTTGATACGTTAGTGAGCTAACTCTTCAAGGCTGGTGTGACTCGGATTGGGCTACTTGTCCTATTTCTCATCGCTCCCTGATAGGTTGGCTTTATATCATGGAAAAAAATTGTAACACCCCGACAATTATCTCTTTTCGAAAATACCTTTTTAATATAAAACATAGAGAATTATCAAAGTATTATCGCCCGTGTAAAATCGTATCGGCTTATTTAGAATTTTACAGCGGAAGACATAATAATAAACTTTATAAATAAAACTTAGTCAACTACAAAGTCAACTCCAAACACTAGTGGAAAAAACCCCATCTGATGCGGTCAAAACTAGCCTTTCAGATGCGGTTTTGGTCCGCATCAGGTAGGGGCGCAGCAGCTCACTAATAATTTCTGATGCGGTCCAAAACCGCATCAGAAAACGATAATCTGATGCGGTTCATAGAGAAAACCGCATCAGATTAGGTGATAATCTGATGCGGTTTTACATCAGAACCGCATCAGAAAACGATAATCTGATGCGATTTTCTCTATGAACCGCATCAGATTGTGTAATGTAATGTCAAAAAAAAAGTGCAGACCTGCAGTTTGCAGGTTTACACTACCACATTTCATTTTCAGGTCTGCACCGCATACTCCAAGTCTCCAACAACACAATTTTACAGCAACAAAATTACAAAAATAAAAACGAATGAAACATGCTAACATTTATATCATTGCCAACAAAATACAAACAGAAGTGATTAAAAAAAATACAAATAAATCTAGAACCGAATTAATAATGCAAATAAATACAAAAATCAACCAAAAAAATAAACAAAAATCTAAGAGAAAATACAAACAAAACGAAAATAAAATTAATAACAGAATAAAAACGAAAATAAATTACAAATAAAATTAGAAACAGAATAAAAAAGAAAAAAATTACAAATAAAATTAATAACATAGTAAAAACGAAAATAAATTACAAAAAAAACTAATAACAGAATAAAAACAAAAATAAATCGAACGAAAATACTAAAAACCAGAATATATATGAAAAAAAAATGAAACGAAAAATTAGAGAAATTAAACGAAAAAACTAGAGAAATTAAACAAAAAAAAAGAGAAATTAAACGAAAAATCACTAGTTTCAGATCTAAATTCGCTTCGCGTTTCCTTCGATTTTCGTAATTTACATAAACTGAAGGAAAATTACAAAAAAAAAACGAACTAGATCTAATGTTTACATAAATAGAAAATGAAAGAAAATTACAAAAATTACATAAACAGAAACGAAAAAACGTTGAGTTAATGAAAAGTACAAAAAAAACTAAAGAAAAGAAAAAATAATAACAAAACTCAGATCTAAGAAACGAAAAACGAAAAAAAAAACGAAAAAAAAACCTTTCTAGATTTTCGTCTTCGATTCGACACTAGTTTCGTCCTCGATTCTTCTTCGTCTTCGACTCGTGCATACACTAATTTCGTCCTCGATTCGTCTTCGTCTTCGATTCGTCCTCGTTTCATCTTCGTGAAGACTCGTGCATGATTCGACGATGAAGGGTTTGAGAGGGAGGAGGGAAGAGGAGAGAGAGGGGAGAGGATTACTGTTGAGTGAGGAGAGAGAGGCGCTGTGGAGTGAGGAGAGAGGGGAGAGAATTAGGGTTGAGTTGAGTGAGGAGAGAGGGGAGAGGATAGTGAGTTGAGTGAGGTGGGTTAGGGTTATGGTGAAAGTAAATGGGCCAAGGTTATGAGTTGAGTTGAGTGAGGCCTCATGAGGAAACGTTTCCGGTTTTTTTTTTAAAAAAATAAGAAAATCTGATGCGGTCCTAAGAACCGCATCAGATTTTCAAAAAAACCGCATCAGATTTTTAATCTGATGCGGTCCACAAGAGGACCGCATCAGATTTTCTTCCCAACTTTCCTCTATTTTTTTAATTGATTTTCTGATGCGGTTTTGTAAAAACCGCATCAGATACTAAGTGACAGATAGAGTTTTTTCCACTAGTGAAAAGTCAAACCAACAATGTCAAGTCAAACTTAAAACCTAAGTCAACTACGAAAAGTATAACTCAAAAGTATTATAAATAAACTACACAAGCTCTCCAATCCCAAACCCATTGATGCATCATCTTCAAACATGTAGATGGACAATGCACTATTGATCCCTAGAGACTGCTCACCAAAATGGGTCATCACAGGATCAATAAGGCATAGTCATGATCAACATACACAAACAAAAGCACGTAATTAGGAAAGCTGAGTACTACATACTAAACAAATAAACAATCCTAACATGATACTTATAAATAATAAGTAGGAATAAATAATAATATAATAACTTGCAGATAACTTTTACTGAACTAAACTTCACAATAACATTTTTATTACTTTAGATGGAATAGTCAATGGACCGAGTTGTCTAACTAAAACCAGCCTTCCCTTTGGAAGACGAAATACGGGCGCGACTCCGTATTCCCATGACATACGATATCGAGGAACCTTTTAAAATAAAAATAGGACACGGTGATCAATCTGGTCCCAGGATAAGCCATGGGCTACCACCATGTACTCCAACTCCTAATTGTCCAACACTTCAGACGTGCACAAGTCTAAAGCTATTGCTATCCAAGTTCCACTTTACATGATTAACCAATTATTACTTGTTATGACTCACAAGTAAAACAAACATTATAATCATTCAACAATCATAAACTTCCATTTTTATCTTAGGATTAGATAAGTAATCACACAACTTAACAACCCAAGATTAATTCCAACATTAATCCAATCTTCCTTTATTTGTTGAACCTAGCCAACAACCAAACTACCTTTCATAGGTATAAAATATCAACTTACCAAATAAGGCCCTCGGTCCTTATAAAGTAGTTAAATAATAAAAGGGAACAACATGATCAATCATGATCCAAACCAATATATATATATATATATATATATATATATATATTAATTCCCCCATGTAAATTAATAAAATAAAGTTCCCAACCATATGCGTGCATCAATCTTCCATACAAACATAATATAAATCTCATAATATAAATCTCATAATCAACATTTTTCACACAAAGGCATAAAACATGCAAATCCAACATAATAGAAATCATATATGAACTCAACATAGTTCCAATACATGATACTACATAATTCTCATCCTTAAAATCATGATACTAAACCAATCAACACATAGGTATGTACGTACCTTGTGTAGACAAATTGAGAGGCCACTTTAACAGTCTTAAAAGTCGCCTAGAGAGAATTCTCCGCATAAAACAACCAATATAAATTCACAATCAATCCTTTATGAATTTACAGAAATAATAGAATACTTTAAACCCTTCTTAAACATGTTTAAAAACCTTTCCCAACATAAAACTTGCTTATTAAACCTCCTAGTATAGTACTACTACACTAGTTGTTAAAACTCATCACAAAACTCCATAACAATACTCCCTTTAAATTTCCAGCAATATATTATATGTTAAAACTCCCTTAAAACATATTTAAACATACTTAAAATCATAAAAATAATCAATTTCATAACTTATAATAAACTACAATGATTTTCCAATCTTAAAAACCCTAAAAATTCATGCTTTGATAATTAAAAATCCAATTCAAATCGAATATGCAAATCTGAAGTTTTATTTCTTCAATACATAAATTATATAACTTAGATTCACAGATAAATCATCAAACTAAACTTTTAAACATAAACAAATTAAAACAAATCTTAAAAATACAAACTTTGAATAAAACTTGAGGAGGAATAAAAGTAATCAAACCAAAGCAAAGGAAGGAGGAAGAAATCACGCGGCAGCCAAGGAGCAGCAGCGGTGGCGCGGCACGGCTGGTGGTCGGCAGTCGCCGGCGAGCAGTGGTGGTTGGCCGGACTGGTGGCCGAGCCGAAGGAAGAAAAACCGAAGGAAGAGGAAGAGAGAAGAAAAGAAAAAGAGAGAGAAAATAATTGTGTGGGAAAACATTGGGCTTTATGGAGGTTTATATAGGTTCCCCTTGTGGGCTTAGAAAAAGGTAATTGGGCTCAAACTAGAAATCATTTTCCAAATCTAAAAGTGTTTGGGTTCCTCAAACCCAACTAGGAATCCTTTTCCAAATCCAAAAAGTGTTTCAAACATTTCAAATATTTTTTTCAAAGCATGACTTAACAAAATATTTGATTTCTTTAAATCATTAAAATAATTCCTTTGACTTTTAAATAGTCAACCTTTGAAAAAATAAATCATTTTAAATATTAAAATATACTTAAATATAAATAACTATACATTAAAATATATTTATAAAATTCATAAAATTACGGGGGATTACAGTCTACCCCTCTTAAAAGAAGTTTCGTCCTGAAACTTGACACGAAAACTTACACATTTTGAAAAGTTTTTAATTCAACTCCCATTGGAGAAATACTTGTGTCACTCATGTGCACACTTTTACCAACTTAAAAACACTTGTGTTACTTATGAACACATTTTCCATGCGGAGAATCTATTTATTTTGCACCAACATGTGCAAATCGCCAAAATAAGCATAAAAATGCATAAAAATCCCATAAAAATAGGTAAAAAGCACGAAATTCTATTGCATTCTACCCCCCTTAAAGAAAATGAGTTACGCCCTCGTAACTCACCTCAGGGAATAAGTCTGGATACTTCTTCTTTATTTCAGCTTCGGCTTCCCACGTTGCCTCTTCAGACTCATGGTTCGACCAAAGCACTTTCACGATATTGACATCCTTATTGCGTGTACTACGCACCTTCTTATCAAGAATTTTCACAAGCCTTTCCTTATATGTGAGGCTACCATCAATCTGGATCCTCTCAGGCTCCAATACATGACGTTCATCACGGATATAACGCTTGAGTTGGGAAATATGAAACACATCGTGCATCTTCTCAAATTCCATTGGCACCGCCAACTTATAAGCTACCTTGCAAATTCTTTGTAAAATCTCATATGGGCCTACATATTTGGCACTCAATTTCCCCTTCTTCCCAAATCTCATCACTCCCTTTGTTGGTGATACTTTCAAAAACACTTTATCACCTACTGCGAATTCATCTTCTCTTCGCTTTAAATCGGCATAACTCTTTTGCCTATCTTGAGCAACTTGAATTCTAGCCTGAATCAACTTGACATTCTTAACAATCTACAAAATGAATTCTGTCCCTAATACTATATTCTCACTAAAATCATTCCAGCAAATGGGACTTCTACACTTCCTTCCATACAGTGCCTCAAAAGGTGCCATCTTAATACTCGCATGATAACTATTATTGTATGAAAACTCAATCAAATCTAATTGGTCTTCCCAACTACCCTAAAAGTCAATAGCGCACGCTCTCAACATATCCTCCATAGTTTGGTTAGTCCTCTCACTCTGACCATCGGTCGTAGGGTGAAAGGCAGTACTCATTTTCAATGTTGTCCCAAGATTCAACTGAACCTTTTGCCAAAATTTCGAGAGGAATCTCGAATCACGGTCTGAAATAATATCGGTTGGAACCCCATGCAATCTCAGTACATGCTTAATATACGTCTTCGCAAGTTGCTTCTTCTTCCATGTCTCTTTAGTTGGAATGAACACGGCCGACTTTGTCAGACGGTCCACAATAACCCAAATAGTATCATTGCCATTCCTCGTCCTAGGCAAAGCAGTCACAAAATCCATTGAAATGGAATCCCACTTCCATCCAGGAACTTCTAAGGATTGAACCTTCCCCATGGGTCTCTTATGATCTATCTTGACTTTCTGACAGGTTAGACACTTCGACACGAACTCGGCAACCTCACGCTTCATGTTTGGCCACCAATAGATCTGCTTAAGGTCCTTATACAGCTTGTCACCCCTAGGGTGCACAGACTATGGAGTATTATGCCCCTCATCCATAAGTCACCTCTTAAGCTCATCACATTTTTTGTGGTACACACCACCTTCCCATGAACCTCTGACTACCATCATCAAGGATCTTAAAATCAACTTCCTTACCTTGCTTCATCTTTTCCTTAATCTTTTCTAGGTGCTCATCCCCAACTTGACCCTCTTTGATCTCGTCGAAAACTGACAACCCCAATGACAAAGCAGTCAATCTTGCCTCGATCTCCCCAAGATTTTAGATTTCTAGGCTAAGCCTTTGCATATCTCGACACAATTCTTCAGGAACTACCAAGGCATTCATGCTATGGCTCGACTTTCTACTCAAGGCATCGGCAACTACATTCGCTTTCCTTTCATGATACTGGATGTCTAGGTCATAGTCCTTGATCAACTCTAACCATCTTCTCTGCCTCATATTGAGGTCTCTCTTGGTGAAAATGTACTTCAAACATTTATGGTCAGTAAAGATCGTACAGGTTGCCCCATAAAGGTAATGTCTCCAAATCTTCAAGGCAAACACGATAGTAGCTAACTCTAGATCATGGGTAGGGTAATTAGCCTCATAAGGTTTTAATTGACGCGACGCATACACGATCACCTTCCCATTCTACTGCAGCACACATCCCAAACCATTCTTTGAAGCATCAATATACACCTCAAATCCCTCATTCCCATCAAGCAGGGTCAAAACAGGTGCGGAGGTCAAACGCTTTTTTAAAATCTGAAAAGGTTCCTCAAACTTCCCACTCCACTCGAATTTTGACTTCTTCATCAAATTGGTCATTGGCCTCACTATCTTCGAGAAATCTCTCACAAATCTCCTATGATAGCCAGCTAGACCTAGGAAACTTCGGATATCAGACACATTCGTTGGAGTAGGCCACTCACTCACAGCTTGAATCTTAGCAGGATCTACAGAGACTCCTTCCTTCGACACTTAGTGACCCAAAAATGCTACTTTCTCCAAACGAAACTCACACTTAGAGAACTTGGCATACAATTGATTCTTCCTAAGAGTCTCCAATATAATCCTCAAGTGTTCATCATGCTCTTTTTCACTCTTCGAATAAATCAGGATATCATCAATGAATACCACAACGAACTTATCTAAGAACTCATGGAAAATCCTATTCATTAAGTCCATAAATATGGTAGGTGTATTGGTTAACCCAAACGGCATTACAGTAAACTCATAATGACCATAACGAGTCCTAAACGCAGTCTTAGGTATACCCTTATCAGCTACCCTCAACTGGTGATACCCCGAACGTAAATCAATCTTCGAGAACATACTCGCTCCATTCAAATTGGTCGAATAGGTCATCTATCCTAGGCAAAGGATACTTGTTCTTGATGGTTACATTATTCAACTCCCTATAATCAATACACAACCTCATACTCCCATCTTTCTTCTTAACAAACAACACAGGAGCTCCCCACGGTGATGCACTAGGCCTAATATAACCCTTGTCAAACAGCTCTTGCAACTGCGTCTTCAACTCACTCATCTCAGGAGCTGCCATTCTATAGGGTGCTTTAGATATAGGTGCAGTTCCAGGAACTAAGTCTATGGTGAACTCAACAGCTCTAGCAAGCGGCATACCCGAAATCTCACTCGGAAACACATCCATAAACTCATTCACGATTGGAACATCCTCAATCTTCACTCCAACATCTTTACTCACATCTTGCACACTACAGAAAAATAGCTCACACCCCTTCTTCATCAACTTTCTCACTTGCATCGCAGAAATAACCCCAAAGTTCTTGGGCTTCCTAAAACGTCTATATGAGGTCAACTTCCCCAAAGGGTTTCGCAACACTATTTTCTGAACTTCACAGTCTATCTTGGCCTTGTAGAAACATAACCAATCCATTCCCATAATTACATCTAGGTCCCCTAGATTAAACTCTACCAAATCAGAAGGAAAAACACAGTCTCCTATCTTTAGAGGCAAATCTTCAAACATCTTGGTACACCTTATGGTCTCACCAGTAGGTATACTAACAGGCAAATCAATCACCTCAAAATCTACTAACCCCAGACTTTTAATAACAGATGACAAAACAAAAGAATAAGTCACCCCTGAATCAAATAACGTTTAACTAGCACGGAGTTAATAGAAAAAGTACCAGAAACTACGTCGACAGATCGTTCAGCTTCATTGCGACTCATCACGAACAGTTTACCCGGAGCCTTGTTCTGGTTGATGTTGCTCTCACTAGCAGGCTTATTGTAGCTCCCTTGGTTGTTTTGTGCCCCTACAGGCTCCGAACCTTGATTTCCCGACTGGTTGAACCCAGACCTCACCTGGTTACCACTCCCATTGCCATTTTGCTCTTTCTTTTGCTTAGTAAAGCACTCATACTCCCTATGGCCCTTCTTCTGGCAGTAGTTACAGGTCACTAAGTCTCCCTTGCAGTCTCTACCAGGGTGGTTATTACTGCACTTCTTACAGTGGTACACTCTCTCAGATTGGCCCTTATTGTTGTAGCCCTGATTATTCCTCCCTTGGAAATTCCCATTCCCATTCCTGTTCTTTTTGAAATTCCCTTGATTTCCCCCAGCATTGAAATCCTTTGTTTTTTCACCCACTACAGCATTCTTCTTATCACGCCTCGACTGAAGACCATAAATGTGGGCGGCTCTTCCATACACAATATCTAGAGATGAAAAAGTTTCACCACCCAACCCCAGCTGGATTTCCTCAGTCAAGCCTTGCTCAAACCTTTGAGCCTTTAATTCCTCAGTGGCTACTACCTCAGGTGCAAACCTCGATAGTGCTATGAACTTGCTATAGTACTCAGAGATGGTCATACTCCCCATCCTAAGGTTGATAAACTCCTGGGCTTTCTGCTTCCTCATAAAAGCAGGGTAAAACTTCCCTCTCAAGGCAGTAACAAAAGAATCTCAATTGAATCCCTCAACAGCACTCAGTCTAGCCCCATTTTCTCTCCACCACAAATCAGCCTCGTCTTTTAGGTACAGTACAGCTTGACCTACTTTCATACCCTCAGGACAGTTCACAGCCCCAAAGATTTTCTCAAACTCTCTAATCCAACTCTCTAAGAAGGTAGGATCAACTTGCCCCTTAAAGTATGGTGGTTTAACCTTGACCAGTCTCTCAATCATGTCCCCAGCAGAATCGGGACGTTCAGCTCTTTCCTGAGTCAGTTTCTCTGCCAAAAGGCGAATATCAGCAGCTAAATCGTTACCGTTGTTAGCCATTCTACTGCGCGACCTGAAATTAACGTACTCTACTTTAGGTTTCAATACATAACTTACATGCCATTCTCTAGGATGGCAACATTTCATTTGACCATAAAGATCGCATCAACAAATAATTTCTCATGAAGTTACAACCATATCACAGAATAATCATCATCAATCACATAATCATCCATGAAAAATATTCGCATCAAAAACACACAATTGAGGATCAATGAATAAAAATTCAATCATAACAAATAAATAAAAATATTCCCATTCGTGTGCCAAAATAAATTCTTGCTCACTTGGATACCTAAATATTTGTCTTTTATTTCTCAAACGATGCTAGTAACAATTTTCTAAACCATAATAATGTACTTTTCCTAAAATAAAATAAAGGTACAATGAAATAAATTTAAACCACTGCTGGACGAATTATCCAACATTATTCTTAAAACATAAATAAATAGGTAAATAATCTAAGGTGAAACATCATCAGTCTTATCCTTTGATTCCTTGTAGTTTTCTGGAGTGAAAACCTCATCTTCAAATTCATCAATGTCATCAGTATTATAATAAACATATCTTATAAATCTCGTGGATCTTCGCAACCTTTTAGATTGAGGCTCGTCCTCTTCTGACTCAGAATCACTATCTGGTCTCAAAACGGCATGGTAGATATCTCTTCTGGTCTGTCCTCTAGCACGGTCAAACTCGTGAAGAACCTCATCATCACTATTAGGCATGCCTGCTCTCAACACATTACGCATAATGAACTCTAGGCTGGTGTAACTATCACTGTCAGACTCATAACCTCCATCACTCTCATCATCACTCAACACAATAGGGTTGTAGTAGCTACCTACTCTAATAGCATCTCTATCAGACATGGCTAGAGATCTATAACAAATAAATATAACTTCTATAAGCAATTGGTACTCTCTCTTAACGTATAATCCCAACAATAAACAATAAGCAAGAATAACAACAATATTATGAGGCATAGGAATAACATCAACAGTTAGTAGGGAAGAAAAATATAATTATGCTGAACTAACTATTTAATGCAGACATATAATATTTCTATCCTATATGCCCTTCCTATACTACCCATCTCTCATAAAATAATAAAATGAACTAGAGTATTAAAATAATTTAAATAAATAATTTTCGAATTTGTAAGGACCCGAAAAAAACGAAATAAATAAAAAATATATATATAACTATTATAGTTCGAAATTTTCGAACTCAAAATAATATTCGGACACCATAATAAAAAACAATAATTTTCGGATCCTTTAAAAAATTAAGGGAAATTTCCTCAAGTACCCCTGAGGTTTGGCGTAATTCCCAAAATACCCCCCACATTTGGGGAATTCCTCAGATACCCCTGAGATTTGTGTTTGGACTCAAGATACCCTTACTATGGATGGAAATCTAACGTCGTTAGGTTTTCGTCTCTCTCTCCACCCATCATCCTCCATTGATGAACATGGAAGCTTTCTCTCTCCTCCCACCCCACTCTAAAGCCCTAACCACCCAACCTCCACCACCTCCCCCTTCCCCCCCACTCCTCCTCTACCTCCATGACCCCCTCCCCCCACCCCACCTGGCAAGACCCCCATTTTCGCAATCTCTCTCTCTCCTTTGTTTTTCCCAAAACTCAAATCTCCGACTGAAGAAGATCGATTTTTCGCTGGCCTGCTAACTTCACTGTTCGATCTTCTTCGTCGGGCATCGATTTCATCACTGCTCATTAACCAAACTGAACTGGGCATCGATTTCGACGAGGTGGGGAAGGGGTGGGGCCGATTTCGACGGTGGTTCGAGGAAGGGGGCAGGCTGCGGGGGGGGGGGGAGGGGCTGCGGGGGTGGCGGAGGGGCTGCCGGGGTGAGGGAGGGGGAGCTGTTGGGGTGGTGGGAGGGGGGGGGGGGGCCGTGGGGGTAGGGGGAGGGTAGGGGGGGAAGGGGAGGTGGTGGAGGTTTGGGTGGTTAGGGCTTTAGAGTGGGGTGGGAGGAGAGAGAAAGCTTCCATGTTCATCAATGGAGGATGATGGGTGGAGAGAGAGAAAGAAAATTGGGGAGAAGGAGAGGAAAACCTAACGGCGTTAGGTTTCCATCCATAGTAAGGGTATCTTGAGGCCAAACACAAACCTCAGGGGTATCTGAGGAATTCCCCAAATGTGGGGGGTATCTTGGGAATTACGCCAAACCTCAGGGGTACCTGAGGAAATTTCCCAAAAATTAATTTGAACCGAAATAAAACTTGAAATCTTGAAAAGAATTTTTTTTTTAAAAGGTAACTTGAACACAATGAATAAGTAGGAGCTCAATTCTCAGAACTTCATTTTAAGTAACTAGCTAGTTAGGCGCCTAAAAATTTAAAGTTGGCACGAAAGGCCAATTAAACCTAAAGCTCCTAGATACCACTTTGTAACACCCCGACAATTCTCTCTTTTCTAAAATACCATTTTAATATAAAACATAGAGAATTATCAAAGTATCATCCCCCGTGTGAAAACGTATAGGCTTATTCAGAATTTTACAGTGGAAAACATAATAATAAACTTTATGAATAAAACTTAGTCAACTACAAAGTCAACTCCAAAAGTCAAACCAACAAAGTCAAAGTCAAACTTAAAACCAAAGTCAACTACGAAAAGTATAACTCAAAAGTATTATAAATAAGCTACACAAGCTCTCCAATCCTGAACCCATTGATGCATCATCTTCAAACCTATAGATGGACAATGCACTATTGATCCCTAGAGACTGCTCACTAAAATGGGTCATCACAGGATCAATAAGGCATAGCCATAATCAACATACACAAAAAAAAGCACGTAATCAGCAAAGCTGAGTACTACATACTAAATAAATAAACAATCCAAACATGATACTAATAAATAGTAAGTAGGAATAAATAATAATATAATAACTTGCAGATAACTTTTACTGAACAAAATTTCACAATAACATTTTTATTACTTTAGATGGAATAGTCAATGGACCGAGTTTTCTAACTAAAACCAGCCTTCCCTTTGGAAGACGAAATACGGGCGCGACTATGTATTCTCATGACCTACGATATCGATGAACCTTTTAAAATAAAAATAGGACACGATGATCAATCTGGTCCCAGGAAAATCCATGGGCTACCACCATGTACTCTAACTCCTAATTGTCTAACACTTCAGACGTGCACAATTTTAAAGCTATTGCTATCCAAGTTCCACTCTACATGATTAACCAGTTATTACTTGTTATAACTCACAAGTAAAATAAGCATTATAATCATTCAACAATCATAAACTTCCATTTTTATCTTAGGATTTGATAAGTAATCACACAACTTAACAACCCAAGATTAATTCCAACTTTAATCCAATCTTCCTTTATCTGTTGAACCTAGCCAACAACCAAACTACCTTTCATAGGTACAAAATATCAACTTACCAAATAAAGCCCTCGGTCCTTATAAAGTAGTTAAATAATAAAAGGGAACAACATGATCAATCATGATCCAAACTAATATATATATATATATATATATATATATATATATATATATATATATATATATATATATATATATATATATATATATATATATATATATATATATATATATATATATATATATATATATATATATATATATATATATATATATATATATATATATATATATATATATATATATATATTAATTCCCCCATGTGATTTAATAAAATAAAGTTCCCAACCATATGCTTGCATCAATCTTCCATACAAACATATATAAATCTCATAATCAACATGTTTCACACAACGACATAAAACATGCAAATCCAACATAATAGAAATCATATATAAACTCAAAATAGTTCCTATACATGATACTACATAATTCTCATCCTTAAAATCATGATACTAAACCAATCAACACATAGGTATGTACGTACCTTGTGTAGACAAATTGAGAGGCCACTTTAACAGTCTTAAAAGTCGCCTAGAGAGAATTCTCCGCCTAAAACAACAAATATAAATTCACAATCAATCCTTTATGAATTTACAGCAATAATAAAATACTTTAAACCCTTCTTAAACATGTTAAAAAACCTTTCCCAACATAAAACTTGCTTATTAAACCTCCTAGTATAGTACTACTACACTAGTTGTTAAAACTCATCACAAAACTCCATAACAATACTCCCTTTAAATTTCCAGCAATATATTATATGTTAAAACTCCCTTACAACATATTTAAACATACTTAAAATCATAAAAATAATCAATTTCATAACTTATTATAATAAACTACTATGATTTTCCAACCTTTAAAACCCTAAAAATTCAGGCTTTGATAATTAAAAATCCAATCCAAACCTAATATGCAAATCTGAATTTTTATTTCTTCAATACATAAATTATATAACTTAGATTCACAAATAAATCATCAAACTAAACTTTTAAACATAAACATATTAAAACAAATCTTAAAAATACAAACTTTGAATAAAAATTGAGGAGAAAGAAAAGTAATCAAACCAAAGCAAAGGATGGAGGAAGAAATCACGCGGTAGCCAAGGAGCAGCGGCGGCGCGGCACGGCTGGTGGTCGGCAATCGCCGGCGAGCAGTGGTGGTTGGCCGGACTGGTGGCCGAGCCGAAGGAAGAGGAAGAGAGAAGAAAAGAAAAAGAGAGAGAAAATAATTGTGTGGGAAAAATTTGGGGTTTATGGGGGTTTATATAGGTTCCCCTTGTGGGCTTAGAAAAAGGTAATTGGGCTCAAACTATAAATCCTTTTCCAAATCTAAAAGTGTTTGGTTTCCTCAAACTCAACAAGGAATCCTTTTCCAAATCCAAAAAGTGTTTCAAACATTTCAAATATTTTTTTGAAAGCATGACTTAACAAAATATTTGACTTCTTTAAATCATTAAAATAATTCCTTTGACTTTCAAATAGTCAACCTTTGAAAAAATAAATCATTTTAAATATTAAAAATACTTAAATATAAATAACAATACATTAAAATATATTTATAAAATTCATAAATTTACGGGGGATTACAAAAATAAACAACACACTATGTCTCGTTCCTTTGTCGAGGTTGAATAGTGCTCAATGGCGACTATCACTTTTGAGCTTAAGTGGTTGAACGACTTACTATTAAGTCTAGGCGTTCATTACCCTAAGGTAATCCCTCTCTTTTGCGACAGTCAGCTCTTCATATAGACAAGAATCCTGTTTTGCATGAACGCATTAAACACATTAAGGTAGATTACCATATTGTTCGGGATGCGATCAATGATGGCTTGATAGCACCGTCATATGTCCTTACAACAACACAATTAGCATATATTTTTACAAAAGCTATTGGAAAAGTTCAATTAATTAATACTCTAATGTCCAAGTTGGGCATTTTTGATTTCCATACTCCAACTTGAGGGGGTGTTAAGAAAATAACATATCTTGGAATATTTTATCCAAATAAGAAAAGATAGAAGTTTCTTAGTGCCAGAGTTTGCCATATTTACAATATTGTTGTAAGTTTTATCTTGAAAGCACAATGATAATATTTAGCAACTGTTCCCAAAAAGAAATCTTTTACAACCTTTCTTTGAGGAATCAAGGGACTTGATGATTTCATTGAATTATAACGAGAGGCATCATGGTTAGATTAACACAGTTAAATATTTAAGATAGTTTAACCAATTAAGATAAAGTCATATAAAAACAAGTTAAATTAAAATTATATGAAAATTAACATAATCTGGCCCATTAGTGCCACATAATAACCTTCTACAGTTATTTAGGGTCGTATTATAATTCCTTTTTTAGTTTACCAATGAATATAAAATCAAAGTGGATATAGGGTTACAATTGAGAATTTTCCTGCACTTTTTTAGTTTAAGTTTCATCATTAGCGCTAATAGATGTGGTATCTTATTATCATTTAAGTAGATTATAAGAAGATAATTAATGTTTATGATATTACTGAAAGTCTCATTAGTGGAATATACAATATTCACATTCCAAATATAGGTCATCATGGCCATTTGATCCTCACAAAATAAGAAAGTCTCATTATTGTACTTAGGATCGATTAAGTAAAATAGGGAGAAGGTATGGGGGTGTACAACAAGAACAATGACTTTATCCCTGTAGGCGTGTTTTTATTTCGCCGACGCGATGTGAGCGCGTATTTGACTTTAAAGGAAGACTCATAAACCTAATTGGATATTGGGAAATGTTAGGGACAAATTAGGGACTTATCTAATGTAGATTTCCCCGTCCTGACTCCATATATGACTAATGAATCATAGATTGAGTTCGGGGGTGAGGGCTACGAACACAGTTATAATGAACCATATTCACCCATTGCTGGCCTCTATTTAATATCGATTCATGTCAATCTTTATGCAATAGAATAACCAAAAAATATTTTCATGCACCCTAAAAATAATTATTCTAGGTTGGTTCAGGAAACACATAAAAGACTATTTTTTAGTGATATGTTAAGCAATCAAAATTACATGGAACCTAACAGGTTGTCCAAATTATCTTATTAATATTAAAACAATTCTTTAGGTCTTTGATTAGCAGATATAATATGTGGGGTGATGAAAGCATAACATGACAATCATATAACATGCATATGTATGAAAAATAAATAAAAGAAAATGAAAGGATTAGAATATACAGAAGAATGATTTTTATATTAAAGATCTACATCAGGAAAGAAATAGTAAGTAACTTCAATGTAAAAATAAAGAATTTATTCAAGGACCTTCAGGATTATATCGTGGCTTGGGTCTGAGAGATTGACAACCTTCGGGACGAGCAGTCGTGAAGCCTGAAGATCTGAACTTTTGAAAGTATGTGTTTTATCTGTAGATTTGAAAAGTATAAGAGTTTGTAGAGAGGTCTTTGTAAAAGTGTATTCGTAAAAGTGTCGAAGTGTATGAAAGTCGTAATGTAAAAGTGTATGGAAAAACCGTGTTTTATTTCGAAAATTCGAAGCCTATTTATAGAAAAACTGAAATTGCGCGTCACGAGCTGGGTGCGCCCGGCGCAGCACCCTGTGTGACACACAATCACACGTGTCAAGCGCAGATTGGTGCGCCTGATGCGACACGCCCAATCAGTTGCGTACACGTGGCACACACTTTGAAAAAGATAGAAAAGAACATTGCGGGTCACGCGGAGGAGTGCGCCAAGCGCACGACTCTGTGTGACACATAATGCCACGTGTTAGGCACATATTGGTGTGTCTGACACAGTTGGACAAAGGTGCGCCGGACGCACGATGGTGCGACAGGCGCAAGGTGGTGTGCTAGGCCCACAGTGGTGCGTTAGGCGCACCGCCTCGCTTTTTGACACGCTTTGACAGCTCTTTTATAAAACGTGTTTTAACGATTTTCTTTTATCTTTTAAGTTCATAAATCTGATTTTACGGGATAAAATCCGATTTTAATTATAAAAATATCTTTGAAAATATTTTTCTTATTTAAAATAAAACAATTAATCATCATGAATAATTAAATGGGCTTTCTCAAAGAGTTGGGCTCAAAATACGACTTTGGATCATTAAAATACGCTTTAAAACTTTTAAAATAGTTTTAGCTCTTCGGACTGCTCTGCCCTTGGGTCGGACCAATTAAGACCGCGGTATTTTTCATCATTCGGTCCTTAAATGGGGAGACACGATTATGGGTCTACCATCCCAAACTGATTTCGAGAGCTAAGATGCACATGGGCTTGACATTAAAAATGGACTAGATTTGGACTTAGATTGAAATGGAGTGGAATTAGAGTTGGACTGGGCTTGACATAGACTAGGGTTCACATAAAGATGCAAATGGGCCTACATTTTGACATGGACTAGACTTATATGGGCCTGAGATGGACTCTAATGCTAGTGGGCCTATATGACTGCAAGGACTCAAATTTAGATGGGCCTATGATAAATGCAAAATGGACTCTAATGCAAATGGGCCTAAAATGAATGCAAATGGATTGGATTGATTGAATTTTATTGTATGAATGTGTTTGGACCGGGCTTAGAATTTTCGAAATTCGTTTTTGAAAGGAACCCCTTGTTTTTTTTATCTTTTGTTAGGAAAAGACGATGGATTAATTTTGAATTTTTTTTTTTGTTGAATAGGTGGTCTGATGATGATTAGTAAATGTTTTCGAAAATGGTTGAATATAAGAGGGTGTAGGATTGATTCTGAAATATGTATGTTTTTTCAAATTAATTGAATATGATAAGGTAGGATTGATTAGCAAATGTCATGTAACATGGATGCAAAAGTTGCAACCTAAAGTCCAGTTTTATGTTTGAAACTATGGTCAGGTTTAGATTGAGGTTGAAAAGGGTCCATGACTAAGAGATTGATCACACGCTTCATACCTCTCCTTAAAGAGGTGGCCATGTGTAAGACGCACTCCAGTTCTCAAGTCAGGAACTAGAGAACAATGCCATGGTTGGGTAAGTTTGCTTATGACCACTAGAGGAAAAAAGCCCAAGGGCTGCGGTCAAAAGGGGCCCAAGGACTGCGTTTTTTGACCGCAGCGTTTAGACTAGAAGCCCTTGGCATTTTGCCCTGATCGCAGCCCTTGTGACCCAAAAAAAAAAAAATTTCTTCATTTTTTTGTCCTAAATGTTCCCAAACAGTTATATAATATATATATATATATATATATATATATATATATATATATATATATATATATATATATATATATATATATATAAGTATCATTTTTTCATTGCAAAAATGTAAACGTTGCAAGTAATAGAGAATTTCCAAAAATAGAATATTAAAAAACGGAGGAACTTCATAACTGGATAGCACGCAAATACTAAGCAAAATCATCATATTGACCAATTTCTCAAACTTCAGCAATTTCAAAATTGCTCTGAAAATTTTGCACCATAACCAAATGAATACAATTATAACAACTCTGATCATAAATTTCACAAGGATAACAAATTCAGCAGATGCAAACCAAGCAGAAGCAGTGACATTCAAAATTAATGATGACATTTTTCTAAGTCTTATTAAGTAAAGTTGTCTTTATCGATTCTTAAATCGACTCTAGCTATGTCAAATGTAAAATGATGGACTTAAAACCCTATGACAGAATGGATAGCCAGAGGGAGTTTTCTAAATTCTTTTTCCACATTTTATGCTACCAAGAAGATGCATGAGTCAGATAGAAGAAAAACATTCAGAAAGAGAAAAATCAGGGTACAAGAGAATTATCACAGTGAAGATGCCAAATCCCTCCTCACTGGAAGCAAAAGAAAGATACCACCTTATAGTGTTCAAAGTTCAACGTTAAACTCATTAGCTAAGGACTAACCAAACAGAACAGAAAGCTCAAAGTGCAATAGAAAAACCTGCATAACAAAGAAAGAGACCCTGAAAAGACCCCAAAAAAATATGCCCAAAGTGATGCTAGGAAGATAGCCCGATCCCGCAAGAGACCACAATCTTTAACCTTGTTCATCCTTTAGCCATACTACCCAGAGAATCACCAAAATCACACTACTGGAAAGGATCTTATAATCCTTAAGCAAAAAACCCACCCAGTTTCACTTTCACTAGTGAGGCTTATGCAAAAGAAAGTTAGTTGCTTTGAACTGCCTGACACTTTCCAAACTAACAACCATTTGTAGAGCAGGCAACAGTACACAAGCAGAGCTGAAAGATAGTGCAATTCAGTTAGCAGAAATACAGCTTACCATGAGTGTCAAGCTTATACAGCACTGCCACCCTTCACCCTTGTAGGGACAATTGGTTTTCTAAAAAAGAACAGAAGGAGGTATGTGTCTAGAACTCTAGATGATGTGTTTATTTATTGACGAAGGAATTAGAGAAAAGTACACTACTAGAATCGCAATTCCATGCTGTAACCTCGAGATATGGAGGAGCTAAACTGTAACATAAATAGAGAAACAGAATAATAAGAAAAAGGAAGCTAGTAAGACACATATCAGAAAGCTTTCTGCTTTGCCTCAACAGCTATCTAAATCAGTGCACTGAATGTCGTTAAATGAAACTGACATTTCCGATTAACTTGATGATGGTCTACAAGTGTTACATATTGTTGTAGTGGTCACATTGAAGAGAAGATTAATCTTTTTTAAATTTTGAGAGGATGTTTGAAGAGAAGATTATCCACGGAAAAGGCCAGGCTCATTGAAGGGACCAATGCCAGCAACATTAACTGAAGATATGCATGACAGTAAATGCAAATACAGCTGCAAGCATGTCATATTCTTCAAACCTAAATCAAAAAATAAATTGAAGTTTCTACTGTATACATCGATGTTTAGTTTGATGCTAACGAACCATAATTTTTCATAATAGAACAATTCATCGTAAAAAGCAAACAGATTATATACAAAAAGGTAAAAAAACAACAATACATATTAGGCTAAGAAATCCCACAAAATCAATTAAAGCCCTAAAAACAACAATTCCATATATTTAGCCATAGATCAATCAATTATAGCCCTAAAAACAACCACTTAATACATATTAGGCTGAGAAATCCCACAAAATCAATAACTAACTAGATTCACCAATTCAATAAAACCAGCACCATGATCCCAAAGGGGGCTACAATGCCCATACTAATTCCTCGAACAATCATCTTCAACTAAGGGGGAAAGGGGGATAAATAAGGTTCATCCTCGAACAATCAACTTCGGGGTAAAAGGGTTCTAATTTCTAAAACATAAATCGAAAAAAAGAGCACAAAAAAAGAGTTAGAATAAGACATACCTTTTCTCATACTCCAGAGATACATTACAAGTCAATATGTAACAATTGTCTCCTCTTCGCTTCATATACAATGTCCCTCCACAGATACAGAAATCAATATATCAGATTTCCAACTCAAGTATATGGAGTACCATATTCCAGATAAAATTTGAAGTTTTCTTTATATTTTAGTTAACAGATAAATTGATAAACACAAAAATCAAAAATCTAACATTGTTCGAGAAGGATACAATGAAACTGCCATAAGAAGATAAACCACTTTAAGCCTAACATTTAAAGATTGTTTGTATTCTTTTTGTCACAAAAGGGAGGAAGAGAGCGGAAAAGAAAGAAAGTGACTTCTGCAAAGTTCAGTTTAACTGAAGGAAAGGATGGAGCAATCTTTAAAAATTATGAAGAGTAACACATGCTTAAGACGTAGTCGAAAGCTTCATTACTATGGACATTAGCATTACCAAATCACACTTTGTTACAAAATTATTCTAAATAAAATACAATTGTGAAACATGCTATAAGGATATGAACATTCATGGAAACAAATTGATCAAATAGTACCACCCAACATATTTGGACTACTCACTACTTATATCAGTACATGACACGCATAGCAAAAACAACCAAGATTGTCCTACTATACTTCAAATATTATAAGCATAATGCAGCAACATGATCCACAATAGACAAACACAATGTACTATAAGGCAACAAAATTCTAGTACTACTAAGAATTTAGCTCACCTCATTCGACCAGCTAAGTAAAGATTGCTTAACTTTTTCCATAACCATAGTCTTTCCAGTCCCAGGGCATCCACACACATACAAGCTCCCTGGTTTCCGTCTTTCGACATTCGTCTTGCAAAACTCTGGAACCTTATTTGATTCTTCTTCCCTACAAACCACGCTAGACGGTGTTGTCGAGACGTGCAACGCCTCTTTTACAACTCTCATTTGCTCAGAACCTATCCATTAATCAATAAGGTTCAATAGAATTAGCACTTTCCATCTAACAATTCACCAAAAGCTAACATGAATCTGAACTATTGACCAAATGCAACTAAAAAAATGAGCTATAAGTTGTATAAATATAACCAACATGAACTATTATAAAGTATTAGACTATTAGAAGATGATGCAAATGATGAATGCACAAATAGTGGCGTTTGAACAATGATGCATCTTCATTATGTAGCTCAGTAAATCTCCATAAGACACAACAATAGGACTTTCAAATCTACACAAGCAAAGAACAAGAGGCATCCAAGAAAGTTTAGAAGAGATCAAGAAGTACAAATTGATGCAAAATTCTAAAAGGCGCCCATTTGGAGAGAAGGTAATGGAATTGCACAAGCAAAAGAGCAAAGAGTCGCACATATAGACCCTTTATCCCTAGATTATAGCGCACATACAGGGCAGTAAACAAAATTGAACATAATCAGAAGCATAAAATGTCAGCAATCTACAAAACGAACGAAGAGAGAGAAACTCAAGCGATTTTGCGAAACTACAACAATTTGAAACCCTAGATCCACGAAAATCATTGAAAAAACAGCAAAATCAGGTAAAAACTCAAAATCAAAAGAGAGGAGAGAGAAAATACCTCAGCGGCGTGTTCGTGCGACAAAAACGAAAGGAGGAGGAGAGTGCGGGTGAGAGAAATAGACGGCGCTGAGCAGAGAGAAGAGTGAGGGAAGGAGGAAAACGAAAACGCAGCAGCGGTGGTCGGAGAACAGCAACGATAAGGCGGCGACCACAGCCGAGGTCGGAGAGATAGGGGCAGGGGCGTGAGTGTGTGTGAGAGAGAGAGTGAGGGGCAGGGGCGTGAGTGAGAGAGAGAGAGAGGCGGGGATTCATGAGCAGGTGTGGTGTGAGTGTGGGAATTGCCAAGTGAGGGAAGCTTTAGGGGGAAAATGAAAAGGTGAAGGGCTGCGGTTGTTCAATACCGCAACCCTTTGTAATGAAGGGTTGCGGTTGTTCAATAACCGCAGCCCTTCGTAATGAAGGGCTGCGGTTTTTGGGCTAACCGCAGCCCTTTGTAATTAAGGGCTGCGTTTTTCAAATAACCGCAGCCCTTGCACCGCAGCCTTTGGTTTTTTTCCTCTAGTGGACTAAGATCCAACACTATCGCGCATAAAGCTTTTTGTAAGGACAAAGCGCAAACTCTCGGGGGTGGCCACACGTATAGAACATGCGCTAATGAGGCAAGGTATATTGTCCTTATGGTGGCTTAAACAATAGCCATGCATATGTAAAACTGTAATGTCATTATAAATCATAAAAGTAGTATGAATCGTATTTTTCGAGTTTCACCCACTCATTTAAAAAATTAATTTTTTTCAAATCCTCCGAAGTCGCCAAATTGTAGACGTGTTTTTATTTCCCCTACGCGTATTTGACTACCCCATTGTTAAGGTTTTATTAAATACGTTTTTGAAGTCGCCAACAAGTCTTTAAAGGAAGACTCATAAACCTAATTGGATATTGGAAAATCGTAGGGACAAATTAGGGACTTATCCAATGTAGATTTCCCCGTCCTGACTCCATACATGGTCAATGAACCATAGATTGAGTTCGGGGGTGAGGGTACGAGCACGGCCATAATGAACCATATTGGCACATTGGTGACCTCTACTAAATATCGAGTCATGTCAATTTTTATGCAATAGATTAACCAAATAATATTTTCATGCACCCTAAAAATAATTTAGTCTAGGTTGGTTCAGGAAACACATAAAAGACTATTTTTTAGTGATATGTTGTTAAGCAATCAAAATTACATGGAACCTAACATGTTGTCAAAATTATCTGATTAATATTAGAATAATTCTTTAGGTCTTTGATTAGCAAATATAACATGTGGGGTGATGAAAGCATAACAGGACAATCATATAACATGCATATGTATGAAAAATAAATAAAAGAAAAGGAAAGGATTAGAATATACAAAGGACAGATTATTATATTAAAGATCTACATCAGGAAAGAAATAGTTAGAAACTTCAATATAAAAATAATGAATTTATTCAAGGACCCTCAGGATTAAACCGTGGCTTGGGTCATAGATATTGACAACCTTGGAGACGAGCAATCGTGAAGCCTGAAGATCTGAACTTTTGAAAGTATGTGTTTTGCCTATAGATTTGAAAAGTATGAGAGTTTGTAGAGAAGTTTTTGTAAAGTGTATTCGTAAAAGTGCCAAAGTGTATGAAACTCGTAATGTAAAAGTGTATGGAAAAACCATGTTTTAATTCGGAAAATCGAAGCCTAGTAGGAAAACCGAAACTGCGCGTCACGCGCTGGGTGCGCCAGGCGCAGTACCTTGTGTGACGCACAATCACACGCGTCAAGCGCAGATTGGTGTGCCTGACGTGACACGTCCAATCAGCTGCGTACACGTGGCACACGCTTTGAAAAAAGATAGAAAAGAACATTGCGCGTCACGCGGAGGAGTGTGCCAAGCGCACGACTCTGTGTAATGCCACTTGTTAGGCACAAATTGGTGTGTCTGACACAGTTGGACAAAGGTGTTTCGCTGGTGCGTCAGGCGCACCGCCTTACTTTTTGACATGCTTTGACAGCTCTTTTATAAAACGCGTTTTAACGATTTTCATTTATCTTTTAACTTCGGAAATCTGATTTTACGGGATAGAATCCGATTATAATTATAAAAATATCATTGAAAATTTTTATTTATTTAAAATAAAACAATTAATCATCATGAATAATTAAATGAGGTTTTTGAAAGAGTTGGGCTCAAAATACGACTTTAGATCATTAAAATACGCTTTAACACTTTTAAAATAGTTTTAGCTCTTCGGACTGCTCTGCCCTTGGGTCGGACCAATTAAAACCACGGTATGTTTCATCATTGGGCCCTTAGATGGGATGAAACGATTATGTGTCTACAATCCCAGACTGATTTCGAGAGCCAAGATGAAAATTCATGAAAAAATGTTTCTTAAAAGACAAGGAAAAGGAAATATTGAAGCGCTTCTTAAAGTCTTGAGTGCCTTGGATTGTTTATTACCTTGAAACAGAAACCACATTAATTGAAATCGGAACTTAATTCCCCTTTATTAAGTTACCAATTGCCTTGTACCCTTGTTAATAAAATGGTTTTGATTCATCGAAGATTATACAAGAACCCCTCACTCGAAGCTTGAATCTGCTGCTTTTGATGATCCTTTTTTCAAAATTCGACTTCATCTCTAGAATGGAGTCACTTTTTCACTTGGATTAGACTCTTCCTCATTGCTTACTCCCTCAACACCTCCTTCATTATTAAAATTATTAACCCTTTCGATGAGTTGGACCCAACATTCTTTTCCTACATAAGAAATAGATTGACTGGAAAAGTTCATCCTAATTATTGTACACTTTAATAATTTTCTATCTAGGATTGAATACTGATGAATATTGGTTTGACTTAAATGAATGCATTGCAAAGTTCCGAGGCTTGGAATAAGATAGAAGTCTAATAATTGACATCGACTAGTTAAGGTAATAAGGTCTTGAAGCCGTTTGATTGATTTTCGTACATAGTATAAGAGCTTACTTTATGATGATCATAATTAATGTGGTGTTATTATGGGGTACTTTTGTATCTGCTCGTATTTTTATATTTGATGTGTAACGTGTATGAAAATTCACTCATCTTACAAGCATGAACAAGATGAAACAAAGAAGAACACTTAATTATTCTTTGAATCCGTTTAGTTAGGGTTCAATTAAGAATGTGTTTCTTGGATCCTAAACTACAGTTTAAATCTTGTTTGTATTAGAAATACTCACAACACTCACAAATTCTTCGAGCACTCTTGGAAACTCACAAGAATAATTTGGATATAAACATGCAAAGCAAAACAATTGCAATACTTAATAAATGGTTGTTTAAACTTTACAACTGAAATACTAACTTTGTTAATGAATCAAGATTACAATATATAGACTACGACTCCTTACACTACTAAACTATAATAAGATAACATAACTAACAACTCCAGAATTATCCAAAACAAAGAAACTTGGGCGACAAGTATAAACAAGTCACACGCCATCTATTCTCCTAATCCTATGCTAAAACCAAGTAAAACCTCTCCCAAGTATGAAAGTAAAATCTTGTTAGCAAAAGACTCCTAATGACACTAAACTCATAATCCAACATGGATTAGAAACTCAAACCTTGTCCTAATAGAACTAGGATAATCCAAACAAAACCTACATGAAATAGGTTAAGAAACCAAAACCTTTTAGGTATTGAAAACCTAAACCATTTAGGCAATCAAACCAACTCCAAATAGGAAAGTAAAGCCTATAAGCTTTAGGAGTAAAACCTATACAAGCTTTAGGTTTTCTATGAAACCACCATACACACCTTTGTTTCTTCTAAACTCGGTCCATGAGCTTCACTAAACCTTCCATGGCTTCCTTTTACTCCCTTAGTTAGCAAAACATCATGATCTTCATTAGGTGTGTCACTTGATCTTGCATCATTCCCTCCTTCTTGAAAAGAAATTGCTTTAAATTTCGCCATGTCTTCATCTCCTAAGTAAGGAGACAAGTCCCCAACATTAAAACTTGTAGAAACACAACCATATTCACTCGGCAAATCAAGCTTGCATGCACCATCACCATCTTTTGAACCATAAATGGACCCTCAGCTCGTGGCATTAGCTTGTGCATCCTCTTTCTTGGAAACCTTTCTTTTCTTAAGTGCAACCAAACCAAATCTCCAGGTTGAAACTCATGTTGGCTTCGGTGCTTGTTGATTTCTCAATTTGAGCCCTTACTTGCTTGTGTAGCTTGATCATAGCAGCAACATGTTCACGAGCATCCTTATGTATATACTCATCCTTTGGCAAAGCAATGAGATTAATATGCACGTAAGGATTAACCCAATAAACTACCTCGAATGGACTATACTTTGCTGTGCTTGTTGGAGTTCTGTTGTAAACAAACTCAGCATGACTAATTTTGATGTTCCAATTCTTCTCAATTTTACTCAACAAGCCACACAACAAAGCTCGAAGTGTTATATTAGTAACTTCTGTTTACCCATTTGTTTGTGGATGATGAGATGTACTAAACAAAAGTCTAGTTCCTCGCAACCTCTAAAGTGTGCGCCAAAAGTAGCTAGGGAACTTGCTATCCCTATCCGACATAATGGACTTAGGAACACCATGTAGCTTCACTATCTCCCTAAATAAAAGACCAGGCACATTCATAGCATCTTCCACCTTGTGACATGGCACAAAATGAGCCACCTTGGAGAAATGATCCACTACCATCATAATAGCATCCTTTCCCCTTTAAGTTCGAGGCAAAGCAACAACAAAATCCATGCTAATGTCCTCCCAAGGTCTATAAGGAATAGGGCAAGGAGTATAGAGTCCCTTATGAAAGGTGCTCTTAGCCCTTTGACAAGTACCAGACCTCCCCAAGTGTGCTTGTACATCTCCTAACATCCGCGGCCAAAAGAAGTGTTCATGAAGCAACTTTAAGGTCTTGTGAACCCCAAAGTGACCTGCTAAGCCTCCCCCATGAGCCTCCTTCACCAGCAAACCCCTTACGGAACACTTAGGCATGCACATTTTGTTCCCCTTAAACAAGTACCCCTCGTTCACTACATCTGCTCCTTGAGGACCCTTCAAACACAACTCATACATCTCCTTGAACTCCGGATCTCTTAAGTGGTATTCCTTCATGATCTCAAACCCAAGAATCCTAGAATCAAGAACAGTTAAGAGATTATGCCTCCTAGATAGAGCATCTGCAACTACAATAGCCTTCCCTGCCTTGTACTTCGCAACAAAGTTAAATGATTGCATAAACTCTACCCACTTTGCATGCCTAGCACTAAGCTTGTGTTGTCCTTGAATATATTTCAAAGACTCATGATCCGAGTGTAATAAAAAATGCTTGGGGTCTCAAATAATGGCACCAATTATCTAAAACTCTCACCATAGCTTAAATTTCTTATCATATGTAGAGTAATTCAATTTCCCCCCACCAAGCTTCTCACTAAAGTAAGCTATTGGCTGCCCCTCTTGTATCAACACTTCGCCAATACCCTTACCACTAGCATCACACTCTACCTCAAAAGGCTTTGTAAAATCTGGTAATGCTACTACACATCTTTGTTTTCACCTCCTCAAGGCTTCTTGAGCTTGTTTTGTCCACTCAAAACTACTAATAAAGTGCTAAAATTTATTAATAAATCTCCTATAGAATGATGCTAAACCATGGAAAGATCTTACCTCAGTCAATGTTTTAGGAATTGGCCAAGACCTGATTGCTTCCACTTTAGATAGATCCACCTTAATGTCGTGATCAGTGACAATGTAGCCAAGAAAGCATCTCACTTTGCCTGAAAGTACACTTCTCCATCTTCCCATATAGCTTCCCTTAGGTGCTACAAGTGTGACTCCTCGTCCCTACTACACACCAAGATATCATCAAGTAAACCACAATAAACCTCCCTAAAACGGCCTAAGTACCTCATTCTTAAGCCTCATGAAAGTACTAGGTGCATTAGTGAGTCCAAATGGCATCACAAGCCACTCACAGAGTCCATGCTTAGTCATACATGTTGTCTTCCACTCATCCCCTTCTCTCATCCTAATCTGATGATATCCACTCCTAAGATCCACCATGGAAAACAACTTTGCGCCACATAGTTCATCAATCATGTCATCTAATCTAGTGATTGGAAATTTATACTCGATAGTAATGTTATGCACGACCATACTATCAATATAGCACAAGGGCTCATGCTCTCTTTCACATACCCTCTCTCCATTAACTCCCCTATTTGCCTTTGAAGCTCTTTGGTTTCTTCTGGATTTTCTCTATAAGATGGTTCGTTTGGGATTGGTGCTCCAGGAATCAAGTCAATTTAATTTGGTGCTCATACTACAAGAAAATAGGGATAATTTTAACGCTTAATGTTCGGCGCTTTAAAAAGGGTTATGGGGAAAACTTGGGGCGCGTATAGAATTAAGTATATATGGACGATTTTTAGAGTCACTATTTATATAAATACTCATGTGAAAAGCATACACCAAGGTTTATTTAGGCGCGATTTTAAATTATTTGTGAAAATAAGCCCGCTACCACTTCAGAGTTCGCACTCGTTCAGTCGTCCCCCACGATCACTCAAGTTTTGTGTAACTGAATCCATCACCATCACTATGGGAATTTTAATTAGGAAAAATTGTCAAAAACTACCTATTAAAGACACTTTCTTTAAAAAAAACTACCTTATATCATGTTTATTTTACAAAACTACCTTATAAGTGGAAAAACTTTAAATAGCACTACCAAATTCAGAATTTACTAACCATGGTTAACTATTCCCTCCAATTATCCCTCTAATTATCCCTCTAATTATTCAGAATAACTTTGGGTCATGATTGATGTTGATGATGATGATGAAGAATATGGTTTGATGATGGTGCAAAGCTTGCTCCACTATTAGACACTGTTACTGGTTTCTTTTTGGGATTGACTTTTGACTTTTGTGGAAGATAAAAATTCATCGATGGTCGTCAATTCGTCAAACGCTGTTGTGAGAAGGCTGCTATGAGGCAAATTAGCAAAGAGGGGTTTGGGTAATTTAAGGGAGGTATTTTAGTAATATTATATTAGAGGGATAATTGGAGGGATAATCATGGTTAGTAAATTCTGAATTTGGTAGTGCTTTTTAAAGTTTTTCCACTTATATGGTAGTTTTGTAAAATAAACATGATATAAGGTAGTTTTTTTTAAAAAGTGTCTTTAATAGGTAGTTCCTCGTAATTTTTCCTTTTAATTATTCCAAAATCTCTCCTCATGTTTTTCCCTTAAATTCTGGGACTATCCAAAGCATCTTTGTAGCTAGTAGGTTCTTCTGATTCTAAAATCGTTATCTCAGAACTTTCAGTCAAATGGAAATCAATATATCTCTTTGACGAAATGATGGTCCTACTAGACCTACGTTGGGGAAAAACAGAAGAAGTTTCTACCTCACTAGGTTGAGTGACTTCGCATGGAGTATCTCCAAGTGGGACGGTATGAGGTACGTGAATTGAATGCACCACCTCCTGATCATTTTCATGCCGGGCCGCCTCTGATGAGGTGTTAACCTCATCCATTTGTTGCTCATCTCGAACTCCTTCGAGATATACATTTCTCCCACTTGTTTTTCTGGAAATAAACTCCTTTTCTAGAAAGACACCATTACGAAAAACAAATTTTTTTTCTCTTTGGTTGTAGAAGTAGTAACCCTTAGTCTCTTTTGGATAACCCACAAAAAGACATTTATCGGAGTTGGGTGAAAGCTTCTCAGAAAGTAAACATTTTACATAAGCTTCACAACCCCATATCTGTAGAAAAGACATTTTGGAACGTTTCCAGTCCACATTTCATATGGTGTCTTTTCCACTGCTTTGGATGGTGCTCTGTTAAGTGTTAATGCTGCTGTTTCAAGCGCAAATCCCTAGAATGTAATAGGAAGATCAGCAAGACTCATCATGGATCGAGCCATATCAAGTAGAGTTCGATTCCTTCTTTCAGAAACGCCATTTAACTGTGGTGTTCCTGGTCGAGTTCATTGTGAAAGTATTCCACAATCCTTCAAATGATCACCAAATTCTTGAGATAAATATTCACCACCACGATCGGATCGTAATGCCTTAATTTTCTTCCCAAGTTGGTTTTGTACTTCATTCTGGAATTCCTTAAATTTTTCAAAGGATTCCGACTTATGCCGCATGAGGTAAACATATCCAAATCTGCTCACATCATCGGTAAAAGTAATGAAGTAATTGTACCCTCCCCTAGCCAACGTACTCATAGGTCCACACACATCCGTATGTATGAGGGCTAAAAGGTCATTGGCCCTTTCACTTGAACCTGTGAAAGGAAACTTTGTCATTTTCCCCATCAAGCAAAACTCACAAGTATCAAATGATTCGAAATCAAATGATTTGAGAATTCCATCTTTATGAAGTTTCTCAATGCACTTTGAGCTTATGTGGCCTAATCGACAATGCCATAGGTAGGGTTTGAATCATTTGCTTTATGTTTCTTGCTGTCTATGTTATAGATGTGGGTTTTTATGTCTAGCACATATAAACCATTTGATAACTTAGCGGAGACATAGAACATATCATTCAAATACGCAGAACAACAATTGTTCTTTATTGTAAATGAATAACCTTCGGAATCCAAAACAGGAATCGAAATAATGTTCTTTGTGATAGCAGGAACATAATAACAATTATTAAGTTCTAAAACTAATCCTGAAGGTAATTGTAGACTATATACTCCCACTGCCAATATAGCAACTCGTGCTCCATTGCCAACGCGAAGATCTACTTCTCCCTTTCCCAATGTTCTACTTCTGTTGAGGCCTTGCATATTACAAATAATGTGCGAACCACAAGCGGTATCATATACCCAAGAAGCATAAGTTGCTAAGTTAACTTCTATAACATACATATCTGAACTAGAAACTCCTTTCTTTTGATCCTTCAGATACTTGGGGCAACTAGTTTTCCAATGACCAACCTTGTTACAGGTGTAGCAATAGTGCTCATCTTCAAACAAGCCGCTATGGTGAAATTGGTAGACACGCTGCTCTTAGGAAGCAGTGCGAGATCATCTCGGTTCCCCACTTTTTTTAGACAGAATAGATAACTGCAAATATGGTCCAAGTAATAAATGCCCAAGTTTCCTTTGGGTCCCAATTCCAATATGATCCCCATGCCTCATTGGCCCATACTGCCCCTGAAAGAATACCTATGGTGGTTCGGTTTTCCGCAATTTTTTCCATACCCCTGTGTAAATAACCCACTATTGGTTCACAGTCAATAACATCTTCACCGTCTAAAGTAACGAGCAACTTTTGGTTTTGGTGTAGTCTTTTGCTTTTCAGAAGTTTCAGACTTGACAACTTGTTTGCTTTCGTCCTTCTTAATAGCAATCCCAATCCTATTGAGTGATTGCCCTTTACTAACCATAAGAACATCCTCATATTCTTTTCTACGCTGGTTAGGGATGTTTCGCTCAGTTTGAGTTAGCCTTTCATGCATCTCTTGCATCGTTGCTTCCTCCTCTTGCATGTGAAAGTTGTTGAACTTTTGAGTTCTGAGAACGATTCCCATATACCTTTTACTTGCAATGAAACGTTCAACATTCAATTTGTCCTTCGAAAGGACGGAGCGCAAATTACAAGTAGAATTGTTGGTGTTGATATTGTTGTTACTAGACATAATTACTACAACAAATAATAAAGCAAGATTCAATCAATGTTTATCAAGAAAGCAATAATTAAACAAATTTTAATTACTACTACCCTTTATTCAAAATGAAAGTCCCCTATTGAATAAAGAAATAACCAAGATCCCCTCCCACTACAATCAAACGGACTTTGGCCCTGCCTTCAATTTATAGTAGTTGAGGTAAGTGAACACTTTACTAATTATAACTAATTATAATTCTTGGTAGATAGGTTAACAACTCCTTGTTTACTCCTATCTCTTAGCTTCAAAACCCAAAACTTTGTCTTTTGATGATTTTGTTGAGTTAAACCAAACATTAACATGTAAGTTTCAAAAAACCTACCCTACTATCCCCAGAACTATGAGCAACACCCTGCTTTGGCAGAACCTATTACTCATGATCTAAGGCTTTATAGGTGTTGTATGGAAAAGCAATTGAACTCAATATTACTTTTGGGGACCTAAGTTTACTAATATGGTCAATCAATAGTGAACACATGAATCAATTAACCACAAACAAACTTAGAAGCAAGCATTTAAACAAAATAAATGCAAGATTTTATAAAGCAATAATTAAATGATCTAGTATGGCCCCTATACTTAAGAAAATAACTAATCTTCATGAATCCTCCCTTGAATCTCCATGGATCACCATCCTTGAAACTCCTTGGATCCTCATGCTTGATTACATAATTTGAATTAAATAGATAATAAAAATTTAAAGTTACAAAAATACAAACGATTCGCAGGTCGTATTTAATTTTACATTCAAATTTAACGATCCGCAGATCGTATTTACTATCCTAATTTGGGCCATACTAGTCATATCATGCAAAATATAATATCATACATATTACATTAAACATCCACGCATTTATAATATCAAATAAAATAAACACAAACTATTTTCTTATTAACAATTAATAAGCAAATAAAACTTTCCATAATAATCATAAAACTTAACAAATTTAAGCTATAAACTATTTAGGAAACTTTATTATTTTAATTCAATTACTTATTTAAATATGGCAATAATCAAAATTAGTCACAAATTTGCAAAATAGGAAACTTTTTGTATTTATGCTCAACAGAAGCCCCCACTTTCACTGAGGTTCAGGAAACAGATAGTCAAAGTATACGGTTTTGGGACGGAGAATGATTCTAAATACTCTGCAGTCTAGAACTGATCTAGATACGTCGGTCTCTGCAAAACAAAGTTAGTATGCAGGGCAATAACTACAAGCAATTTGATTACCTGCAGAAGAAAGATGTTAGCCGATAGGTTCAAACAACTCACAGAAAGCACCTAATGATGCAATAATGCAAACTTAGACTCTCTAAGGATGCATGAGATGCAATACAAGGATTAAGGTTATGCAAAGCTACGAAAGATGACACGTCATGCAAGGTCAGGGTTATGCAAGACTAGAATGTATGAAATGCAATGCAAGGTCAGGGTTTTACAAAGCTAGGGGATCTGGATATGTAGAGAGATAGAATGATTTTCGAAAACTGTTTTTAGTAAATAATCAAGGTCCGTAAACGAGGTCCGCAGATTAAAACTTTTCAGGAGTTTGATTTGATTTGGAGGAACCACCATATATATAGGACGCCCCCACTTTGGGTAAGCTTGTCTTGAATCGTTCAAAGTTTTACATTGGGGATTCTTCTTTAAGGAGTTGATACATGCAAAGTCAGATATCGCCAGACACCATGGAATTATCGGAGAGTCCTTCAGGAACAAAAAGAGCTTGGATTGAAAAATAAAAGGGTTAAATTTGTGACTTAAATGAATGTAGGTGGGAAAAGGCTTTAACGTGGCTAGGATCAGACTCGAATCTATATTGGGATCTAGAAAGAATATGCTCCTAAATTCTAGAAAATCAAGTCATGAGACCTTAATTTTTTTTTTATTGAAGCTGTCGGACCTCGAGATGAGGAATCCTACGTATCCTGGAGGAATCAGACTATTCGTAGTTCTGATCTGATTTAATTTCTTTTTTTTTTTTGTGGCCTAACTTTTGCCTAGGCCCCCCTTTCGGGTTTTCAACCTAGCGGGCTTGGACATACCTTGAAGAAGGAGTTAGGGTTGAATATGGAAGGGTGAAAGGTTGAGGCTTAAGGTTTTGATGAAAATTCAATTGGTTGGGCTAAGGTAGGATCATGGATTGATGGATTTGAATAAGGGGTAGAACTTGTGTGCAAGCCCCCTAGCTTGACTTTTTGTTTCTTTGCCTTTGGCTTTTTCTTTTTTGAATCTTTTTTTTTTCTTTTTGCTTTGTACGTTTTTTTTTTGCACTTTGATTTTTTCCTTTTTTATTTTTGCCTGGCATTGATTTTTTAATGTAGTAAGGCTTGCACACAAGCTTTTGGTTTAGGATATTGGAGGTTTGAAGACTATTTGTGGAGCTTTGATTTTGAAGAGTTATATGGCTAAGGACCATGGAGGATGATGGCTTAAGGGATTTTTTTATTTATTTTGGTTGCATGAGATGGTTTATCGATGATGGCTTATGGAAGGATGGAAGAGAGAGGGAAATAATTCATAATCCAAAGTATATCATGTTTTCATTTTTCTCATTTTTTATTTTTTTTATTTTCGGACTTTTTTTATTTTTTGTTAAAGTGATTTAAGTTTCATCATTGAATTAGAGTCATAAATAAAATGATGGAAGGCCAGTGAAAATGAAAAGAATAAAATGAAATGGAAATGGAAAGGCTATAATGAATGAAGTCCTATAATGACATAGACTCGATGGGAACAGGACAGAAATGGCTCAGGGTAAGGACTCTCTGACTCATCCTAAGAAACCAGAAAAAAAGACTATGCCCTTTTGAATGGTTGATGCACTGCCTAAGGGGATGTTGGTGATGCTGATTCTCGTTGCAGCAAGTATTAGAAGTCTATTGTCATCGACAATGCTTCCAGCGCAGTGATGGTATTTGACACTAGAAGTGAGATAGAATTATTCTGTTGGAATTCGCGGTAGAAATGTAGGTTGCTCCTGTTAAATTTTCTTTTAGGTGCAGGTTTCGGCGTAGACCCTATAGAAGTGATCACGCCTCTATTGTGAAGGCGATAGAACCTATGGAAGTGATCGCTCCCCTATTGTGAAGGAGGTCAAAAGTAATCTTCATGACTCTAAATGAAGTCGGGGTGGTGATAGTGCACTTGATGAGCCATAGAATAAGCTCACATTTGTTCCTCCATTAGGCGCTCTTAAGTTGTAATCTCTTGACCATTCATCATGAACAGAATCGAGTGGACCTTGCTTGTAAGATTTTGAAATGATTTTCGAAATGAGAAATGGAAATGGGAGATGAGAAATGAGAAGTTGAAATGGAAATGGGGAATGAAAATGAAAAATGATTTTGAAATGGAAATGGAAACGATTTTGGGTTTTGGACTAGTATGGACTTGACCATGATGGAGACATGGGCCTAACAATATGCAGATGAAGACATGGAATGGACTATGGAAGCAGACTGGATTCCACGACTAGGTTTTCGTGATGATAGGAGAGACTAGACTTTGAACTTACGGGTGAGCAAGCAGGCTAGGCTTTATGGAAGGCTGGACAATAAGGGAGACTAGACTCTTAACTTAAGGCAAGTAGGCTAGGCAACTAGACTTTGAACTTACGGGTGAGCAAGCAGGCTAGACAACTACACTTTGGAACTTACATTAGAGTAAGCAGGCTAGACTCAAAAATTGCCTATGTGAACTTACGGAATGCTAGCTTCGCTAAACTCGAGGATTTGGGTAGTTATGGATCTATGGAAGGACCAGCTGTGCTAGACTTAATGTAATACTCCGTATTTTTGGGAGTTAATTTTTATAAATAAGAAAAATAATGAATAAAGTTGAAAGTATTTTTTAATATTATTTACAGAAAAATATAGTTTGAGTTTTCGCCTATTTTCAAGAAAAAAGTTAAAATTTTCGCCGATTTTTAGGAACGAAAACTAGAACCTACTTTTGTACCTAATTACATTATAATTCGGTTTTGTTTTGTTTTCTATATAGATAAAATAAGAAATAGGAATTTGATTTGGAAAACAAATCCTAGTAAACATAGGACTCTCATGCTATAAATAAGAGAAGAAAAAAATAAAAATAAAACCCTATTCACTTTACTTCATGTCAGCCGTTTTTCTCCTTCTCCCTCAAAGATTTTCTCTCTCCTCTATTCTTCTCCCTTGTCACTCCTCTCCTCCCCTCCCCTGAGTTTCGTCGGCCTTCGAGAGGGTCGTGATGCGTGTGTGTGGTGTGCGACGCGAAGTGTGCTAGCGCATCCGTACGAGTCGAGCAGGGGGGTGCGAGCGAGCGAGAGTGTGTCGTGTGACGAGTCGTCGCAGCTGCTGTTGAGTCGTGCGAGTGGTCGACGAGGGTGCTGTGTGTGCGAGTCCTCGAGTGTGAGTACAGGTCGAGGGCATCTGTGCGAGGCTTCGAGTGGTGTGTGCGGCGCGAAGTGTGCTAGTGTCGAGAGGGTCGTGCGAGCGCTGTGTGTGGCTCGACGGTGTCGGTGAGCGAGAGTGTGGTGATGTGCGTGGTGTGTTGCGACGAGTCGAGTGTTGTGCGAGCGTGTGTGGCTCGAGTGTAGTGCGAGCGAGTCGAGGCTTGCGAGTGCTGTGGTGCTGCTGCCGGAGTTCCTCGTGTCGCCGATGGTCGTCGCCGGCGAGTCATTCCGGTATAAAAAAATAAAATAAAATTCTTCTTTTTCTACTTTAGTTATAATTCAACTACAATCTACTTTTGTACCTAATTCGGTTTTGTTTTGTTTTCTAAATAAATAAAATAAGAAATAGGAATTTGATTTGGAAAACAAATCCTAGTAAACATAGGACTCTCATGCTATAAATAAGAAAAGAAAAAAAATAAAAATAAAACCCTATTCACTTTACTTCAATCAGCCGTTTTTCTCCTTCTCCCTCAAAGATTTTCTCTCTCCTCTTTTCTTCTCCCTCGTCACTCTTCTCCTCCCCTCCCCTGAGTTACGTCGGCCTTCGAGAGGATTGTGCTGCGTGTGTGTGGTGTGCGACTAGGGATGGGCATGGGTCCAGGACCTACGCTGACCCTACTGGATCCGACCCTAATTTAAGGGTCTGGGTCCAACTTTTTCAGACCCTAAGGGTCTGGGTCCGGGTCTGGGTCCAAGTAAATTTTTTTGGGTCTGGGTCCGGGTCTTGATATTTTGGACCCGCACCCGACCTATACCTGACCTTTTGACCCTAAAAATATTTGGAAAAATTGACAGGAACAGTCCCAACTATGGGCGTTCCACCATTTTCAGTCCCAACTAAAGATTATTTCTGAGCGGTCCCAACTATGTATCATTTTTGCCAAATTTGGTCCCAGCAGGTTAATGACCTGCTACAACAGGTAAAACCAATTTTCTTTTATTTTTTTTGCCCACCTTTTTTTTCTCACTCTCTCTCCTCCTCTCCTCTCCTCTCCTCTCCTCCGGTACTTTCTCTCTCCTCCATTTCATCTCTCAATTTGATTCTTCTACTGTAATTTCTTTTGATTGTAAATCTTCAACCTAGGTTTTTGATTTCATATATGATTATCATTTGATTGCTGTAAATTCTGCGAAATTATGTTGTATGATTGTTGTTTGGGTTTGAATTTGTTGTGTTGGTGTTTCAGAGCAAAGGAACAATCACGAAGCTTTTACTCTACAACAATGGCGGCAAGTAGTGCTACTGTGTCAAGCATTGTTGTTTATGTCACTGTTCCAAACAAAGAAGCAGGTTTTCTTTTGTTGATCATCATAGTTTTCGCCGGCTTGAAATCCATCTCCCCTCCCCAACCTCGAATGTGCCACCCCTCCACAACACACCATCCCACCACCTAGCACACCATTCCACCACCCAGCACCACCAAAACTTTTCGGACTGGAAGGAGAAGATTGGGATCATCCAGCGTGCAATATATTCGGACCTCGTGGTAGGGAGATCAAAGGGTGTGTTGTTTGCATCTTTGGTGTCGGGTTGAGAAGAAGGCAAGAATCGAGACATTGTTATGATTATACCAGATTTTTAGTGTTATTTTGTGTCAAAGGTTTGAACTTTGTGGTGGAGGATTTTTCATAGTTTGATTCATTTGTCTCGGAGTTGTATTTATTCTTTGCATTTTAGAAATGTGAGTTCTAGTTTGAATTCGCTTTATTCGGTTATATATGATTGAGTGTTCATGGGAATTCGTTTGTTGATGTAGATTTGACAAGATCATTAACAAGGAAATTCCTGTCAATGTTGTTTTTGAGGATGATCGAGTGCGATGTTACTCTCATTTATGGCGACGATCGATCCGAGCGAGTTTTCGATCTATGGAGATAAATTCCGGTGATTGTTTGTGTAAACCACATGAAGAAGGCGGGGAGGGGGAGGGGGAAGGGATTTCGGGGTAGGCTGGGTAGGGGGTGGGAGGGAGGGGGGGTGGGAAGGGATTTCGGGGTAGGCGAGGAGGGGGGTGTGAGGGGGAGGGATGGCGGGGGGTGGGAGGGGGAGGGATGGCGGGGAGGGGATGGGATTTCGGGGTAGCTAGGGAGGGGGTGGCGGGGGAGGGGTGGCGGGGAGGGGGTGGGCGGGGGAGGGATGGCGGGGAGGAAGTGGTAGGAGAGAGAAAAAGGAAGAATAAACTAACTTAAGAAATTAAAAAAAAAAAAGTTAACCTGTTAACCAGGTAATCAGTCACCTGGGACCAAATTTGGCAAAAATGATGCATAGTTGGGACTGCTCAGAAATAATCTTTAATTGGGACTGAAAATGGTGGAACGCCCATAGTTGGGACTGTTCCTATCAATTTTTCCAAAATATTTACACTAGTGGAAAAAATTGCTTTTGCTACTTATCAAATGCTCCGGTTAACTAATCAACCCGAGCATTTGTGAATTTTTTTAAAAAAAAGATTCACAAATGCTCCGGTTGATTAATCAATCGGAGCATTTGATGTCAAATGCTCTGGTGGACTAATCAACCGGAGCATTTGTGAATAAGTGCTCCGGTTGGTAAACCGAGCATTTGCACGTTTTTCCCTCCTTATAATGTAAAACTAGATATTAGGCCCGGGCTATGCCCCGGGTAAGAAAAAATTTCATTTATTAATATTGTACTTTGGATTGATAACACTAAATACAATTTGGTCTAGTGGTTAAAACTTTAGTATATGAACTTGAGGTCATGGGATCAAAACCTATGCTATGCAATTTCTAATTTTTTTATTGTACATGGATTACATGAACTAAAACTCCCTAGGGAGAGCGCCACGTGACACAGTTCCGTGTTTAGGAACGCCTTTTAATATATTTATATAGATACTTTTCGACCCTAGGCTATCAGCCTATCAGTCCTTCCCTCTCTTACTGTTTTCCCTTCTCCCAATTTCCCCCGCTCTGTCAATTTGACCCTCTCTCAATTGAAACCCTCGCACTCCTCCGTTGTCCCTCCTTCCGTCGTCCCTCCATCCGTTGTCCCTCCCTCTGTCGTCCCACGCTCTCTCAATTGGTTGAATCACAAGGCATCGACCTCGCTGTTTCTTCAACCTCACAGTTCCTTCGGTTATATTTTTCAATTCTTCTCCTTAAACCTCAAGGGTTTTCGATTTCTCCGTCCTTAAACGAAGTATGATTTAGGGTTTCTCGATTTGTTACATTTTTTGTCGAAAAAGGTATTTCTCTCTCTAAATTTTTGACAATTCTTCTTTACTTTCTGTTTATTTTATTTTCTCTCATAGTATTGCCTAAATTTTGGTAATCTCTCTTGAATTATTGTTTTTCGTCGTTTGTTTTTTTAGTTTTTTTTTGTCCGTGTAATATTTTAATCTGCTTCAAGGTTAGCCATTTAATTAGGGCTTTTTATGTTGGTTCTATTTTTGTTTAGCGCCCTAGATCTTGTTGCGTTTTCTCGTGTTTTGTTGATATTTACTTATGTTTTGCTAAAATTTTAATTAATTGTTGCTGTTTTTTAGTTCGGGAGGAAAATGCGTGATGAATTTCAATCGATTCAAGTTGAAGTATCATGGGCTAATTTTCAAGGTTCATCTAAAATTCTATTTTATTCAATATTTTCTGTTTCTGGTAAGTTTTCTTGGTTTTAAAGACCAAAACAGATTTGTGGCTTTTTTATTCTAGGGCTTGATATAGGTAAAAGCTTTAGCAGATTTCTTAATTTTCCAGTAATTTTATTTAAATATGCAAAAAATCATAATTTTACAAAATTTTGGTCAATTCTAGGGCTGCAAATTTAGGGAATTATTGACAGCATTGGCCGAAGCTCAATCTATTTTGTATTTAAATTCTTGGTACTAATGTACTTTTTCGTAATGTATATTTTCAACACCAAACTGTTGAACATGAATTGGTGTTTCAAGAAGGAAATTCTGAACCCATCTACAATAGGTGGGTAGCTATTCAAATTGAAAATTCAATCCTGATGATCTTAGAAGGAAATTCTGAGGTTGAAGATTTAAAGAGTTTTAATGAATGTACTCATGAATTAACTGTGACAAATGCTTATGCTGCCATTGAATTAGCTCTTGATTCTGTGGTTAAGATTTACAGTTCCCAGTAGTTCGGATTATATTTTACCTAGGCAGATACCCTAAAACCACGGGGTTTTCTTTTCTTGTATGTAGAATGGTGTACGTGAGGCTGTTTCCTTTAGGTGAAGGTTAAATTTTGGAGTTCTTGTGTCAATTTGATACTCATTTGCTTTCTCTACTTATGGGACTAATGATGATACCTCTAGTAGTGTGTCTAATATTTAGTCTAAAAGAATGCTGAGAAACTTCGATTGTTCTGGATTTGTTTCTCTTGTTAAGAATACTTCTCTTTTTTCATATTCAATATGTCAAGTGTCAACCTGCCATAAAGCGATTGTGCTTCTATTTGTTTGCACTTTGAATTCATTACCAATTTGTTTTCTTATTTATCATTGAAATGACCACAATAGCTTTTCATTTAAAGGATATTCCAATCATGGTATGACTTCAAATCTTTAACTAATACATGATGCTTAACTAATTTATATTTTGCGATATTACTTGACGAACTCTTGACACTATTATGCACAGGATAATGTCAATAATCTATTGGTAATTTTTGAAGGAGAGATTATGAGGACTGGTGTGGCCTTCTGGGCAGTGCCACCGCAGCTATAAACTGATTTTGTGAGGGCTTGAATCATGTATGTGAAGATCAGTTTCTATTCTTTTTCAATTCTTTTCATATCATTTCATCGCAACTTGGTGCTTCATATGTGTTTAGTTTCTATTCTTATTCTTACCATTATCCACTTATTCTTACCACTTTGCACAGTTTTATTAGTGTATTTGGTATGTAATGTTCCATCTCATTATTCCCTGGTGAAACCACATTTTTGTTCATGTATATCTTAATTGTCGAAAATTAGGGTTTTTTGTTTCTAGATTATTGTTTTCTCTCCTTTCGTTTCTTTTGAATTTTATTTATTATTAATTTTAGTATAGATTACATGTGATAAGTGGATTTTTGAGATCCTACTATTAGTATGATTGAATTGGTGAAAACCACAAGTTAAATAAATTTATCATTCATGGTAATAGCAATAAAATAAAAGTCAATCATGATTTCGAGTGGATCCTGGGCTTCAGCTCATTTCGTAAAGGTTTTATGCCGAGAGCACCGCTCGATCAAAGCCCAGCTTGAAACCTTCATGAGTCAAGCTGACGGGCTGCACTCAAAAAACTCATTTGTAAAGGACTCGAATTTTGTCTGATTGTCAGGCTTGGCTCATCTCTTAATGAGCGTATTGCTTGAATTTGACCATGTATGTGATCCTGAAGCATCACCCAATGCCACTTTGATTGATTTCACCGAAAACAATGCAGATTTGTTCTCTGGTTGCTTATTGCCGACTCGTTTATCTCGAGATCGCCAGCCTTGTGTTCGATCTCTTTCATGGTCACCTGTTGGATTCACTCCTCATAATGGGTATGAAAGAATACCATCATCATTTTAAATGTCTTCTTGTTTTATTATGTTTCTAATACAAGTATCATAACAATGGGACATCTTATGTGTATATGTTCATGTTAATGGTTTATTTGTTCAATTATTTTGTTCATGTTAATTATTTAATTTGTTTCAAGGTTAGCAATTTAGTTAGGGCTTTTTTGTTGCATCTGATTTCGTTTAGCATCCTAGATCTTTTTTAGTTAGGGGTTTTTTGTTGGTTCTGATTTCGTTTAGCATCCTAGATCTTGTTGCATTTTCTCTTATTTTTAATTAATTGTTGTTACTTGTTGCTTTTGAGCTTGGGAGGAGAATACATGATGAACTTATTCGATTTAAATTGCGGCATCGTTGGCTGATTTTCAAGGTTCATCCGTAAGGGAAAGGAGACACGCACACGCCAAGGTCTATGAGCATGGTTTTCGTGTAAGATTTAAGGGAAAGTACTATGGGTAAGTCCTATTCAATTCCTTTTACTTGTGGATGTCGTGTTACTCCTTATACCCTTGCCACACTATCGTCTCTCTCCTCTTTGAGCTCCCAATCCTATACCTACAACTCCCCATCCAGCTATCCTGCACCTCATGGCCCCCACCAACCACATCCTCCCTCTCCTTGATTTTCAGAACTGGGCGCTTAAAGGACCTTCCTTCTTTGTACATGCCTTGTATTTGAAAATGGAGGGAGTAATTTATTAATTTTACTACCCTTAAAAACAAAAATAAGGTTGCAAAAAGTAAAAATAGTAATGTCAGTATATATAGTGAGTGACTAGTTCTGACTATGTTCAAGTGTGTTCTAATAAGTTCAGATAATGGCTACTCAAGTCTAATTGATAACAAAAATAAACAATCAAATGACCAGCTGCCCATACGCAGCACCAGCTTGTGATGTCCTTTATTGTATCTTTTGTTGAATATGCTGTGTGTTGCTGCTCATGTATGTGTAACTAATCTTGCTTCTTGGAATATGCAGGGTGTTGAGGCTGCAGAAGGGTCATAATACTGATTGCTTGGCTGTGTATCTAAAGAAGTCGGCTCGAACCACTATGACACCATCAGGGTATGACTAACTTTGCTGTTTGATTTAGTGTGTAGTTGATCATTTTCAACTATGCTTGGACTTGGTTTTAAATCACCAGTCTTTAGGGGTTAATATGTCGTAACCCCTAATTTGCCGAAGTAAATCACCAGTTTTGTGTATAACTATTGCTTTGAGTATTTATGGAAGTATTTGTTTTACATTTTTCCTTAGAAATTTTGTACATGTTTAAGTGGTTTAGTGTTTTGAAATTCAGGTTTGCACAACTTTGCTACCTATTTTTATATGGTTTAGTTGATTCGAGGAGAGCTAGGTCTTTTATTTCTCAAGATCACAAATCAAGTACGGTTTTTGAATTTGATATAGATTTAGATTTTCAGTGATTTTTAGAGAAACTGGAAGTATACATGAAAGCGAGGTTTTGTTATGGTTGGGCTTTGTTCAATTTGAGCTGAATTTTGAATTTGTTTTGAGAATTTGAAATTTAGGATATTAATGTTTCTTGTATTCTTTTATTTTCGCTTTTGTTGTTGCATTACTTGTTCGTTTCAGCTGTTTTTTTTTTTGGTCAATGAGACAAATATTGGTGAAGCTGTTTAATTTTTCCAATTTTGTGGACTTTTGTGGTTATTGTTATCTGGGGTTTTTGGAAATCTGGTGCCAAGTGATTGAAGTCTTTCTTCATTTCAGCATTTTTCTTCATTTAGTGAGATAGAAATTGCGAGTGTGATTTTGGTCTTTTTTAGTCTTGGACTTTGTGGTAGTTATTGCTTTAAGCATTGATCATGTGGAGCTTTTATCTTTCTATATCAAGGGTGAGCAATGTTATGAAGCTTAGGTTCCTAGAAGATGCACCGGTAAGGAGATTGGAGAGTTTGGATATGATATTGTTATTCTTAGTTTATTTTAGGATTTGAGGATAAAAATAGACAACTTTTTCATAAGTCATTATGATGGAGTTTTTGAATGAAGTCTCAATTACAATAGAGTCTGCAGCCAATAGAAACATTCTTCAATGCTTGTGTTGCTTGAACTGCAATTTCTGTGGCATTGCTTTGTTCTCTCGTTAGGTATCAGCGGCCCGGGCCTGGAAGGCGTGGTTATCCAAGTTACATGTACACCAATCTGGCCAAAAATCTAATTTTAAATGTTAGTTTTTATGTTGTGGTTTTTGGATTTTTCAGATTTGGGAAGGAGATGTTGTCTAAAGTTCAAATATTGTCTAGAGTAATGTATGTTAAATTAATTTTTGCAATAATTGTTATAGAGGAGTTATAATGACTTTGATAACTTGTCGTTGATCAATATCATTTAATGAGACGTGTGTGTTATAACTATGTTGAGGCACGATGGTTCAACTCTACTGTACTCTTGTTATTGTGTTGTTCTTTGTCATGTCTGCAAAGTCTGTCTTTTTTTAATAAGAAAATATCAGCAAATGCTGCGGTTGTTAATCCAAAACCGGAGCATTTGTGTGTACAAATGCTCCGGTTATTAATCCAAAACCGGAGCATTTGTGTGTACAAATGCTCCGGTTTTTAGAACAACCGGAGCATTTGAGCTAATAAATGCTCCGGTTAAAACCGGAGCATTTGTAAATGCCCAAATGCTCGTATGACGTCTGCTACGGGTCAAATACGGAGCATTTATGGTCTTTTTAACTGGAGCAATTGAGCATTTTTCCACTAGTGTTAATATATAAGTTTTAACATTTTTTTCCTTGTTTTTGGCTATTAGTCTTCCAAGACATTATTTGTATTGTCCTGAATAGTATAAATAGCTCTAGACATAATTAATATTGTAGTTTATATTTTTCTTATTTATGGATTTTTTTTCTAGATGATCATTTTTGGTCATGAAAAATTAATAATGCTGAAAATTTGGCAAAAAGAAAGAAATAGGCCTGGACCCTAAACCCAGACCCTAGACCCTACATACCCTAAGGGTCTGGGTCCGGGTCCAATTTTCCCAGACCCTAAGGGTCCGGGTCTGGATCCGCAAAAAAATTAGGGTCTGGGTCTAGGGTCCGGCTGGACCAGACCCAGACCCGACCCTTACCCATCCCTATGTGCGACGCGAAGTGTGCTAGCGCATCCGTACGAGTCGAGCAGGGGGTGCGAGCGAGCGAGCGAGGGTGTGTCGTGCGAGTCGTGCGAGTCGAGCGACGAGTCGTCGCTGCTGCTGTCGATTCGTGCGAGTGGTCGACGAGGGTGTTGTGTGTGCGAGTCCTCGAGTGTGCGTACGGGTCTAGCACATCTGTGCGAGGCTTCGAGTGGTGGGTGCGACGCGAAGTGTCCTAGCATCGAGAGGGTCTTGTAAGCAGTGTTGATAAGTGGCTTTTAAGGCCGCTTTTATGGCCTCTTTCCACCCTAATTAAGCCTTTGTTTTGTCCATTTTTATGCTTATTTAGCTTAGCTTTGTTCAATGTTAGTGAATCTACTAGCTTCATGCATTTTGAGTCTTTTTGGGAGTTGTAGGTAGCTTTCTATTCATGTGAAGATTGAATGTTGTGAACACCCTATGTTATGACTTGTTCTTATCTTCTTTTAGGTTCCGTAGCGGCCTAATCGAGATTGTCGAAGCTTGGAATGGCAAAAGGAAGTCTTTGGATGGAGATAAGGAGCTTCAAACTGCAAAGAAGAGTAGAAACAGAGCCAAAGCTGGCGCTCCACGCATGGAGCGGGAGCTCCGAGTCCCATGTTATACAGGCACTTTGCCGAGAAATTGAAGCTGGCGCTCCAGCTTGTTGGAGCGGGAGCTTCGACTTGCAGGAGGGAAACCTCACTTAAGTTCAGAGCTCGCGCTCCACGGATGGAGCGGGAGCTTCGACCTGCTGAAGAAATATCTTACATTTGGCTCAGAGCTGGCGCTCCACGGATGGAGCGGGAGCTTCGACCTGCTGAAGAAATATCTTACATTTGGCTCAGAGCTGGCGCTCCATGCATGGAGCGAGAGCTCTGAATGGTTCAGCTCCCGATTTTTTTCGTTGTTTTCCCTTACTTTGAGTTGTATTTGTGAGGGGTATAAATACCCTCTCTTAAGACATTTAGGGTAAGCTTTTAATTCTAGAAAAAAGGGTCCTAAGTAATGAGCACATTCTTCTAGGTTAATTAGAGAGAGAAAAACACATTCTTAGGAGAGAGAAAGTTGTAACTCAACATTTGTTCTTCATTTTTATCAATCAAAGCATCAATCTTTTGGTAATTTCTAGTCTCTAATCCTTATTTCCTATCTTACTTTTGGTTATTTGTTTAGTTTTATGCTTGTTTAAATTAGTTTATGCTTGCCTTGATTAGTCCTAGTAGTCTATTGTTCAAAAGTTCAATCTTTCTCGTTTTCACTAATCATGCTTTGTAGTTTTAGTATGTTTGTTCCTTTTATTGTTGCTTTTACTAGTCTTACTATGTTCTCCTCCTTCCTAGGCTAGATTTCTAGCTAGGGAAGGGGGATAATGGGACTTTGTGATGATTTTGAATGATGTTTGGATGGCTTTGGTGATTGTTCTTTTGATGCTCGAATCAAGGTATTCTATTGTTAAAGCATGAAACTTAATCACCTTTGTGCTTGAATCTTGTGCTAATGTTGGGTTATGTGAGAGCAAGCTTGATATTAGTGATGACTTGATGATGGGTAGACCACTACCTCATAGGCGAGGTTGGGTAGGCGGTGTTGAGAGGTGTGCGAGAGTGACCTCTTGATGTTGGACCAAGACCCTCAATAGATTTGAATCATTGCCTACCAAATGTTGTTGAAATTGTTGTTGTGAGTTCCATGATTCCCCCTCTACCTAATGTTTGTCTTATTGATTAATCACTCTTATTTTATTTGCCTTAGTTAGTCTAGTTATTTACTTAAACCCCCCTTTTTAATCCCGTCAATTGATCGCATCTCGAACTAAGTGTAAAACCCCTTGCTTCTCCGTGGATACGACCCCTTACTACGCTATACTACCTTATTAGGCTAGTTAGTTAGACAAGGGTGATTTTATTCTTGACCCGGAACCATAGGAAGTAACGACACCTAGGGGACCGATCAACTGTGTGTGGCTCGATGGTGTCGGTGAGCGAGAGTGTGGTGCTGTGCGTGGTGTGTTGCGACGAGTCGAGTGTTGTGCGAGCGTGTGTGGCTCGAGTGTTGTGCGAGCGAGTCGAGGCTTGCGAGTGCTGTGGTGCTGCTACCGGAGTTCCTCGTGTCGCCAGTGGTCGTCACCGGCCAGTCGTTCCGGTATAAAAAAATAAAATAAAATTCTTCTTTTTCTACTTTAGTTAAATTGTAAATTCTGATTTTTGTAATTCGTATATATATATATATATATCTTGGATTAAGTTGTATTGTCAATAAAGTATAGTAAAAGTTAAAAGAATTCAGATTTACAATTATATTAGTAGTTCTTATGATGATATTAATTCTTAATTCTGATTTTATAATACTTCTATATATTGTTGTTTGAGTTGTGGTTATGAACAAGTATAAAATAAGTTAAAAGAAATCAGATTTACAAGCATATTATTAAGTCCTAAATATGTTAGTTTCAATAAAGTTTATGAAAAGAAAGTTTAAACAACAAGATTGATTATTTTTAATATTCAAAACATCATATTTTACATAGTTAGATAGGCTGATTTTTATTTTATAATATCAAGAACTTAGCACTGAAATACTTTTATTATTCGATTAGGTCCAAATTTCATAAGCGGAACGTTTTAAGTAGTCAACAAAGATTCTCTGTTACAAGGTACGTACGCATACTTGTTCAATTAGATACGTTAGTATCATGTTTAAGTTATGAATTATTGGAACCTAGAATCATGATTGGGAACTATTGTATGGTTATGATGGATGAGATTGTTTGGTAACATGAAATCGATTGGATTGGAGATCTGTATGTATTTCCTTGTTGTATGACTTGTGAATTGGAATAAATTATTATTGGAATGCGTAATTCTATCGTATCACAAGCATGCAATAAGTATTGGATTGGAATTCTATGACTAATGATTGTAGCAAGGATTTTTAAGAGGTTGCCTAAACGAAGGATTTTATATTGTGTTATAAAAATCATATGCTTAATGTTGTATGAATAAGTATCACTAAAAAGGATAGTTGGCAATAAACTTGTAGTCGGACACCCTACAAGTAATGAACAATGGGGGGAGTGTGGGACATTTTCTACACTCCTATGCAGGCCTACTGTGACGATAGTAGTGTCCTTATAAATTTTGATAACTCAAGTAGGCGGAAGGTTCCGTACGATCTTGGAGGTATGCATACTAAGGTGATGGATGTGGAATGGAACAAAACCGTATTTACATTCCATCTAATAGACCAAGTTGTCTATTAAGGATTAAGTAGCCCATATGATTCTAGAAAGATGATGGTGCCCGTTCGATGCCAAATAAATTGTAAAAACGGAATTTGTTGTTTTTGTAGTATCATGTTTAGGAATTGTTATTACTCTTCTGTTTATATTTAGTGTACTATTTAACTGCTTAAGTACGTACTCAGCATAGCTGATTGTTTGTTATTTGTGTTTGATTGTTGACCTGTGATGAACCATTGATATTTCAATGGGGAGCAGACTAGGTATGCTGATGTTACTGCATGAGTTCGGGCATACATGGGATACTTTTGATTATAAACTTTTAAAATGTTTTAGTTGAACCTTCTAGAGTTTTTTATGATTTACTTAGTTAATGATTTTAAATATAAAGGGTTCAATGATGATTCCCGACTTGTAGTTAAGTTAACATTTTATTTCCGCTGCAATTTAGATTTCATAATAAAGAGTAAGTTAATGTTTAATTTCAATAAGCCTTGCGTTTCACCGCGGCGGTAACACTTCCAAAGTTGATGCAACATAGTTTAGACTTGTATGGGTTTTGGGGGTGTTACACTTAAGGGATTTGGGCCATTATGGACTTAGGAAGGAGTAGCTTTGCTAAACTCAAGGACTAGGCCATTATGGACTTAGGGAGGAATAGACTGGGATTAGACTTGGACTGGGCTTGACAGAGACTAGGGTTCACATAAAGATGCAAATGGGCCTAGATTTTGGGATGAACTCGACTTACATGGGCCTAAGATGGACTCTAATGAATGCATGGACTCAATAGGCCTAATATGAATGCATGGACTCAAATTCAGATGGACCTAAGATGAATGGAAAATGGACTATAATGCATATGGGCCTAAAATGAATGCAAGTGGTTGGACTTGGTTGATTGGATTGGATTGAAGGTATTTGGATTGGCTTTGAATTTTTGAAAATCGTTTTTGAAAGAGACCTCTTGTTTTTATCTTTTATTAGGAAAAGATGATGGATTAATTTTGAAAATATTTTTTTAAATGTCTTGTATGATGATGATTAGTAAATACTTTTGAAAAAGGTAGAATAGAAATGGGTGTAGGATTGATTTTGAAAAATGTAAGTTTTTTGTAATTAATTGAATATGGTTGGTTAGAATTGATAGGGAAGATTAGTTGGACAGCAGGGAGAAGGTAGACATGCACGATAATTCTAACTCAACCATGACCACTTTTCTAGATGCACTTTTTTAGGACAGACTCGACCTTGCATGAAAGAATGATTTTTATGTTTGAATTAGGTGAGACCCCTAGAATGACAATGCTTTTATGCGAATGCGGACGGACCGAACATAGGATCGACCACCACGATGACTAATTCGATGGAAAGCATGCGATGCACAGACTGCGTGCCAAGCAGCATTGCTGCACGCTGCGCACAGGCATGCGTCTGGCGTAGGAGTCGTGCGCCAGGCGCAATTTAATGCACTTGGCGCACTACTCCCCGACATGTTTTTCGGGGATTTAGGCGAGGTTTTGGCCAATTGACAATCTTTTATTTGTTATTTAGACGGGATTTTTAGGCACAATGCATAACAACGAAAATTTGACAAGTTAATAACAGGCAAAAATTGCAATCACAAGAAAATGTTATGTAACATGGATGCAAAACTTCCAACATAAAGTCCAGTTCTATGTTTGAAACTATGGTCAGGTTTAAGTTATGGCTGAAAAGGGTCCATGACTACGAGATTGATCCCACGCTTCGTACCTCTACTTAAAGAGGTGGCCACATGTAAGACACACTCCCGTTCTCAAGTCAGGAACAAGAGAACAATGTCATGGTTGGGTAGGTTTGTTTATAACTAAGATCCAACACTATCACTCCGGAAGATTTTTTGAAGCACAAAGCGCAAACCCCCCGGGGGTGGCCTCACGCATAGAACATGCGCTAATGAGGCAAGGTAGATTGTCCTTATAGTGGCTTACACAATAGCCATGGATATGCAAAACTGTAATGTCATTCTAAAGCATAAAAAGAGTATGAATCGTATTTTACGAGTTGCACCCACTCATTTAAAAAAATTAATTTTTGTAAAATCCTCCCTAGTGAAGTCGCCAAATTGTAGGCGTGATTTTATTTCCCCTACGCGGTGAGAGCGCGTATTTGCCTACCCCATTGTTAAGGTTTTATTGAAAATGTTTTCGAAGTCGCCATCAAGTCTTTAAAGGAAAACTCATAAACCTAATTGGATATTGGGAAATTGTAGGGACAAATTAGGGACTTATCCAATGTAGAATTCCCCATCCTGACTCCATAGATGGTCAATGAACCATAGATTGAGTTCGGGGGTGAAGGTACGAACATGGTCATAATGAACCACATTCGCCCATTGTTGGCCTCTACTAAATATCGATTCATGCAATTTTTATGCAATAGAATAACCAAATAACATTTTTATGCACCCTAAAAATATTAGCCTAGGTTGGTTCAGGAAACACATAAAAGACTATTTTTTAGTGATATGTTATTAAGAAATCAAATTTTCAGGGAACCAAACAGGTTGTCTAAATTAGCTGATTTATATTAGAAAAATTCTTTAGGTTTTGATTAGCAAAAATAATACGTGGGCAATAAAAAGGCAAGTAGGATAATCAGGCATGCATATAAAATAATAAATAAAAAGAGAGTAGAGATTAGAATGTACAAAGGCATGATTTTTATATTAAAGATCTACATCATTAAATAAATTGTGAGTAACTTCAATATAAAAAATAAATTATTAAAGGACCCTCAAGATTATACCGTGGCTTGGGTCTGAGAGATTGAAGAGCTTCGGGACGAGCAATCGTGAAGCCTGGAAATCTGAACTTGTGTTTGAATGTGTTGGTATGTATCAGTTTTGTAGAGAGAATTCGTAAGGTATTCGTAATGTAAAAGTCGAGTGTTAAGGGTGGAAAAACCGTTCTTTAATTCGGAAAATTGAAGCCTATTTATAGGGAAAACGGAACTGCGCTTCACGCGCCTGCTGCGCCAGGCGAAGGCTGTGTAACACACAAACACATGTCAGGTGCACATTGGTGCGCCTGATGCGGCATGGCCAATCATCAGTGCCCACGTGGCACACGCTTTTAAAAAAAGATAAAATTGACAGCTTGTGCATCGCACAGAGAAGTGCGCTCGGCGCACGACTCTGTGTGACACACAGTTCTACGTGGCAGTCTTATGCACTTGGCGCACGGCTGTGCGCTCAGTGCAGGCAGGTGCGCTCAGCGCACCGCCTTGGTTTTGACACGCTTTGACAACTTTTTGATAAAAACGCGTTTTGACGATTTTCTCTCATCTTTTGACTCCAGAAATCTGTTTTACAGGATAAAATCTAATTTTAATTATAAAAATATCTTTGAAAATATTTATTTTTTTAAAATAAAACAATTAATTATCAATGAATAATTAAATGGGCTTTTTCAAAGAATTGGGCTGAAAATATTATTAAATATCATGAATAATTAAGTGGGCTTTAAAATACGATTTTGGATCATTAAAATACGCTTTAACACTTTCAAAATAGTTTGGGCTCTTCAGATTGTTCTGCCCTTGGGTCGGACCAATTAAGACCGTGGTATGTTTCATCATTGGGCCCTTAAATGGGGAGACACGATTATGTGTCTACAATCATACACACCTTTGTTTCTTCTAAACTCGGTCCATGAGCTTTACTAAACCTTCCATGGCTTCCATCTACTCCCTTAGTAAGCATAAGCCCAAGATCTTCATTTGGTGTCTCATTTGATCTTGCATCAATATTTATTTCATATTTTTTGGAAAAAGAAAAAAAATTCAAGTACTAGGGCACGTAAACTTCCAAAAAAAATTTGGTTCAACTATAATAGATTCTTCAAATTTTTAAAATTCTAGTATGTGGGAAGGAACTGTTAGAAGTTTCAACCATGGTGGATTCGAAGAAAATGAGTATTTATCTTATGATGGAACCAAATTTTTTGTAAGATTTCATATCTAACTAAAAAAAAGTTGTGTGGTCAAAGATGGTGGAAGAAAAAATAGAGAGGAGGATGATATGAATTTAGCTAGCTTTTAATTTCACTCAAATCTTCATATCTCATTTAAATTGGATAAATCAAATGTAGCTAGAAAAGTTGGGAATAGCTTAGAAAACCACTAGTTGAAAAAACATCATCGGATCCGATAAAAACAGAGGCACCGATCGGGTTTTGAGTGGACTCATTTGGATTCGGAGTGGTTGACAAAAGTCAATCGGCTCGGTTGAAAACCGGATTAGTTACTCATTAACCGATCCAGGTTTTCACAAGAATCAGACCCGTTATTTGTAAACCGATCCGGTTTTCACCAACAACTGGGTCGGTTGAGCTTGGATTTGAATTAAATAAAAATTTGGGTCGAGGCCTCGCAGTAGTACAAAGCACTCCGACCAACTTAACATTCATCATATCCAAAAATATCAAAAAGAATTAGCAACTAAAATAACATTGAAATTAAATAAAACATTCAAGAAACCAACACAAATTCGCACTAAACTAAAAGATACAAAATAAAAAGATAAAACAGACAAGCCAACTAACAAAAAATAAAAAATTGAAAAATGAACAATATTCAGCCAACAAACGAGAAATTAAAAATTAATAAACGAAAAAATCTACGAAACCCTAATTACAAAATAATTATAAAAAATAAAAAAACAACAAAACCCTAATTACAAAATAATAATAAAAAATGAAACCATAGGGTATAAAAAAACCCTAATTACAAACTAATTATAAAAGACGAAATTCAAATTACAAAAAAACCAGCATTACCATATTCGGGAGAATGGACTTCGATTTTAGGGTTGAGCGGTGGTTGAAGAACATCACAACAACATCATTGAAGATGAATACGACGATGAAATATGGAAAGTCGCCATTAACGCAAAGAACAATGAAGGTCTAGGGCGGTTATGAAGCGTTCACAATTATGAGAGAGAAAGTTCAGATTGATTTTGACCTGGTGTAAAATATCCCAAAAAAAAAACCCAAAAAATTGTTTGTTAGATGAAGAGAATAGAATGACGTAGATCAAAACAAATAATTGTTCTAAAATTTATAAATGATGTAGAGAGAGATCGAAGCACATAAATGATGGAGAGATCCAAGAGATGGATGATGGAGAGATTGAAGAGAATTTATGTGATTTTACTCTATTCAATTAGGTGATGGAGATTAAAGAGATGGATGATGGAGAGATGGTTGGGTTTAATTAGGTGAGGAGGAGAGATAAGAGAAATGGGGAGAATTGAGAAAGAGAGAGAGATGCGTGAAAATGGGGAGAGGTTTGGGTTTATTTGGTGAGTGGGGCCGAGATTGTTTAGGGAAGAGGTGAGAGAGAGTTTAGGCTAGGTGTGATATTGGGCCCAGGCGTGGCTATTATAAGGGAGGCGTGAAAATGGGTACCCAAAAATATTGGGTTAACTGATCCGGTATGGAGAACCAGATTGGTAAACAAAAACTGATTCGATTCTCCTCTCAACTTGATCAGTTAATTGGCCTAATATTTTTCTCCCAATAAAATTGAATTTACTGATTCGATTTTGGGAGAACCGAATCAGTTTCTTTTTGTCAATTAACGTTTTTTCCACTAGTGAATCTAGTTTTAGGAAGCTGATTTTCCTGGTTTTGCACTGTCTTAATTGTAAGCTAATTTTATGAGCTAATTGTCTATGCTTATTCCTTGAGCAAGCTAATCTAGTGTATTAAGAAAGTAGGTGGCCACCCATGCCTTTGAGGTGGAATCTTTAGCCACTCACGAGCTTACCCAGTAAAGGTGGAAACTTCCTAATTAGTACCGCACCGTAAGAAATGGCAAGCAACAACCGTTGTTTGTTTCTATTTTGGGTTACTTTCTTTTCTAGTCCAATAAGGTGAAAGAAGCAATCTGTTTTCATACTTCAAGACTAGGAAAGCAACCTGCTATTTCAAGTTGTTTAAAGTATCCAATTACAAGTAAAAGCCAGATTTTTAATGAAGTTACCGTAAGAAAATAGGGCAACAACTTTTTTTTAGAGATTTTTAATGCTTTCTTTGATTAGTTTAATACTTTAGTTATTGTGATCTTGTACTATGAATAGCCTAGATCTATTAGCTTCTAAGTGTGTATTGTTTTTGAATTAAATAGTTTACATAGAGCTCATCATAGAATTGTGAATTCTAAAGTGCACGAAACTGCAATTTTGTGTGGAAATCTAAGAACCTCTGCAAGTCGAGACATGGGAGCCTATCTTTATTGTTTTCCTTAATTTGTCTCTCTAACTAAAAACATAATAAAAAAAATGTGAGTTTAGCTAGTTAGGGATTTCCACCAATAATAAAGTGTTCTCATCTTCTCATATAAGGATTGTTCTCAAAGTCTTCTCATGTTCTCATATATAACTAGTAAGAATCTTATGGAATTGATTATGAAGATTTTGTGCAAAAAGGGACAACTAGAATTCGAGGGTGGAATACTAGATATTTGTTAGAGGGTAAATTTCTAGTCCACGTGGCAGCATGCTCTTAGTACCATTTGTGTTAGTTTGCATATCCAAGTGGCATTGTGTAATTGCGTCAGCGGAGGAGATTAGGATTGCTGACTTGGCAAGTGGTTGAAGGCCTCCAACAACTTAGGGAGAGGCCTTGAGTTCGGGAGAAAATGGGGCGGATTGTGACCACCTGTTGAGATATTCCAAGATTCCTTTAAAATAGGATCTTACGCTTATCACTATCATCAAACGGCTACAAAAGGCAACATACATATTGTTTTACTATAAATAGACTTTAGGAGCTCACTTTTTATCACATCTCCTTTACTACTATCTCTCTAGCTCAATCAATCCCTTATATTCAGAAGCAATTGCTACATAGTGAATTCGCAAGATACAATCCTCGTGTGGTTTTTCCCTCTTTTATAAGGGTTTCCACGTAAAATTTTCCTCGTGTTCTTTACTAATGTTTTCACTTTATTTTGCGTGTTCATCTTGTTCACATTGCAAGTTAATGGACATCCCCCTCTCCGAGCCAATTGGTCCTTGTGTGAAATTTGCCTAAAACAATTTGGCGCCCACTGTGGGGCTGATAACTAATAAGCAATCTCGCTAATCTCAGCAATTTGCCAGATGTTATAGCCGAAATTAGCAACGAAGTCGGAACCCTAGAAACTCCCAACCCTCCCTCTAAGCAGCCGAATCAGGAAGCCATGACTCAAATTCTGGGAGCCATCGACAAGCTTAAGAAGTCACTTAGGGAAGAGATCGCTGTCTAATCTGTGCATTTTGAAAGGAAGATTGATGCTCTCCGCACCCTGATGCTGTCTATGGCATCACTTGCTTCCAACTCTCGGAGGCAGTGTCGTCATGATCTCGGGCCAGCGTTGCTATGCAACTTGATATGGACAGACTGGTCCATCAAGATGTAGAAGACGCCAAGGAAAGGCAAATGATGCAAAGGCAACTTGGCTGGGTAAAAATGTGCAAAACGCCGCCTCCACAAGTGTGGCTGGAGATCCGTTGTACGAGCGACTTAGGCAGGTCGAGGAAATGATCTTGAAGATTCTAGGAGTGCCCAGACCTGTCGATAAAGCTTGTTTGATGAGCTATGTCGATTCGCCATTTGCAGATGACATCGCCCTCGTCAAAATTCCAAAGCGTTTCAATGTTCCTACCATGAAGCTTTATGACGGAACGATAGATCCTAGCGAACATGTCGCGCTATATAAGCAGAGAATGATCACCATCCCCGTACCGCGAGAAATGTGCGAAGCTTACATGTGCAAGGGCTTTGGGTCAACATTGTCACGTCCTCCTCTTCAATGGTTCATTAATCTACCTGATGGTGCTATTTCTACTTTTGTAGGTTTGGAAACCTCCAATTTGCTAGCAGCATACGCTTGGAAAAGCAAACCTGTAATACCCCTCATGATTGCTTTAAAAGGGATTTAGCAGGCTACTCATTCTAATAAGATGCATCTTTCTTCTAGGGAGCTTAATTCCTTAGTTACTCCACAGTTAAGCGTGCTTGGCTGGGAGTAGTCTTGGGATGGGTGACCTCCTGGGAAGTTTCTCAGGGTGTGTATGAGTGAGGACAAAATGCGCCGGAAGAACATGTGTTGGTTACTGAGGACAGTTGTTGGCCCTGGATGCGCATTGGTGACAATATACTCGACCCCAGATGGGTCGGGTGTTACAAATAGGACAGTTGTTGGCCCTGGATGCGCATTGGTGACGATATACTCGACCCCGTATGGGTCGGGTGTTACAAATGATATCAGAGCAACCCTACACCGCGTGCTGATCGTGTGGATTATTAATCCAAGGTTAGACGCCTAGTGGGGGAGGATTCTAGGGCTATATCACCGGCTGCGTGTCGAATATGTGATTAGTTTCCAGGCTGGGGCGACCCACAGGTCGTTGTGGCCGAATATGTGGAGTCCTCAGGTGCAACGAGGGAGTTGTTGTCCTCAAGTGGGGGTGTATGTAATACCCCTCATGATTACTTTAAAGGGGATTTAGCAGGCTACTCGTTCCAACAAGATGCATCTTTGTTTTAGGAAGCTCATTTCCTTAGTTACTCCACAGTTAAGCATGCTTGGCTGGGAGTAGTCCAAGGATGGGTGACCTCCTGGGAAGTTTCTCAGGGTGCGCATGAGTGAGGACAAAATGCGTCAGAAGAACTTGTGTTGGTTATTGAGAAAAGTGGTTGGCACAGGATGCGCATTGGTGACGATATATACTCGACTCCGTATGGGTCGGGTGTTACAAAATTACTGTAACACTCCATCCTGTAATAAGACAAATAGAGAAAATGTAGAGATTTTATTAAAGAAAAGACGATAGCGGAAATATCGTCAAGACGAATATGTCACTCTACGGTTCAGAATATACTAATCAAACTTGAAATTTAAATCCCAAATTAATTTGAACCATAAATGCAAAAGGAGGCAAAACAACCACATAAACCCAAACTAACAAAAATAAGAAATAAAATATGATGTCTTATAAGCCTAATAAGTCTTTATCTCACAACCCACAACCCAAAAGATCTACTCTTCATTTTTACCTGCAAAATATAACAACCACCTCCACAATCAGTGGGGAGTAACTAACAGCTCTCCCAGCCCAATTAGGATCCATATAAGAGTTATAACAGACTTAATAGATAAGTTAGAAAAACAACAATTCAAGAACAAACACGAGTAAAAATATAAATCCCTTAAGGAATGCATAATATAACATGGTTGACAAAGAATAACATGGAAGTAACAAAATGTATAAATATATATATGAATATTAATTAAGGAACAACACAAGAGATCAAATAAATCAATAAGTTAAAAAAAAAAATTTAGAGTCACCACTCAAGGCTTCCATGGCCCAAACAACCCTTCAAATAAAATACCCAATACTCAAAATAATAGTTTCTTCTTTATTACAAAATAAATATATATAAATATATAAAAAAAATATAAAAGTCTTTGAAATTTTCTTAAAAAAAACATTAAATAATAATAAATCAAATAACTCATCTATAATATAAAAACAAAGATACATAAATATCATGAAGATGCTACAAGCTATACTTCACATTGTTAAAGCTGCAAGTTCTGGTCAAAACTAAACACAAGCTTTAATATATAGTAGCAACAACACACGCAGCATCATACCACTATGTCCATATCACATACTAACAACATCATACAACCATACTTCACACATACTAACATGTCCCAGCAACAGGTATAGCAAGGCGTGATATAGCAGTAGCGAAACAACAACACTTAGCAATTCTATAGTATGCAGATCAGTAGGTAGCAGCAACAAGCAGTGTCTATAGCATGAAAAATTAAAACAGTGCAGCAGCATATAAACATGAGATATGGCGAAACTGTACCAAGCAATCAACACATGCTATAACTTCGAGCTCATATAAAAAAATGGGTAATACTATAACATGATTTCCTACATCATACAACTACGCCAAGATTACATAGTACCACAAAACAAGAAATCATTTATCCTAAACATAAGAAATTTAATCCCAACAAGAAGCATACATTAAACATAAAATGTACTAGCATCATAAACATCCACAAGTCACGAAATACATCACCAAGTTACAAGAATAATGCACGGTATCATCAACAAAATGATATATGTATTACTCAATCTAACATGATACTACAACCCCAAATTATAACCCAAGTATTATAATCAGTATAATTCCTATGCGAATTCTGAACGATCTAGGGTCGCCGCTAGTTACCTGGGCCAACTGGAGGAGTGTAGAACAGCGGTCTAAACTTCTTCACGACGTGCGGCGTCTTCCTCAACGTGCTCCCTTCCTAGCAATTCAAACAATGATCTTGACGATGCGCAATTATAAGAAAAAAATGAAGAAATAAAAAATGGTGGAAGAATAGTCTTATTTTGAGGAGTAAGCTTGGAAGACTTTTCCCTCTTTTCTCTTCACTTTGGCCGGCTAATATGGAGGTTATGGACAGCAAATTATGTTGTTATAACAGCTCCAAAGAAGGATAAGAAGAGATTATGAAAGAGAGGGTTACAAAGCCAAAATAAGGGAATTAAAGTGGGGGCTTACAAGGGGGTTATAAACTCTTCAACTATTCTGAATATTACCCTTCATTGCTCAGCATTTTTCGCCAGCATACTTGTGTACGTAGAAAGTCGAACTTTGCTCGGGACATAAATGGTCCAAAACGCTACAACGTCGCTAAAATATAAAACGGAGCTTAAACATGTAGTTTAGCTACTATAAAATATATAATTTCTGATCAAATAATTTATAAAAATATAATATATTATAAAGTTGACAAAATACATATTTATAAGATATAAAAGTTTTAAGGATAAAATATTCTAATTTTAACGGCAAAATAACAGTTAAGGGAAAATAACGCGAAAAATTAGGAGCGAAATTTCGAGGTGTTACAATCACTCCCCCTTATGTAAGTTTCGTCCACGAAACTTGAAATAACAAATTTTTTTGAAAGAAAGAACAAATGAGATTTACGAGAAGAGAACCAGAATTCACATCCGCCCTCGCACGAGTCATCACGTAGATTCAATTCTTTGCAGGAGTAGAGGATCCAGACGGCTTAGCAACCTTAGTGTTGGCTGTCATGACATTAGGATTCTTTGGACACTAGGAAACCTTGTGCCCCTCCTCTTTGCAGTAATAACATGCAAATGTAGAACCATCACAATTCTTGCTAGGATAAAGTGTCTTCTCACACTTACGACACTTAGACGGATCATACGTCTGCTTAAACCCAAAACTCTGTTGATCTTTGCTGTCGTTACTAGGATCATACCTTGGCTTCTTAGCCTCACTCGACACATAAGTCACTACAGGCTTCTTAACAGTCACAGCCCTCGTATCCTCTTCTTCCTTGAAAGAAGCATGTGACTCAAAGCGATCTTATACGCTCCCTGAAAAGTAGTAGCTCCAGAACTCAACACATGGGTCCTTACTTTCGGATCCATCTTCTTGATGTACCTCTTCACCCTCTCAGCCTCGATTGGTATAACAGTAGTAGTAAATCTGGACAACTCAGTAAACTTGTCCGTGAACTCCTGAATCGACATAGACCCCTGATATAAAGTAAGGAACTCCTCCTGTTTCTGCCAGCGGAGCTCATCAGGATATAACCTTTCCTTCAGTTTGGTAGCAAACTGGGCCCACCCAAAACCAGGTGTAGCAACACAACTTTCTCGAAGAGTACTCCACCAATTATCATCCTCCATTTTCAAATAGTAGGTACCAATGGGCACCATCTCTCCAGCAGGGCAACCTGTAGCAGCAAATAACTTCTCCATCTCCTGGAGCCAACTTTCTAAGATGACGGGATCAGCAGCACTCGCATAGGTCGGCGGTCGATGACGGTCAAAACGATCAAAAACAGATAGCCCATTAGAAGGGGCAGCGCTATGGCTTGCCAATGATATGATGGCATTCTCTAATGCCTGACGCCTACGTCGTGCAGCTTCCTTACGAGCACTCAAACTACGACGGGGAGGCATCCAACAAGGAAGAAAAATGGTTATTTCTTACAATTACAATCAATAAAGGCACATAGCACGTTATATAACAAAATAGTTCCCAAGGCTTTCTTCCTACCCAAGTAACTCTCACTAAGTTCTTTTCTTAAAGCTTAAGATACTAATTATCCTAGATGCAACAACTACACATTTCCCATGAAATATGTAGCAACTCAATGAGAGTTTTTGGATCATTTGCTCTGATACCAATTGTAACACTCCGTCCTTTGATAAGACAAAATAGAGAAAATGTAGAGATTTTAATAAAGAAAAGACGATAGCAGAAATATCGTCAAGACGAATATGTCACTCTACGGTTCATAGTATACTAATCAAACTTGAAATTTAAATCCTAAATTAATTTAAACCAAAAATACAAAAGGAGGCAAAACAACCTCATAAACTCAAACTAACAAAAACAAGAAATAAAATATAATGTCTTATAAGCCTAATAAGTCTTTATCTCACAACCCACAACCCAAAAGAGCTACTCTTTATTTTTACCTGTAAAATATAACAACAACATCCACAATCAGTGGGGAGTAACTAACAGCTCTCCCAGCCCAATGAGGATCCATATAAGAGTTATAAGAGACTTAATAGATAAGTTATAAAAACAACAATTCAAGAACAAACACGAGTAAAAATATAAATAACTTAAGGAATGCATAATATAACATGGTTGACAAAGAATAATATGGAAGTAACAAAATGCATAAATATATATATGAATATTAATTAAGGAACAACACAAGAGATCAAATAAATCAATAAGTTAAAAAAAATATAAATAATAGTTTGAGAGATAACTGAACGCTAGTGGACAACCCACTTCCTATGTAATGTCAGATCGCAACCTCCATGACAGCCTATGGGCTACATTCCCTACTGCATGTGTCTAAGAATGGCCAAACTCCCGATGCAGCGTAGGATTACGTCCCCATCGACCTCTCAGACGACAACAAAACCAAGGTATACCTAGGATTACGTCCTATATGGTTTGCATGTTCTTCACCTCGGGATTAAGTCCCTTCGGATAATCTTGCTCTCAAATAAAAATAATAATAATATAATAATACTCAATCACCAAATACATGGATGCCGTTAAGGCCTTACACCAAATCAACAGAAATTTTATAGTCACCACTCAAGGCTTCCATGGCCCAAACAACCCTTCAAATAAAATACCCAATACTCAAAATAATAGTTTCTTCTTTATCTCAAAATAAAGATAAATATATAAAAAAAATATAAAAGTCTTTGAAATATTCTTAAAAAAAACATTAAATAATAATAAATCAAATAACTCATCTATAATATTAAAACATAGATACATAAATATCATTAAGATGCTACAAGCTATACTTTACATTGTTAAAGCTGCAAGTTATGGTCAAAACTAAACACAAGCTTTAATATATAGTAGCAACAACACACGCAGCATCATACCACTATGTCCATACCTCATACTAACAACATCATACAACCATACTTCACACATACTAACATGTCCCAGCAACAGGTATAGCAAGGCGTGATATAGCAGTAGCGAAACAACAGCACTTAGCAATCTATAGTATGCAGATCAGTAGGTAGCAGCAACAAGCAGTGTCTATAGCATGAAAAATTAGAACAGTGCAGCAACATGTAAACATGAGATATGGCGAAACTGTACCAAGCAATCAACACATGCTATAACTCCGTGCTCATATAACAAAATAGGTAATACTATAACATGATTTCCTACATCATACAACTACGCCAAGATTACATAGTACCACATAACAAGAAATCATTTATCCTAAACATAAGAAATTGAAGCCCAACAAGAAGCATACATTAAACATAAAATGTACTAGCATCATAAACATCCACAAGTCACGAAATACATCACCAAGTTACAAGAATAATGCACGGCATCATCAACAAAATGATATATGTATTACTCAATCTAACATGATACTACAACCCCAAATTATAACCCAACTATTAAAATTATTATAATTCCTATGCGAATTCTAATCGATCTAGGGTCGCCGCTAATTACTTGGGCCAACTGGAGGAGTGTAGAACAGCGGTCTAAACTTCTTCACGACGCGCAGCGTCTTCCTCAACGTGCTCCCTTCCTAGCAATTCAAACAATGATCTTGACGATGCGCAATAATAAGAAAAATATGAAGAAATAAAAAATGGTGGAAGAATAGTCTTATTTTGAGGAGTAAGCTTGGAAGAGTTTTCCCTCTTTTCTCTTCACTTTGGCCGGCTGATATGGGGGTTATGGACAGCAAATTATGTTGTTATAACAGATCCAAAGAAGGATAAGAAGAGATAATGAAAGGGGGGGGGGGTTACAAAGCCAAAATAAGGGAATTAAAGTGGGGGGTTACAAGGGGATTATAAACTCTTCAACTATTCTGAAAATTACCCTTCATTACTCAGCATTTTTCGCCAGCATACTTGTGTACGTAGAAAGTCGAACCTTGCTCGGGACATAAATGGTCCAAAACGCTACAACGTCGCTAAAATATAAAACGGAGCTTAAACACGTAGTTTAGCTACATACTATAAAATATATAATTTCTAATCAAATAATTTATAAAAATATAATATATTATAAAGTTGACAAAATACATATTTATACGATATAAAAGTTTTAAGGATAAAATATTCTAATTTTAACGGTAAAATAACAGTTAAGGGAAAATAACGCGAAAAATTAGGAGCGAAATTTCGGGGTGTTACAAAACCAGTGACCCGTACCGGGTTCTCCAAAGCTATGGCGAACCTTTGAGAGACTACCTTAATAGGTTCAACCGCGAAAAGGTTTCTATCCCTAAATACGACGCCTTGATGGCTATAAAAGCCTTCAGGAGAGGTTTGCTCGAAGAATCAGAGCTATACAAAGAATTGACCAAGTATCCTTGCCCAACTTTCGAAAATGCCCAAGCCAAGGCTCTTGTGCAAATCCGATTTGAAGAAGATGTCGATACTCGAAAAGGTGCGGCAGAACTTGATAGAAATGAAAGAAAAGCTCTAGGTAATAGTAATATGCGAGACAACCGATTCAAGCCCTATTACAAAGAAGCTGCGCAACGTGATGTCGATATGGTGGACTCCTCCAGTTGGGCCAGAGCTCCAAATCATCCCCCAGCAATCAGAGAATACAACTTCAACGTTAGTCCCATTGGACTAGTCAACAATCTTGGCATGTTAAACGATGCCGTCAGATGGCCAAAAAGATCAGACCAGCTATCAGACAAAAAGGATTCGTCAAGATGGTGCAACTTTCATGCATATATCGGTCATACAACGAATGAATGCATCACAGTAAGATGAGAAGTGCACACTTGTAAAGGAAAGGGTTATTCATAGATCTCATGACTGACAAGGCAAAGGCAACAGTCCAGCGCCAAGTAGCAACATCAGAAAGGTCGCCAGCTCCACCGCAGCCAACTAGGATAATCAACCTTATATCTGGAGGGGCAGATGTATGCGGTCAAACATACTCTGCCGCAAAATGCCACACAAAAGAAAACGCCACAGAGAAACCAATTAACATAAGCAGAAAAGAAAAATCAGATTACCTGCCTATATCTTTCAATGAAGTAGGTGCCACTGACTTGGCAGATCCACACCATGACGGTCGAGTAATATCTCTCACAATTGTAAATTGCCTCTTGCGAAGAGTACTTGTCGACAACGGTAGCTCAGCAAACATCCTCATGTTAGATGCACTAAAGGATATAGGGATAAGCGAATGAGACATCCATGAAGTCCGCAATCCTTGTGGGATTTAGTGGCGAAGCAAAGAACACACTTAGCGAGATCATCTTGCCTACATATCCAAGGCGTTAATATCTAGGTAATATTCCTAGTCATTAACTGTTTATCTTCTTACAATGTTATTGTTGGCAGGTCTTGGATACATGACATGAAGGCAGTGCCATCTACCTATCACCAAACCATCAAGTTCCCTTCCAAATGGGGAGTGCAAAGATAAAAGAAGATCAAAAGTTGGCAAAAGAATGTTACAAGACAGCCTTGAAGCCATCTGCAACAAGCAATTTCCCAGCATAACAACTACAACAACGGATCATCGAGGAATATGCAGAACCTGACGCAAAACCAATTGAAGAAATCATCCTTGACCCGTCAAAACCTAAGCAAAGTATAACAACTACAACAACAACGGACCATCGAGGAATATGCAGAACCTGACGCAAAACCAATTGAAGAAATCATCCTTGACCCGTCAAAACCTAAGCAAATAGTTCGAATCGGGGCAGATACCCAAGGAGAATTGCGAGAACGCCTAATTGACTTCATGAGGAAAAAAATGTTGATTGCTTTGCTTGGTCACATGAGGACATGGTTAGTATCAACCGTAAGGTAATTACCCACACACTTAATGTTAATCCTATCCACATGCCTCTCAAGCAAAAGCGTAGGAAATTTGCACCGAAACACAATGAAGTAATCAACAAGGAAGTGCAAAATCTCCTAAAAACTGGCAAGATAAGAGAGGCAAAATATCCAGACTGGCTGGCGAATATGGTGGTGGTGCCCAAGAAGAATGGGAAATGGTGAGTGTGCATAGATTTTATGGACCTCAACAAGGGTTGTCCAAAGGACCCATTCCCTTTTCTTCATATTGATCCCATGGTAGATGCCACTGTTATACCCCTCATGATTGCTTTAAAAGGATTTAGCAGGCTACACATTCCAACAAGATGCATGTTTTTTTAGAGAGCTCATTTCCTTAGTTACTCCACATTTAAGCGTGCTTGACTGGGAGTAGTCCGGGGATGGGTGACCTCGTGGGAAGTTCCTCAGGGTATGCATAAGTGAGGACAAAATGCTCCGGAAGAACTTGTGTTGGTTATTGAGGACAGTTGTTGGCCCTGGATGCGCATTGGTGGCGATATACTCGACCCCGGATGAGTCTGGTGTTACAAATGGTATCAAAGCAACCCTATGACCACGTGCTGATCGTGTTAATAATTAATCCAAGGTTAGTCACCTAGTGGGGGAGGATTCTGGGGCTATATCACGGGCTGCGTGTCGAATATGTGATTAGTTTCCAGGCTGGGGCGACCCACAGGTCGTTCTGGCCGAATATGTGGAGTCCTCAGGCGCAACGAGGGCGTTGTTGTCCTCAAGTGGGGGTGTATGTAATACCCCTCATGATTGCTTTAAAAAGATTTAGCAGGCTACTCATTCCAACAAGATGCATCTTTCTTTTAGAGAGCTCATTTCCTTAGTTACTCCACTGTTAAGCGTGCTTGACTGGGAGTAGCCCGGGGATGGGTGACCTCCTGGGAAGTTTCTCAGGGTACGCATAAGTGATGACAAAATGCGCCGAAAGAACTTGTGTTGGTTATTGAGGACAGTTGCTGGCCCTGGATGCGCATTGGTGACGATATACTCGACCCCGGATGAGTCGGGTGTTACAGCCACAATATGTCATGTGTTTCTGACGTTTATGGATGCCTTCAATGGGTATAACCAGATCCTTATGCACCCTGATGATCAAGAAAAGACGACATTCATACCAAATTAAGGGATTTAATGTTGTAAAGTGATGCCTTTTCGCCATATACCCCTGACAAATTTGATTTTTCACCATATACCTCCATTGTTTTACAAAGGCACCATATACCCCCGACTTTTGAAATTTTTTACGGAATACCCTTAATGACTAACGAAAGTCAACTCCGTTAGTCATTTAGGGAAATTCTATTACTTATCGCTTAAATCCCTTTGTTAACTCCTAAGTGACTTAATTAACCCTAATTATTTCAAAAAAAGAATTATTTAATCTTTTATCTCTCCTTCATTCTTTTTCTCCCTTCATCCAAGCCACCACCACCCAGCAACCACCACCCAACCACTTTTTTCTTCAACTCCGCCACCGTCACCTAGTACGGGGCCACCACTTCAGTTCTCTCCACTTTCTCTCCTCTGAATTTAGTTTGAAATTTAGGAACGTTACTGGAAATTCTGGAACGTCGCCCAGTAACATTGCTGGAAATTCTGACGAAAACGTAGCTTAATTTAAGCGAAGATGTTGATGAATTGTGCGATTTAGTTATCAGACAGTGTAATAAAACTGTTGTTGCTGTTGACCTACGACCATCGCCTCCCCCAACCCCCTCGAGTTACGAGTACCCACTCCCACCCCTGCGACAATCTTCTCCTCCATTGTCGTCGCACTTAACTCCCTCGCTGCACTCCTCCTCATCATGGATTATCAACAGCACCAAAGGACAGGAGGAGAGAGAAAGAGTTATTGGAATCAAATTTTTCAGGGCTGGGGGAGGGGAAGAGGGGACTTTCGGGATTAGGCGAGGGGGAGGCAGGGTGATTTTCGGGGCTGGGGAAGGGAGGGTGGTGGTGACATTTGGTTGTTGACGCTTGGTGGTGTTGATGGTGTGTGGGCTTTAAGGTCGCCGACGTGATGTTGATGGTGGTGGTGTTGATGATGGAGCTAAGAGAATGAAATTAATGGTGGTGGTGGTGATGGTGGAGGGGAGAGATGGGGAATTTTTTTTTTAAAAAAAAGGGTTAATTAGGTTAAGAGTGATAAAGTCGTAAATAATAGCAAACGACAAGTTAACGTCCGTTAGAAAAGGGCAAATTGTGAACGTTTTCGGAATCTTAGGGGTATATGGTGAATATCTTAAGCATTGGGAGTATATGGTGAATTTACTAATTTGTCAGGGGTGTTTGGTGAAAGAACCGTAAATAAAATATTTGAAAAACAAATTGGGGACACCATGGAGATATACATTGATGACATGCTAGTCGAGTCCAAAAAAGTCGACGACCACATCGGCGTAAAAACTAATTATCCTATAAGATCTGTGATGAATAAGCTAGAGTTGTCACACAAAATTAGGTACGAACCATGGAAGGCCATCAAGTCGCAAGCTCTAGCCAACTTTGTGGGTGATTTCAGTCCAAATCTACAAGTTGAAGCCGACGAAGAGTTGCTGCAGTTGCTAGAGCAAACAACAAAGCCAAAATGGACCCTATGCACTGACGGAGAGTCAAACGCGAATGGAGCAGGATTAGGATTTGTAAAATAATCGCCACAAGGGGACATAATAGCACATGCTATACATTGTGAGTTCAAGGCAACCAATAACGAGGCGGAGTATGAAGCATTGATTATCGCTTTAAATGCAGTAGTAAAATTAAAAGTTATGTGAATTGACGTAAGTTGCAATTCTTTGTTAATTCTCAATCAATTTAATGGTTCTTACGCAGCCAAGGATCATAAAATGGCAAAATACTTGGAAGTTGTCAAAGATGTTGCTAGCAATTTTGATGTCTTATTAATCAAGCAAATACTACGGGAGCCAAATAACGAAGCAAACGCCTTAGCAGTCCTTAGCTCAGTCTCAGCAACACTGAATTTCAGCAACATCCCTATTGTGCACATCATGTAGCCTACAACAGGCAGATGCCAGCTAAACGAAACCAACACTGTAGTTGCATCTAATGAAGCAGATTAGACGAAAGAATACATCCATTGGTTTAAGGAAGGCATCCTACCCAGTCCACTTGTAGATACGCGAACTTTCATGGTAAAAGCATCCCATTTTATTTTAATTGACAATACACTATTTCACAAGTTAGTTGCAGGTCCCTACCTAAGATGCCTGAGGAAGAACGAAGTACCAATTGTCTTGACTCTTGCGCGAACTACATGATGGCGAATGTGGCAACTATTCCGGTGGCAGAAGCCTATCCAACAAGGCGCTCATAATGGGTTTTTATTGGCCCACTATGAGGAAAGATGCCATGGAGTACGCTAACAAGTGCGACGCTTACCAAAAACACGCCGCAGTTGGAATGGACATAGTTGGCAAACTTTCACGACTCCATCCTATTTTGGCACCTTGGCCATTCATGAAGTGGGGAATGGACATAGTTGGCAAACTTCCGCAAGCCCCAGGATAGCGAGTGTTCATGCTAGCCATGACGGATTACTTCTCCAAATCGATTGAAGCAGAAGCCTACATGCAAGTCACTGACGAAGAGGTAATATCGTTCACTAAACGCAACATACTATGCAAGTTTCGTATCCCCTCAAAAATCATTTGCGACAATGGCTCGCAATTCATAAGTCGAAAGACACGCAAATTTTGTCAAAAGTGAAACATTAGGCTTGACACATCAACACCAAGGTACTCGCAAACCAATGGGCAAACAGAATCCAGTGACAAGATCGTTGTCAACAACATCAAGAAGTGAATCGAAGAAGTTGGAGGAACATGGGCTGATAACTTGCCTATGATACTTTGGTCCGATAGAACAACTCCTAAGAACCCAACTAACCAAACTCCTTACTCTATAGTTTTTGGTTGCGAAGCAGGCATTGCTGCAGAAGTATATGTGCCAACAGCAAGATATGGACTCATGATTGAGACAAGAACGACGCAGAATTGGGCCATGATCTGGATACCATTGACGAAGTCAGAGACTCGACCAAGATCAGAATGGCATCCTACCAACAAACAGTGTCAAGGAGGTACAACAAGAACATAAAGATCAAGCAATTCCAATTTGGAGATTGGGTCCTCAGCAAAAAACATTTCAAGATACTAAAGACCCCAAGGTAGACAAGTTGGCAGCAAATTGGGAAGGACCCTACCAGATTCAAATGGTAATAGGCGATGGTGCATACAGGTTAGTCACCAGAAATGGCGTGCAAATACTGCGAAGTTGGAACGCAACTCACTTAAAACAATATCACTTCTAAACCTTACTTGTCATTTTTTTATATCTATTTTACATTTTCCTCTTGAACACTTACTTACTTAAGCATGGGAGGGTCGTTCGCAAAATGCCAACGATCTAAGTCTGAAAAGTTGTGTTTGCAAGGGGCTAAAACGCTAGGCGCAACTTCCCAGGCAACATCGGTCGACCTCGTCCAATCAAAACGCTCAAGTAACCTCTATCCGGCAAAATATTCAAGCAACTTGTGGAAGCAAAACGCAGTAATTTTCCCCCTCAACCCTACTCCTACATTCCTTCTTTCTTTTTTCTTTTCAAGATCACATACTGACTTAAGCATCGGAGGGTCGTTGACAAAATGCCAACGATCTAGGTTTGACAAGTTATTTTGCGAGCGGCTGGAATGCTAGATGTAACACTGACCTACTTAGCACTACCAGGATAGTCAACCAAACGCGCGAGATAGAACGAAAAGATACACGTTAATGTCCTAAGCAACATGACATCTTAAGATGCAACAAGTCAAGGGATGTGCAGAAATGGCAAAGACGTAATTAGCTTGCTACTTTGCATTACTTCATCCATAAATGAAGTTCTAATGTAAGGATGAGGCTTTTATCCCTTACTTTATGTAAATCGCATTTTTAAGTTGTATGGATTTCGAAAGTTTGATGAATAAAAACACTCTTATGCAACATTGCATTTACGAAAGTGAGTTACACCAATTTTTTAAAATATGCACTAAAACCACAGTTGTAAAAGAACAAAGTGATACATAACGCCAACTTCAAAACGGAAAGACGTTTTTGGTTAGCAAAGACATCCATGCATGAGACAAAAAATAGAGTACAAGCCATTCTCGAACGAGATAGCAAACAGAACAAGCACAGGCAGATGGACAAATTGGCAAAACAATTCAAACAAATTGCGACAACTAGCAAAGGCAAACAAAGTAAGAAAACATCAAATTGTCATTAGTTGGTTCCCCAATAAGGGAGGAAGCATAAAAGCCACACAAAGTCTTTCCTAAAAATATGTTCGTAACAAGCAGAGCAACCATGCAAATAAATTAAAAACCTACTCCCATGAGTAGGCGCAAAAACAAATATAATAATCTTGAACTTGCTCTTATGAGCAAGTAAAAACACACAAGTCTGAGAAATTGTTTAGAAAAGTTGAAATGAAAGGTAGAATCAAGGGGCATCTTCAGCAGTTTTGTCCGCATCTAGGTCAATTGGAATAGTAGATGTTATGGAGTAAAAATCCATTTACACAATGGCCATCAATCATTGGCAGCAATACAGTTATTCTGCACTGCCACTTGGCAGCAGGTGATTGGTTTGAAGATGGAAGCATAGATTGCCAACGTGGCAGGTTGTTGTGGCAGTTCCTAAAATAGTGGCAAGTGGAGAAAGAGGCAAACATAAAATCAGTGGTCCAATCAGTTGGCAAACAGTTAAGAAGATTAAGAAAGATCCCTAGAAAGTTGGAACTAACAAGCTGGAGCAAGTTGACAGATTATGCATAAACTGTCATTATTTCTATTATAAATACTCCTATTGTAAACCATGTAAAATAGATAAACTCTCTCCCACTCACTCATAACCCTAAAAACTCTATTATGATCCACTCTCTCCCTAATTTTCCTTTCATATTCTTAATATGCCACATTTCTCTCTCTAACACGTGAGTTGCTGCCAATTAGGCAAAAATAGTGTACATGTACTACAAACTGCTACATAGTGAATTAGCAAGATTTCATCCTCCCGTGGTTTCCCTCTTTTCCAAGGGTTTCCATGTAAATTTATCTTGTATTCTTCATTATAATTTGCACTTTACTTTGCCTATTTATTTTGCTCGTATTGCAACTTATTCGTCAACCCCTCTATAAGGCACTATGGTCGAAATTAGCAATGAAGCCGGAACCCCAACAACTTCCAACACTCCTTCCGATGTGCCAAATCAAGAGGCTATGTCGCAAATCCTGGGAGCCATTGACGATATGAAGAAATCCCTTAGAGAAGAGATCGACATTCAAGGTGTGCAATTTGAAAGGAAAACTGATGCCCTTCTGTAGGCGTGATTTATTTTGCCTACGCGGTGTGAGCGTCTATTTGACTACCCCATTGCAAAGGTTTTATTGAAAAATGTTTTGAAGTCGCCAACAATTCTTTAAAGGAAGACTCATAAACCTAATTGGATATTGGGAAATCATAGGGACAACTTAAGGACTTATCCAATGTAGATTTCCTCGTCATGACTCCATTCATGGTCAATGAACTATAGATTGAGTTCGGGGTGAGGGTACGAATACGGTCATAATGAACCACATCCACCCATTGTTGGCCTCTACTAAATATCGATTCATGTCAAGTTTTATGCAAAAGAATAACCAAATAATATTTTCATACATCCTAAAAATAATAGTCTAAGTTGGTTCATGATTCAGGAAACACATAAGAAGACTATTTTTAGTGGTATGTTATTAGTGTAACACCCCAGGGGCCCACTAGTAGATATTATCCTCTTTGGGCCCTAGCCCGCAAGGATTTGCTTTGGTGCAAAACCGAAGTCCTACCCAAAAGGCCTCTTCTAGGTTGAGGTGTCCACCTCTATATAAATAAGGCTTCGTTCTCCTCAACTTCCGATGTAGGATAGCCAAGATTTAGGCACCTTCTCCCCTCCTTTTAAAGAGTATGCGTCCCTGTAGGCACTATAGGACACCGGAATGGGCCCTGGCTCTGATACCATATGTAACACCCCAGGGGCCCACTAATAGATATTGTCCTCTTGGGCCCTAGCCCGCAAGGATTTGCTTTGGTGCAGAACCGAAGTCCTACCTTAAAGGCCTCTACTAGGTTGAGGTGTCCACCTCTATTTAAATAAGGTTTCGTTCTCCTCAACTTCCGATGTGGGATAGCCAAGATCTCAAGCACCTTGTCCACCTCTATATAAATAAGGCTTCGTTCTCCTCAACTTTCGATGTGGGATAGCCAAGATCTTCAGCACCTTCTCCCCTCCTTTTAAAGAGCCTGCGTCCCCGTAGGCACTACAGGACACCGGAATGGGCCCTAGCTCTAATAGCATTTGTAGCACCCCAGGAGCCCACTAGTAGATATTGTCCTCTTTGGGCCTTATCCCGCAAGGATTTACTTTGGTGCAGAACCGAAGTCCTACCCAAAAGGCCTCTACTAGGTTGAGGTGTCCACCTCTATATAAATAAGGCTTCATTCTCCTCAACTTCCGATGTGGGATAGCCAAGATCTTGAAAAGGAGGGAAGAAGGTGCCTAAGATCTTGGCTATCCCACATCGGAAGTTGAGGAGAACGAAGCCTTATTTATATAGAGGTGGACACCTCAACCTAGTAGACGCCTTTTAGGTAGGACTTCGGTTCTGCACCAAAGCAAATCCTTGCAGGCTAGGGCCCAAAGAGGACAATATCTACTAGTGGGCCCCTAGGGTGTTACAATTAGGCAACCAAAATTACAGGGAACCTAATAGGTTGTCCAAATTATCTGATTAATATTTGAACAGTTCTTTAGGTCTTGTTTAGCAGTAATAACGTGTGAGGTGATGAAGCATAAACAGGACAATCATGTAACATGCATGTATATGTAAAACAAATAAATAGAAAGAAAAAGGTTAGAATGTGCAAAAGGAACGTTTTTATATTAAAGATCTACATCATTAAAGAAACAATTAGTAACTTCAATATAAAAATAATGAATTTATTCAAGGAGCCTCAGGATTATACAGTGGCTTGGGTCTGAGAGATTGACAACATTCGGGACGAGCAATCGTGTATTTATGTCTGAAGATATGTGTTTTGTTTGTATATGTTTTGTGAAAATATGAGAGTTTTTAGAGAGAATTCGTAAGTATCTTCGTAGAGTTCGAAGCGTAAAGTCGTAATATTTTTAGATCCGGAAAACCGCAATGTATTTATATGAAAATACAAAAAAAACGATAGAAAAGTAACTGCACGTCGCACAGAGGAGTGCACCAGGCGCACGACTCTGTGCGACGCACAAAGCCACGTGTTAGACGCAGATTGGTGCGCCTGACAAAGTTGGACCTGCGCGCTTGGCACACATGGTGCGTCAGGCTTATCGCCTTGTGCCTGACATGCTTTGACAGCCTTTTTATAAAACGACTTTCACAAGATTTTCTTTTATCCTTTTAATCCGGAAATCTGATTTTACGGGATAAAATCCGAATTTAATTATAAAAATATCTTTGAAAAATATTTGTTTTATTTAAATAAAATAATTAATTATTATTAATCAATTAATTGGGCATTTTCAAAGAATTGGGCTCGAAATATTATTTATGGGCTCAAGATACAATTAATGATCACGAACAATTAATTGGGCTTTAAATTAAATACGATTTTGGATCGTAAAAAGAAACTTTAACACTTTTAAAATAGTTTTTGCTCTTCGGACTGCTCTGCCCTTGGGTCGGACCAATTAAGACCGCAGTATGTTTCATCATTGTATCATTAAATAGGGAGACACAATTATGTGTCTACACCTTCCCACCCAGATGTTGTCCATGGCATCAATGGAAAAATTCACATAAATAATCCCAACTTTCACCAATCTTCTGAAAATAATCCCAACTTTGAATTATTTTAGAATAATCCCAACTTTAGGGGGTACATTCTCAGAATAATCCGAATTATTAATTTTCAACGTATTATAGACCTAAAATGGATTAGTGTAGGCAAGAAAAAAGATTGTTTGGCTTATTTTGAGAAGGTCCCCTCAAAAGTTGAGATTATTTTGGAATAATCTAAAGTTGAGATTATTTTGAGAAGACGGGGTAAAGTTGGGATTATTCAACATCAATTGTGTCCAACTCTTGGAGGCAACTTTCTCATGAGATGGAAGGGCTCATCCCAGTCAATGCACATGCCAGATCTGACAATCCGCCAAGTAAAGGAGCCCATCTTGGTACCATGCCAGGATCAAAAGGATGGCACCAGCAAAGTCATACAAACGTTCCAGAAATTCTACCTAGGCAAACTGCATCTTTATTCTGCTTTTACAGGTGCATCCGCCTAAGCAGATCTGTTGTACAAGCGACCCAAATACGCAGATTCGCCATTTGCATATACCATTGCTCTAGTCAAAATTCTGAAGCGTATTGTTGTCCCTGCCATAAAGTTATATGTTGGAACGACAGATCCTAGCGAGCATGATGCGCAATATTAACAGAGGATGATTATTATTCCAATACCCCGCGAGATGCGAGATGCGCAAAGCTTGCATGTGCAAGGGATTTGGGTCGAATTTATCAGTTCCCGCCCTTCAATGGTTCATTAATCTACCTAATGGTGCTATTTATAGTTTTGCAGGTTTGGTGGACATGTTCAACCTTCAATTTACCAGTGGTGGACGCCTTGAGAAACAAACCAGCAACCTCTACCGGGTGATACTTCTACTACAAACTGCCAATTGTAAACCATGTGAATTGGCATGATATCATCCTCCCGTGGTTTTTCCATCTTTTCCAAGGGTTTCCACGTAAAATTGTCCTGTGTTCTTGACTATAATTTGCACTTTACTTTGCGTATTTATTTTGCTCGTATTGCAACTTTGTGGTCAACCCCTTCTCCAAGAAAATTGATCCTTGTGTGAAATTTGCCCAGAACAGTAGACACGCCAGGAATTGAAGTGTCCATATGGGTAGAAGCATCATCAACTTCCTCAGTGATTATTGCAGCAGCATTGGTAGCAACATTCACAACATCATGCCTCGTCGCGTCTTCCTAAGCCCTCCTCTCTGCCACTAGATCCCAAGAAGTGTAGGCTTTCCAGCAAAATACTCCTCCATGGTTTCGATTCTCGCTAGCCAATATTGGAGACCCATAGCTTCCAGATGGTCACTGTCTGCGCAGAAACCTTTGCAGCTTCCTCCTGTTGCTCCTTAAGGTGTTGCACCTGCTTTTGCTCCATCCTCACCTTTCCCATCCAATGCCTCGCTCTCTCTTCATCCTTCTCCTTCTCCTTGATGAGAGAAGCAACTTTGTCAGCCATCTCAGTTAAATTTTGATGAGTGGCAAGAAAGGCTGGTGCGCGCGGATGTGTCGTGTGCACCGCACCCAACCAAAGATAAAATTTCTCCTACTCTCATACACACTAAGCAAGTATAATGGAAGTAGGGGTCGTATCCACAGGGAAACAGGGACGAGCTTTATATTCAGCGTGATCCAATACCTAGATTAAGCTAAGGGCCGAGAAACCTAATAACAAGGGGGGTTTCAAAAGAGTTATGATTAAACTACAACTAACTAGCATATAAACAAAATGAGAAATCAATATGGAAAGATCTTGAATCCGATTAACATCCACTTCAATTCATTATCGATCATTGAACATCCACTCTGATTATTTCCATAATTATCTATTGTCAAGAACTAATCTCGCATTCTCCTTATTCTTAGTTGAATAGCACGATCAGCGTGACTATAAAACCCTAACTAAAGGATAACCTAGTCCGATCAGTGTCTAAGTTCAATCCAATAGCAGCAATAAACACAGAGAACCAATAGACCTGCTAATGTCATACACGCGATAAACATTCAACAGTTGATTCAATTTTCCTAAGAAATAACCAATAAGACGATCTGCATCTAAGTTACTCCCTAGTTTGCTACAAATTGATAAAAGAATAAAACAATCTGATTCTATTCTTAAATCTAGCATTAGATTAATTACACAATTAAACTAGTAACGTTCCTAGCATAATTATGCAATAATCAAAAATCACAAGCATAGAAATTGAACCATAATCAAGTAAAATAGATAGAGAGGAAAGATCTCACAATAACGGTTGAAGCTTCATGTTAATCTCGTTCAAGAACAGTTCAAGCTACAATCCGATAGCAAAAACCAAATCCATAGTTGAAATCCCTAAAAACTAAACTAAGAAATGAAAACTAAATGAAGAACAAAGAAATGAAAAACAAAGAGAAATGAAGAAGGAAAGATGGAAAGAGGAGCATGAAGAAGGAAAGATGAAGAGAGGAGTATCCTCTCTCTCTCCTCAAACTTACTGCTCCAACCCCTAAATTTCGGCTCTCCTCTTCATCCCCCCTCAAAAATAGGTTTTAGGAAGCTTTTAAACCCCGCACAAAACGTGGCCCCAAACCGCCTTAACCGTCGCGGGTCGCGATACTGATCGCGAGTCGCGAAGAGCTCGCTGCCATCCCGCACAAAATGGCCTGGGCAAGGAGTCGCGAGTCGCGACAATCCTCGCGAGGTGCAAAGGCAGGGCTCGCGAGGTGCGAAGATTCTCGCGAGTCGCGAGCGCTGGGCTTCGAGCTGGGCGATGAGCGCTGGGCAGGCTTGGCTGCTGAGCGTGCGGTGCTGCTTGGCGATGAGCGCGCACGAGAGTTGGGCTTGCGATGATGGGCGATGATGCTGGCTGCTCGGTAGGCTTGGTGCTATGCTCGGCTACGACTTGCGGCGATGCTTGATTGGAACATGTGGCGACGCTTGGCAAGTATAACGATGTTGAGTCGTTCCAAACACTAATGCTTCTAGGAGCTCGGAACTTACAACTTTAACTATAATTAATATACAAAATTCCGAACTTCCGCTAAGGATAATATATATGCAAACGTCAACAATTATAATCAAGACCCTTAGCAAAAAGTAACCAAAATATAATATAAACACCGTATAACTTGAGCGTATCAAAGGCCTACAAACACTGTGCGTAGCAAGAATCATGTTAAGGTAAGTACGCAACCAAGATGAGCCAGACCGCAAAAAGAAAAGCAAGGGAGCACGATTACCAGAACAGAAAGGTTGACACCTTTTGAAGCAACATTGGGGGAGGTCCTGGCCACATGATACGTCTTAGCAGCAGGAAACCACAAGTTCTTTGCATGAGGCCATATTGGAGTAGCATCAGCTAAAATGGAGCATAAATCTTATGGGATTTCCAATTTCAATGCTACTCCTCTTTTGGCCAATCAGGGAAGCATTAGGAGTTATGGGCGTTGCAGCAGCAAGAAGAGCGATAGGACGAGTAGGAGGACGAATTGAGTATGTAGAAGCAGAAGGCGTAATAGGGGCTCCACTCCTATTACGTATCCTGGCTGGAGAGTTGAGAAGAGCGCTGAGAAGCGGCAATTTCTACAAAAAGACATGGGGAACATATAAGCAAACTGCATGATGACGTTTTGGCAAAGCAAAAGTCCATGAAAATTGAAAAGGTAAGTTTCAGATTTGCGAACTCATACCAGTAGACATGTTAGAGCTTGAATAGATCCTGGCGTTTCTTCTTTTTGGTGAGTTGGACGAAGTTGCTTGGCAGGCAAGTCGGTACCAACATGAATGATGGGAAAAGTTCTGTCCTCTGGGTCAAGAGCCAAAATCAAGTCAGTAAAGGTTGAAGATTGTTCGCGACCGCTGGAATTCAGAGAGACACTTGCCAAGCAAAAAGTGTGAGCAAAACATTAAATTTCACAATGCATAATACAAAATTGTTTGGCAAAATACCTTCTATCCTCAAGGTGTTTTTGAAGAAAGATTTGAAGTCGCCTGTGAATCTACTCTCACAAAGAAGTACCTTCTAGCCCAGCCTCTGTCACGGCCCTTATCACAATTCTCTCTAATGCCTAGGGTAAATCGCCCCTTACCAAAAGGCATAATGCGGTAAGTATAGGCAAGATCATTTATAGTAAAATCTATCCCTAAATTATTATTTAGGGTTTCAACACTTGTCAAGATCCTTCATGCCCCTGGCAGGAGTTGGCGAACAAAAGAAGAAAAAGGGAATTTGTGCCCCAATTTTGCAAACGGGTAATCGTAAAAAACTAATATCATAAAAATGGATTGCATTTTCACTAAAATGGAATAACTCCAATGTTCTTATGTTTTCATACAAGAAGTGTTCTAGACTCATTAGATGAACATAATAATGGTAGAAAAATTCTTTTTTTCTAGAAACTTTTTTTAGACATGTTGTAGTTGTAGTAACTGCGTATAATGCGACATACCCAGAATGTTGATTTAAGAAATTCAAATTTTTTTAGACCTTGACATGTTATAAAGGAGATAAAATAAACTGTAAAGAACATAATAAGGCAAATTCTTCTTAAGAATGTTAAATAGGGTGATCAAATCTGGTTAGAATCCCTCTCGTATTGTGTAGGAAATACTATTCTTTGATTATGTTGATTAGGTTGTAATTGGTGAAGCAAGGCTTTCCTTTGAGCCTTTCATCATTGGGTGTTGTCTAAGAAAAAGTTGTTCCTAAATTGTTCGTCTCTTTTTCAATTTTCTTTAGAGTGTAAAATGGATTGTTTTCATGGTATAAAACTACTTACCAAAAGATACAACAATCAAAAGTCGACCACCGTGTCTTCCGCATTGTACACAATCATCACTTCTGTCTTGCACGTAGCCCCAAGTGGTGCCTTGTCTGCTCTGTCCGCAGCACCTCCTTTGCAGCAACATCATGGTGCACCGCCTGGATTTCGGTCGCATGCAGTCCACCGCGCCCAGCCGAGCACTTTGCTGCTTATGCCGAGCATCATACTGGCGCACAACTCCTGTCTATGGTGCACCAAGATCGGACCAATTGATCAACTCTCAACCAATTAAAATACTCATGATTATGAATCGACTATCCCTACGAATCATAAATATACATCGAAGGCATCGAAATGGAGCGATCAATCATGCTTAATAAACCATGTGTGTAATAACCCAATTTTAAAAAGCGTTTATTAAATGCTTATTATATTTATCAAAATTAACGGTTATTTCACCATATACCCCTGACAAATCAAGAAATTCACCATATACCCTCAATGTTTCAAAAATTCACCATATACCCCTGAGTTTTCGAAAACGTTCACCATATACCCTTTTGCTAACTGCCGTTAACTCACCGTTAACTTTATTTACGATTTTGCCACAATTAACCACTAACCCTAAAATCTAAACCCTAATCCTAAACGATAACCCTAACCCAACCCCTAACCCTAAACCCCACCCCACCCCTAACCCTAACCCCGCCGCCACCCTATCCCCCCACCCCCAACGCAGCGGCCCCACCCCCTCCCGTCCCCCCCCCGTCGCGACCCCGTCCATCCTCCCTCCCCCGCCGCAGCCTCCACCCCTCCCCCGTCGCCGATTTCCCCCTCCCCCCCTCCCCGTCGCAGCCCCCATCCCCTCCCCCGTCGCAGCCCCCATCCCCTCCCCGCCAACGATTTCCCCGCCCCTCCCCGCGCCGATTTCCCCCTCCCCGTCGCAGCCCCCCATCCCCTCCCCCCGTCGCATCCCCCATCCCCTCCCTCCTCCCGCCGCCCCCGCCCTCCCCTCCCCTGCCCGCGCCGATCTCCCCCTCCCCCCGTCGCACGATTTCCCCCTCCCCCGTCGCGGCGATTTCCCCGTCGCAACCCCCAACCCCCGAATCCGGGTAGAATCTGAAACCAACCCCCACCCCTCCCCGTAGAATTCGAAAACCCCGAATGGTAGAATCAGAAACCAACCCCCCGAATCTGGGCTCGATTTCTAGGGTGGCTCGATTTCTAGCCGCATGAATTCTAGGTTGCTCGATTTCCGGGGCGTGGGTTGGTTCGGAATGGTGGTCCTGGGCCGGGCCTGGGGAGGGGCTGGGCGCGGCGGGGAGGGGAGGGGATGGGGCCGCGACGGGGAGGGAGGGGGAGGGAGGGGGTCGTGACGGGGAGAGGGGAGGAGGAGAGTGAGAGCGACTGGGATGGGAGGGGGAGGGGGTCGACGGGGAAGGGGAGGGGGAGGGAGAGGGGGGGGCCGGTGGAGGGGGGGGGGTGGGGGCGGGGCTTAGGGTTTGGGGAGGGGGTTGGGCTTAGGGTTAAGGATTAGGGTTTAGATTTTAGGGTTAGGATTTAGATTAGGGTTAAAGTTAGGGTTAGAGGATAATGGTGGCAAAATCGTAAATAAAACTAACGGCGAGTTAACATCCGTTAGCAAAAAGGGTACATGGTGCACAGTTTTGAAAACTCGGGGGTATATGGTGAATTTCTGAAACATTGAGGGTATATGGTGAATTTTCCAATTTGTCGGGGGTATATGGTGAAAAAACCGTAAAATTAATTATGTTTCGGATTTTCTTATTTTATTTGGGTTGGAGTATGAATTTTATTTGTCGTGTTTGCAATATAATTAATTGTTTTATTTTATGAAGTTATTATTAAATATATTTTGGGTTTTTAGTTATTTCAAAAAAGGAAACCCAAATGCCAAAACCCCTCTTTATTCGGTTATTTTGGGAAACAAACCCCTCCTTCTTATTGTCGTTCAGCCAAAACCCAAAACTCAAAACCCTCCCCAACCCCGTTCATCTCTCTCTTTGATCTTCCTCTCCTCCCGTAAAACCCCTCCCCCTTACTCCATCTCTCTCTCTCTTCCTTCCGCTGGAGTTTCACCTCCGTCATGCTGCTCGTCGGAGCCTTGGCGCTACTGGTGGCCCTACTTTGCCTCTCTTTGTGTCATATGTTCTCATCTCTCTCCTCTGTTCGTGGCACTACAGTTGGGTCAGTCGTCGTTGATGTTGTTGACTTGTTGTTCTCCGCCGCTGTTCTCGTGCCGCCGCCGCAGCTGATGTTGTTGTTGCTGCTCTATGCTCTCTCTCGCCTTGTTGCTGCTGCTGCTCGTGTCCTCTCTCCTCACTTGTGTTCCCTCCCCTCCTATGTTTTCTGCCATTGTTGAGCGTGGCAAGGTGGTGTTGTATGTCGCCCCTACGTATGGTTGTTTCTATTCTTAAGGTACTAGCCTCTTTGCTCATTCCTTGGCTCTTGATGTTGTTCCTTTTAATTGTGAATGAAGATTAAAAATCTGATTATGAATTATGATTGCTTGTGTGATATAGTTTGCATTCTTGGATTTATAGTTGTTTGAATATTGGAATTTCAAATTTAATGGTGTTGAGTTGGTTGATCGATTATATGAATGTGGTGTTGTCAATTGTGCTAATTGTTGGTGGTGAACCCAAATTGAAGTAGCCTTTAAATTCGGTGATAACCTTAATTGTTGTTTTGTTGGTTTTAGAAAATAATTCCAAGTATGAGTTCTTAACTTTGGTTTAATGAACTTGTTTGTATTAGTGTGATAATGGTTGCTTTATTAATACAAACTGATGAAGAATTGAAAGTAGTTAATTGTATATATTTAGTGAGTGAGTTGATTTATCGAGTTAACTTTTAGAGAACGTTAGTAATTGCGAAGGTATTAACATTCATAGTAAACTAAGAATTCTATTTGTAATGAATTGATAGCTTCTTGATGGAAATCAATTGATGACATTAATTAGTGAACTCGTTAATAACTTTTAGAGAGTAAGAAGTTCAATTAGAAAGACTTTGCTATTATTTCGTAATTAAGTATGAAAAGAGTAACAGGTAGTTTAATCACTTTATATTCTATTTGAAGATAGTTTTCAGTTAACGCATCAAAAGAAGTCGGATTTCTAAATAATTAATGTTGGAAAGTTTGATTAGTGAGTAATATTCACTAAAATAATTTAATATGTGAGTTTACATAACTAAGTTAGATATAAGTTGTTAATTGTTTTGGAAAGGTGCCAATAGCATTGCTGTGTGTTAATTAGATTGAAAATAGTTATACTTGTCCTATATAGTTATGAATATAAGTTACAATGAAAAGTTGTATTAGTGAAGTTAGTATTAATCATGGTTATGTTTCTTGTTTCTAATATTAAACACTAGTTGATGAGGTGATAATGGTTTAATTGTGTGAAGGTTGAGGTGCTTTGTTCATTAATTGAAATTTTAAGTTGAAATGTTTTTGCTTTATAGTTTAAGTACTTTATATTGGTGTGTGAAATTGACTTAAACATCAAGTAGACTCATGTAGGAATGTGATCATGATCTTTGTTTTGTTTTTGCAATTTATGTAATCTGTTTATATGTTTTTAGTAGTGGTTCATGGAGTTTTTGGAAGATAATACGTGTAGTAAAAGGTAAGAATTATAATTATGAATTGTTAGTTTGTAAAGTCTTATTATACTAATAAGTTAATCAACTTGGTAATCTTAAGATAATGTTCTAATTAGAAATAGATTGATTGAGTATAATCCTTAGAAGATCTTTAATTGGTTTAGTATTAATTGATTGGAATTGTCACATAGTTTAATGAGGAAGGATCATTTGACTAGACTTTGAAAGTGGATTAACTTAATTAATTCCTCACATGAAGATATAAAAGATATTAACTAATCGCAGTTAATTAATAATATGAAATTATTGGAGGTGGTTTAGCTAATTACTGGATAGATTGTTGAGGTTATGTTTGTAAGGGAATTTCAGTTCGATATCTGTAAAAGGAGTTTTATAATAATTAAGGTTAGACTATTCGATTAGTATTTACTAATGTGTGTTAGTACGTGAGTTCAAATAAGGAAGTGAAGAGAAGTTGGCAATCACCTTAAACATAATTCATGTATATAGTTGCATAACTTTATAATTAGAATAAGGTAGACTCGCTCTATATGATTATGAGCAAGGTCCGCAATTTGGTTTCTTATTGGTTATGCTATTTGGAATTCAACTAATGTGTATAGTACAAACCATAGATAATTGCTTTTGTTAATCAACCATTGATTAATGAATCTGGAGTGTAGTGTTTGAGCTAACTTTCCTTAGTTAATTCTAAGAGAGATCTATTGTAATCATTGTTGGTGCTTGATAACTATTATATCATTGTTGAGATAAATATCGATTGATAATCATGAAGTATAAAAGATTATAAACTATTTTTATGCAAGAGCATGCGTTGTGTGTAACTAGTTTAGTAACTCTCGTTAGTTAATTCTAACTGAGAGACCTTTTGTCACTATTGTTGGTGTTTTATGGAATATAATTGTTTACTCGTTGTGGTAAATAAGTTTTATGATTGGAATTGAGTTGAATCTAAATGCATAAAATATATTGGTCTTGAAAGACTTATACAGATACTATGTCAAGCGATTATAGTTCTCTAAGGAGAAGTCTTTTGGTTGGTTTGTTGTTCAAAGTTTTTTAAGAATTGTTAAAAGTATTGGATGAGCTTTAAGAATGATCTGATTAAGTATGAATGATACTTGAAAGTACTTTAAAGGGAAAAGTATCCTCGTTTGAGTCGACAGATGAGGTGACATGAACAGGGCCCCATGGACTGTGAACCTTTAAGGCCCCACAGGAAAACTTTCCCATTGCTCTATAGGGTGATAATCGGGCGATATATCTGGTAATGCGAATGCTGGTGGATTACTGATTTGATCAGTGTTGGAAAATGAACTCCGTACTAGTCGGTTTTTGGCCAAAAGTAAAGTGAATGTTTGGGTGATGACTCCCACTAACGGAGTGTAAGCTTTGTCTCCTCCGTCGTATTCTCTTTCCCCCGGTTAAAAGAATGTTATCTCGAGTTATGGAAATGAATAATAATTCAGTATTTGAATGTGAATATTAATATTGGATTTCCGATAAGGAATCATATCATGGTAAGTTATCTTAATATTGGATTCCCAATAAGGAATCGTGTTATGAAATGTTATTTCGATATTAGATTCCCGATAAGGAATCGTATCATGGAATGTTATATGGTTTTTGGATTCCCAATAAGGAATCATATCATGTAATGTAATGAATGTATGTTTATTCAGTATTTGAATATAAAATATGATATTGGTTTCCTAATAAGGAAGCATATCATGGTAAATTATGTTGATATTAGATTCCCGATAGGAATAATATCTCGTTATTGGATTCCTGGTAAGGAATTGTATCTTGTGATCGGATTCCCGATAAGGAATCATTATAGTGAAAGTTATTATGTTATTGATATCCTGATAAGGGTTTATCTATAAAAATATAAGAAAGTGATTGATAGAGTATTTGAAAACACATGTTTCGATTTTCTGATAAGAAATTGATTAGAGAAAATGATGAATATTATTTATATTAAAGTTGGCAAAGTTAGATTCCTTATGAGTAATCGTGATATGTTGAAATGTTAATTAAATAAAGATATTTGAAATACGTCCCTATTGTGATTGCTTGGAAGTCGTTGGGCTGTGTTTGTTGTTATGTGAATGATGGTGCATTATAAAAGAAATAATTGGATAAAGATATAATAGGAAGGTGGTCAATAAAAGTGAATGATATGCATGTTATAATAGAGTGTGATTGTTGTGATTATGTTGACCGCTAAGTCGTTTTCAAGTAAAAGCTACCAAAGCATGCGTTAATCTTATTTGCGGGTTTAGTATTCAGCTTTGCTGATGTGTGTGTATGTTGTTTTGTCATTTATGTGGCCTGTCACTTGGTGGGTGGCAGTTTCCCTAATTATTTCAGGTTGAAGCCTTGAGTTAATCTTTTTGAAGTTGAAGCTGATCCGTGCTAGAAGACTACTTGTAATAGTTAAGAATTAATTATTCTCTGTTTGTGTTGGTCCGCGAAAGCGTTGAGGCTGTTGTGTTTTTGGAGTTGGAAATATTTTTATTAACAGAAATTGTAACAGATTTAAATTATTTCCGGCTTTAGGTTTGGCCTATTTTCAAAGGAAACTATGTCGAATTCTATAAATGAATTTATTAGGAAAGAGTTTGAGAATCAGGGTGTTGTTATAATAGTTAACTTAAATTGAATAGAGTTCGGATTTGAGTTTCACATTCTCCGATATTGTTCGGTGAGTGTGATGGTAATAGTTCGGATTAGCTCGACTAGAGTCTATTTCAATGTGCTTAATCCTCTATACGCTGGTCGGAAAACATCCAGCCTGTTACAAACTTACAATGAGACCAAAAAAGACTCAAATTGAGTCCGCCACGGAAGATAATCCTCAACCACATTGAAAAAAATTGTCACAAAATTCTTAATATTAATGTTGGATACAGAAGAAGTATGGGGCAACATGTTATTAGGGGAGGAATAAGAGTTAATAGCAGCCAAAGAGAAGTCCAAAGCAGAGGAACTATATTCTGGAACAAAACCAGGTTGCGCGACGAAGGTTGGGCCATGAAACATAGACGGCATAGCCGAATGATGGTTGGACTACCCGACTAAAGAGGAAGACTCATGGAAGAGCCGCCGCAGCAGAGGCTGCGTCGGGTCCATGAAAACAGCGGTGGCATGGATGCAAGTCCAGAGTGGTGCACCGTAGACAGGAGTTGTGCGCCGGTGTGATGCTCGGCGGAAGTAACAGCGGTACTTGACTTGGCGCGGTGGACTGCAGGCGACGGAAATCCAGGCGGTGCACCATGATGTTGCTACAAAGGAGGTGCTGCGGACAGAGCCGGCAAGGCACCGCTTGGAGCTGCGTGCAAGACAGCAGTGGTGGCAGTGTACAGTGCGGAAGACACGGTGGTGGAGCTACCGGCAATGAGTGATGAAGCGGACAACGAACTCATGACCGAGTAATGCCGTGGAGGGAAAAGAAAATAATTAATTAATTAATTAGGGAGTAATGAGGCAACTCACCTAATACGGGAGTCCTGACACAATATTTTATAGATATAGTTTAGGATTACAACTTATATTACATAATTACCCTTGCCATTACTCTATGAAAAACTTGCACCAGTTTTTTCAAAATAATTTCAACTTTAGATTATTCTAGAATAATCCTAACTGTACGGGGTATTTTCTCAAAGTATTCTGAACTATTAATTTTCAATATATTATAGACGCAAACTCGATTAGTGTAGGCAAGAAAATTGATAGTTTGGATTATTTTGAGAAGGTCATCTTAGAAGTTGGAATCATTATGGACTAATTCAAAATTTGTAATATTTTGAAAAGACAAGTGAAAGTTTGGATTATTTATGTTAATTTTTTCCTTTGGGCTTATATTAAAGTAAAAAAAGATCAAAAGATTTTACATCAAATGAATATATGCTTCAAATACATATCTTGGGCATTTTCTTTACCAAGCAATAATATGAAACACTGATTTATTTTATTGATTTATGAGAACTTTGAAGAAATTATAAAACGAAGAATAAAATCTACTAAATTTTAGAGGTTTCGCAGAAATAAAATGACATATTTAGGAATTTAAGTTATAATGAGATATATTGGTTCTTTTTCTAGTGTAACCAAGTAAAAATCATACATGGGTGTAGACTCTACCAGTCAACTTCAAGTAACTCACCTCTCTCTCCCCTCCAGAAAACCCTTAGTCTTCCATGAGCCAGTTTGGGTTGCCACCATTCTTTCCAATGGCGTCAAGCTCTTTTTCTACTTTTATTTACTATCTTTTACATGTTTGGTTATTAATAATACTCCTTTCTCTCTCATTTTGAAAATTTTCAACCCAATTATTTAGTTCTTTGTCTCCTCTAGCGGGTATTTGTAGTTTGAGTTTATTCTCTTCCCTTATGAGAATTTAGAGTTTGATATTTATGGGCTCTTCAAAATATACAATTCATTGGCTGTTTGTTGTACAATCTTGCGACTTGTGTTAAATCTAGTGTACTGTGTACACCGATCAAATAAAGAAATTTTTATTGAAAACTATTTCAAGATGAAAAATGCGCTCATAGGAGGTTGTATGATTTGGCGAACATATAGAGGGTATGCTATATTGTAATGTCTAGTTCATCATCATCATAATTACAAACTTACAATAGAAAAGAATTTTTATTTGATTAAGTTAGATTGTAATTCCTTTTTCTTTAGTAGGTGTCGTATGACTTTCTATTAAAAAAATAAATTTCTCCTAGAACAATATGATATATTAAACCCAATTTTCACTAACGTCTCCAAAATGTTGAGATTGCTTGTTTTATTTTTTATCTTTCTAACGATATGAAATAGGAGTATCTATTAATAGGAAATGAGGAAAAAATTAATTGTTGAAAGATGATAGAAAAACAAAGCCTGAGACTCGATCAAATTTTGTTATATTTATCCCATACAATAAGAATGCCTCTAATGAGTTCCAAGAATTAAGCTCCTTTATGATAATTATAGTAATTGTCACACAATAGCTCTGAAAAAAAGTTATTCCCTCACAATAGAAATGACATAATATATATTTTAAATGACCTTAGAATTAAAATTTTGCTAGATTATCCAATTACTTTCCTTTCCAACAAAAAAAAACAAATGGCTCATCAAATTTCAACTTGTTCATTTCTACTAATTGTTATAGTTAGCGTCATAATCGTAGAAGGGAGGCTTGGTCCTTCTCCTTCATCCATTATTGGAGCACAATCCCCAAATGCCAACATTGAATCTGCTGCCCCTATTGCATCCCCATCTTCTATTCATATGACGCCATTAACTTCCCCTGCGCTTAGTCCTGAAAGCTCTATTGCTCCATCCCCAAACAATGAGAAGCACGATGCTTCCTCCCCTGCTCCCGCTGAAGAGTCTCTCGACGACTCTCCTAATGGATCCCCTACAGAAGGATCTTCCGAGGTTCCGAAGGCTAATAATTCTGCTGATCAAGAAGAATAAGTAACCACTTAATAATAAGAAATTGCCTATCAAACTTTCGTACTATATAGTTAGTCTCTCTAGGAATCAAAGTACGCTTATGTTAATAAGTTTTCTGAGGTTATTAATTAGCAAATAGTATTTAATAGCCATAAGAACCTCATACTTAATACTTTTCAAACTTCTTAGTTACAATAATTTATGTAATATTCACTTTTCGTAGTAAGGAATCTTTTTTTAAAAGGTTTTGAAGGATAACTAAAAAATTATTTTCTAGAATATAAGATAACGGAGCAACTTCCAATAACTTCTAGTTATTTTATATCCAATTGTAATTAAAAATTAAAAAAATGCAATATGAATATTAGTAGGCTTTGCTGTTTTAATTGTATAGACTTTTTTGTAGCATTAATCCACTAACAACACCATGATTGATATATAATGGAATGATTTGTTAATAAGACACAAACTATGTTATTAGCACAAGGAGAAGCAATTGGATTGATAGGACAACATCAAGTTTATATATATCTTGGGTGTACCCAATGACATATGACTATTTCCTAATCTCTGGCAATTGTAAGGCATGAATGAGGAGCACTGGAGTAAGCAATAGAATGAAGGATTTTTGAAATGACATGATAGAAGGAGAATTTACAAAATTTGTAATAATATGTCATTAGGCGCACCAGCATTAATTTTGGTGCTACCCTATACTCCCAACATAATGTTCTGTATTGCCCTTTAAAATTATAACAATAATATGAGATCGTGTTGTTCGAATTTCACTCACTCATCAAATAAATAAGTTTTAAGAGAATCCTCCCTAGCAAGTTGCCAAATTGTAGGGGATATTTTATGTCTATGCGGTAATGAGGGAGAATTTGACCAACTCCATTAAAAGGTTTTATTTTATAAAAATGTAAGAAGTCGTCAATAAATGTTTCAAAGGAATACTCATAAACCTAATTGTATTGTATTTATGGACAGCCGAAGAGACAATTATTAGGACTTACCGGTTTCCTCTTCATGACTTCAATTTATGGTTAATGAACCAAATAATGAGTTTGGAGGCGAGGGTACAAGAATAACCATGAATCAAAATCGTTGTTGGCCTATACTAAAAAAAAATTGATAAATATATTCTTTATGCTAATAAATAACCACACTAATGTTAATTCAGCACCCTAAAATTTAAACTACGATGATTGATTAACACAAAAATACTACTTTTAGTGGCTGTTTATAATTGAAATTACTGAGATCCTAGTCTGGTTGTCAAAATTATCTTATAAGACGTGAGAACATTAGTTCCAGTATTTTTGTTAGCAATAGTACCATGCAAACGGTGATGAAAGTGAAAGAAGTAAAACAATCAAATAGTTCAATACACAAAAATATACAAAATAAGAGGAGTAAGGTTAGACATTGTACACACATAGTCGTGTCACCGAATTTAGCACCCAATGATGAAAACATACCATCGTCCTAATTGGTCTGCTCTAAAGGAAGAGCAATCTGAAGACCTAAGCCCAAAATCGTTTTGAGAAATCGAAGTCTATTTATTTATTCCAAGCCCAATTTCAAAGGCCCAATTAATTATTCAGGATAATTAATTTCATTTTAAAAGAACAATTTCGAAAAGGCTAATTTATTATTCCTAAAAATTATTTGTATTTTCAATATTAATTATTCTTGATAACTATTAAATATTTTCTAAATTCAAAGATATTATGACATTCATATTTTATTACTTAAGATCACTGATTCCGAATCCTAAAGACAATATTTAATGAGGATAAAAAGAATCTTTCAAAGATTGGACAACTAAAAAAAATTCGGCCATATCTGCGGATGCGCTTCGTGCGCGCGGATGCCTCAGGCGCACTAACGTTGCGCACGCCTGACATTGAGACAGTCAATAAAACTTAGAAATGGAGAAGCGGATGCACTACGCGCATCCTAATGTGTGTCGCGCAACACATATGCGCGGGGCTCATCGCTAATGCGTCAAGCGCAACAGGCGTGCACGCCGCGCATCCTTAAATCTTATCCGGTTTCTTCCGTTTCCTTATAAATAGACCTCATTTTCATATGATTTTCAACAAACTTTCCTACGTACTTTCTACTCGTTTCCAACTACGAAAATCACTCCAAATACTCTCTCAAATACTACAAATACAAAATCAAACACTTTCATTCAATCTCCATTCAAGCTTCTAGATTGCTCCTCCTGCGAATCATTAATATTCAAGACCCATGCAACAAAAGTATACGACCTGAGGGTAAGTCCCATTTAATTCTTATTTTACTAACAACCTACTTGTCATGATGTAGATTCTGAAAGGAATTTACGCTCATTTCTATATTCTAATCTCTCATCTTTCTTTTCCTTTATTATTCTGTATTATATTCATATGCATGGCAACATGTTTACTACTTACATCACCTCACATGTTCATTGCTGCTAATGAGAGACGTAAATAAATATTCTAATGCTATATTCAGATGATTTGGACGATTAAATTAGGTTCCTCGTAATTTGATTTGTTAAATAACCTATCACTAAAAGTTAGTCTTTTGTCTTTAACGAACCAACATACATTAATTTCTATAGCGTGAACATAATTTGTGATTGTTTTATTGCATAAAACTAGACATGAATGTTATTAAGTAGAGTCCAACGATGGGCAAATTTGATTTTTTATCATATTCGAACCCTCACCCCAAACTCAATCTTTGGTTCATTTACCAATTATGAATTCATGACGAAGAAATCTACATTGAATAAGTCCCTAAGTTGTACCAATGGTTTTCCAAAATCCAATCAGGTTTATGATTCTTTCTTTAAAGACTTGTTGGCGACTTCTTTATTTCAAACAATTTGCAAAACAAAAATCCTTACAGTGAGGTGGTTAAATACGCGTTTATCCTGCATAGGCAATAAAAACATGTCTACAATTTGGCGAATTCACTCCTTCCTATGTAAAAACCAACCATGGAAAACCATGGTTTTGACTTCATTTTTCCTAATTCACCAAACCAAGGAACTCCCCCCACTGATTATCTTTCAAGCATCTAGAAACCCACCGAAAATTTCATTTTTACCATCTTTATAAAGGGATGCTCATAAGAGTATATGATACTGTTTAGAAACTGAAGTTATAAAGGGATGATTCTTAATTAATACTATTTCTTTTCTGGACATTACACATTAGTGAGAGCCCTGGTTCAAATTGCATTGTGCAACTATATGTTAAAAGGTTGTGTGTTGCCAACACTTATACTAAATTTGTATCTTTTTTAAATTGTGTATACTTTTATAATATATGATATAGGACGGGAGGGTACTAAGATTGTTAAGGATGGCTTATATGCTCATCCTTATTCCAGATTTGATATCATTTATTCTACCTGGCAAGATCCGTTGGATATGGCTTATAATATATTATGGATTAGGTGTTACAATCTTTTGAAATAAAGAAAGTGAAGCAAGCAAGCAGTTGACGACAAACTTTCCTAACGTGTGTGCTTGTTGAAGGAAAGTCATTTTGTAGTATTCCTTAATCATCTAAGTGTTAATTAGCATTAATCATGTTTTATTAACACTAATCATGTTTAGGATTTACTTAAGTTTCCGAACAAATTGTTTTGTAAAACTGGTTTGAAAGTCGGGCTGGTTTTTGCTTAGCTTATAGGTAATTAGAAATGTGTAAAGCTAGAAACCAGCAAGCTCCCAGCTTGGTGATTCATGTGCTTAATCTTCCTACTTTATTTGGTCCAATAATGATTAAGTTAACCTAGGTAAGCAAGTTTTTCATTGGACCAGATAGCTGCCCGTAGATTCCAGCGGGATTTATGCTTCTTCGTTTTCAAATCTAGGCTGCATCCATTTCTCGTTGATTTGCAACTTGTAACCTATGGTTGAAAAGCTCTTCAAGTTAGATAGACCCTCCAATTGGTTTAGTAGCAAACTATTGAACCAATTGGAAATCAGATCCGAAAAAATGAAGCACTGTCCTAAAAGTGGAGAGTTTCAGTTGTTCTTGTTTTATTTTAGGCAGCAAGATATTTTCATTATATCATTGGTTTCTTTTCTTGGCTTGAGAATTAAAGTGTAGGAAAGGTTACTAGTGGTCCTTGGCCTAAAAGAGTCGTACCGGTTGACAAAAAGGCAAGCAAGCTGTAATACTATAGTATTTTCTTTGTATTTCTTTATTTCTACTTGTATTTTGTAATATTTGTGGTGTTTTATTGATGTATTATGATCCATATGGGATATGGTCATTTTCTATAAATCCTAGTTCTGTTAGGATTCTTATGTAGCTTCCTAGTTCTGTTAGGAAATATGTATTTTATTTGCTTAATAACTCTTTAATTTAGGTGTTTGCATGATAAAGGGATCCTGTTATGTTTAGGAGTCTAATTTCCTAAGCCATAGTGTTTGAGTTTGCTTAGAAGTATTTATTTTCTATCCTAGAATAGGCATGTGATGATAAGGCTGGTTGTTAAGTTGTTTAGCATGATTAGAAGTCCTAAATTAGATAAGATTATGCATAGTTATCTTATTAGGCGTGTGGTGCTTAATTAGCTTAACTAGGAGTCTTTATTATTTATCTTCTTAGTTGTTAGTGTGTGTTAGGACTTGTTTCAAGCGTGTATTTATATGCACGAGATTCATTAATAAAATCAGTTTGTTTGAGTTAAAGAACGTGCATAATTGTATATGTTGAGCGTAAGCTAACAATTGGTTTCCGAGTAGTAAACCAAAACAAGCAACCGAGACTTGTTTGTCCATGCTCTTAACCGCGACTTAAGAGTAATATCCCTTTAGTTTCATAGTTAGTTCGTTCATAAATCACAAAACCACAAAAAGAGTTCGAAATAGCCACAAAAATCCACTAGTACAAAGTTGGTCTAAGGTAACATGTATAGGGTAACACTTTTCAAAATTCAAGTTTCTCGAATGTGTACGTAACACCTTGGTAGCACTTTATTAATATGTAACACTTAATGTAACACTTTTTTTTATAAGTAACATTTTGATGTAACACTTTAAAATAGATAACACTTCTAAGTAACACTTTAATATTTGTAACACATCTTAAAGTAACACTTGAAAAATAGGTAAATTTTTTAAAATTAATTATTTTAGCAATAGTACTGGAAGATAGAAATTCGGGCTTCAAATTTGAGAGTGAATCAAATATAACAACTGATCACCCTCACTCACCACACGGCCACACCAAGCATGCCTCAAACCCTATTTGAGTTCGTCACTTCAATTAACCTCAATCCATTCTCTCTACAATTCGCACGCCATTTTCTTCAACAGGTATGTCTCCAATTCTTGTCCTTCTATAATTTTTTTCCTCTGATTTTTTAAATTTCCATTGAATTGTTCATCTTCAACCTCCTATCAGTTTTAACGCAATTGGGAAGCTGCGAAATTAGATAATTTGACAACGAAAATTGGAAATTTCATTAAAAGTCTTCTGATCGGCAAGTTTGTCTCGAATTCAATGGAAAAAAGGACAATAATAGACAAAGGGTGAATCAGGGAACAAAAGGAAAAAAGGTGAATGTATATTGAGGCTTAGTCTTTATTATCTTAGCTTAACATGTGGGGGGGAGGGGGTCATGGGGGGGGCCGCGCGGGGATTCTTTGTGAAGGGGGTTGTGCGGGTGCTAGCGGGGGTTGTTGTGCGAGAGGGGGGCGGCGGGCTGTGCGGGTTGGGGGGGGTTGCGGGTGGTGGCTATGTAGGGGTACAGTGCGGGGTTGAGCGGGGACCTGTGGAAGATGTTCCTATATTATTTGACAACATACTTTGCATAGTTCTTTTGTTTTTTGTATTATAAGTGCAATTTTATTGAAGTTTAGTTTGGTGTGTTAATTGAGTGTGTTAATCATTGAGAAATAGAGACGAGGACAATTCCTTTCATAATGAATTGGGTATTTTGGGAATCAAGTGCAATGTTGTTTGAAGGTGGTGGCATTTTTTATGAATGTGATATGATGAGTTTGGGTAGATTAAGTTGGCTTACTAAAATGGCTTCGGTATTTTTAGTTTTTAGTTTTGGTTGGGGAGCTGTGAGTCTTTTGTTATCGAATGAATTGGTGATCTGTCACGGCATCTGTGATTGGATTCTTTTGATGAGGGATTGACGAGGTTGGTGTATATTCTTGTCTCTTAACTGGTTGGGTTGGAAATAGAAATTTTGTTATTTGTGCCTCACAACTTCTAGAGGCCGTACTGCTTTTTGCTGCTGTTATTGCTATTTTTGGTTGAGCCTGTTTTGGATTGGAGATTCTGGTTGTTGCAGTTGTGGATATCTGCTGAAATTGATGTTACTATCACCCTGTTTTGATGACTGAATGACTTATTGACGAGGTTGGGTCTTACTCGCGAGTTGGAATTATTTCATGGAAATAAAAGGGCCAATAATAATGTTTAAGCAACACTTTTCGAAATAGACATACCCTTCATCTAGAAATGAATCTATCAAGACCATCATAACAAAGTAAATATTGCACACCTACAGAGAGGGCAACTGAGTTAAGCACAAGCATCATAAAAGTAATTGATCTGTACTTTAAAAGGTAGGAGGCTTTGGGTAAATCACCTTCGGTCTCATCACTGCATCTACTGCCATATTGGCAAAGTGTTTCTTGTCCTGGGAGAATATATTCAAACTCAGCGTAGTCCTTCCAATGTTCATCAAGTCTGCCCTGAATTTATCTGTAATGTACAGGTTGTCATGATCAAAGAACAATTATGAAAGACAATCACTCAATGCATGTTAAAAGTGGATGACTAGTAACCAAAACCTACATCTTGTTTATTATCTACAACCTTTTTCAACAATACATATCTCTAAAGTATGTGGTGATGACAACAGGGAGAGGGATACCTCCGAGCTCAGGAACACATCTCTTGATGAGGAGGGCATTGGTTTGGTCAAGCAAGGGAGTTATGTTGAAGATTCATCAGTGGTTCCAAATCAGTCTCGAACGGAGGTTGTGGAACGTATTTTGAGGTTAGAAAAAGCATCTATATTCATTTTGTGTTGCTCTATTGGCTGAGTTTAAGATCTTTTTTCGTAGCCTGTGGATGTTGATGATATAATCATTAGGTGACTGCTGTTTCTGTCTTAATAGATTCCACTGATTTTATCAACTTCTACTCTTTGACTATGATGAAAGATGAAAGACAGAAAAAAGCCTGAAGGTGCCTCCGTTATTTTATCACGGGTCAATAGAAGCCGTAAAATTGAGGAGGAGAGAAATTTAGGAAAGACGAAAGCTTTGCGAAGATCAAAGATTTTTGAGGAGCAGCAGGTCTGTTTTTCCATAGCTTTTTCCTTGTCTTTTCTCCCCCCTCTCTATCTAACAATTTATGATTGTCCTGACAGTTGTGATTCAATTTTTTTCATCAGGATAATCTTACTGAAGACATCAATGAATTTTCCAAAGAAAACACAGGTATGTATATTTCAAATACAGTAGGTTTGTCCTTTCTTTTATTGAGCTTGAATATTTTTCTAGTGGCCTAATAATCTCTAAAGTATTCAGAAAAGGCTTATGAATCTATGCTAATTTTTGCTGTTCGAATTCCTCTGCAGATGCTTTGCGGGAGTCAAGGTCCTTCATGGGATTGACAAAGTTTTGGAAGGGGGTGCAGTTGTTTTGACACTCAAAGATCAGGATATACTTGCCAACGGTGATGTGAACTTGTCTTCTGCAGCTCTTAGTTCTTTGTAAATGTACAACTTAATATTTTGAATAGCTGTGAATTTTGTCATCAAAAGAATCAATTAGAAACCTCCTCAAGCATGAGAAAGTAAATTGGTGCTGCATCTATTTTCATAAGCATAGATTATTTTAAAATGTTTTGCGACACTGAACATACACATTTGATATATTAGCTGCAATCCCCGATAGAATGTAGTTCCCCTTCTCACTTTGACTTAAACAATAATAATAAGCACTTGCAATTGTTTTTCTTTTTACACCAAGTATATCACTAGACCTGTTATCATTTAAGACTTTGAAGATTCTTAATTTTTTTTTTGTTCTTACTGCAGGATGACGAAGATAATGGATTAGAGTAGCAAGTAGGCATATGCTTCGGGAAACATGCATGCATGGATAGGGCAATGAAATTGAAGACGAAAGAAAGAAAGGACCTTTAGATTAATTTAGGTTTATTTTGGGAGAGTTATATATATTATGACTAGATTTTTCAGATCAATTATATATATTTTGAACGTAATAATATGTTTTCAGTTGATGTATACTACTCTTTGTCTTATTCTTTACAATGTCTGTTGAGTATTGTACTCATTTATATCTATAATATCATTCTATTTACTCTTTGTTTAATACGTTTGTAAGGTTTAGTATTATTATCATTATATATGTGCCGACAAATTAAAAAATGTTACTATAAGACATGTGAAATAGAAGTGTAACTATAAAACTAGCTAATAAAAAGTATTGCCAAATATCTAAGTGTTACATATGCTGACTTAAAATGATACATAATATCTAATAAAGTGTTACTATAATTCAAGAGATGACATTGAAAATGCTACTATAGATGAAAAAATGTTACATAAAAAATTATGAGTAACACTATAAAAATGTTACATTAGTTTTAAAAAAGTGTTACATTAGAGAATTTTGAGTAACACTTGAGAAAGTGAAACATTAGCATGGGAAAGTGTTACCTTAGAGCATAGGTAGCACGGACAGATGTTTCACTTATAAAAGTGTTACCTATTGCCTAAAACAACACTTTTAAGCCTTTAAGTAACACTTTTAGGGTGATACTTTAGGCCAATTATGCATTAGTGATCACATCAAGTGGTATCAGAGCGAGGCAACTTTAACGGCCCGTGAGAGCGCGTGGGTAGTCCAAATTCTGATTTTGTTGGCTCGTTAGAAAGCTAACATACAGTCCTACGTCGTGTCAAAAATTCAGCGCATTCCGATCAGTAACGAAGTCGCAGCAAGTTGAAACTTTTAACAAAAAAATCATGTCTTTTGCGCGAAGATGGTGAGTGAGTGTTTCAAGAAGTTGGAGGACGATGTTGATCTCCTGGGGAATAAGATGGTGCAGTTGAATTCTAGTCTAGATTCAGTGGTTGGTGCTATTAAGGAGATGCAAACAGAGCTATTGGAGTTGAGAAACAAAACTGATGAGCGTTCCTACAACTCCTATGATCGACAACCACGCAAGGAGGAGGAGATGAAACTGAGTGAACTTCCGGAATTTGATGGTACTTTGGAGTCGGATGTTTATTTGGATTGGGAGAGGCGTATGCAGCAAATCTTCGATCATAAAATGGTTAGTGATGCGAAGAGTTTTTCTTATGCCACTCTTAAATTCACAAAGTACGCTTCTTTATGGTTTGAGAATATGCAACTGAGGCGAGAAAGAGAAGGGAAGGAATCCATCTCTACGTGGTCAGATTTGAAGCTTAAACTAAAGAAACGTTTTGTTCCACGTACTTATAAGCAAGATTTGTTTGTAAAGTTTAATTCTTTGCAACAAAATCAGTTAACCATGGCACAATATGTACAAGAATTTGAGAGGCTTTCAATGGCTTGTGACTGTAAGGATGAAGATGAGCAAAAAAGTGCCAAGTTTCTGATTGGACTCAATACCCCTATTGCAAATCTCGTGGAACTCCAAGTCTATCATCATTCTTATGACGAGCTATGCTCATTAGCCAGCAAGGTCGAGCGCCAACAAAAGGAGGCTAAGGGCAAGAGTACTCGATTTCTGTTTGCTCCTAAATCTGAAGCAACGTTTTCTTTACCAAAGTTGGAGGCTTTAGATAAAGGTAAGGCTATAGATGCATCGGTGGTGGGGGATTTGAAGCCAAAGCAAGGACCTTTGACTCCGGGGAAGGTGATCATGAAGGGCAAGCAGTGTTTTAAGTGCCAAGGACATGGACACATAGCTCGACCATGTCCAAACATGGTTCTTATTTCGTTGGAGGAGCATCATGCATTTTTTAATGGAGCAGCAAGAGGAGGAAACGAGGCTGCTGGCTGGTAACAAGGCTTCTACTGATTTTGAGGAGATGGAGGCTGCCTTGTTTAGTACCAATTTGGTGCATCCGGAAGAGGAGAGGGGAGAGAGGAGGAGCATGATCCTTAGGCGTGCTTTGGTGGTGCAATCTGTCGAAGAGGATGAGCATGAGCAACGTCAAAACTTATTTCAATCAAGGTGCTTGATCAATGGTAAGACGTACAATTTTATTATTGATTCGGGTTCTTGCACTAATGTTGTTGCTCAAAATGTTGTGAGTTCGTTAAAGATCCCTACGCAAATACATCCTAAACCTTATAAGTTGAGCTGGTTGAATGATGATGGTGGTGTGTGGGTAAATAAGCGTGTGTTAATAGGCCTTAGCGTAGGAACGTACATGGATCAGTTGTGGTTTGATGTTGTACCTATGAGTGATTGTGATTTATTGCTTGGGCGTCCATGGCAATCAGATCGCCAAGTGATACACCATGGTCGAGATAATATCTACTCGGTGGTGAAAGATGGGGAACGTTTTGGTCTCAAGCCTTTACCTCCTAAGCGAAAGATGGTGCCTAGGGCTGCTGAAGTTGCGTCACAACCAGTTAGGGCTGCTGAAGTTGCGTCCAAATTAGATGAGAGTGTTGGCCATGTGTGCATAAGTTCGTGTAGGGAAGAGGAGCTAGATGCCGCAAGCAACAAGAAGGAACGACGAGCTAAGTTGCTGCAACTTCGTCAAGATCCGCATCTAGGCGAGGGAGATTATGTTTAGCTATCACTTAGTGCTCAAAAGCTGCATTTAGATCACAAGAACGATGAGCCTATGGATGAGGGGCCGTTCAAGATTGTGAAGAAAATTGGCTATGCAACGTACAAAGTCCTGTTGGGAAAGGGGGTGTGCGCCACACTTGGGAGTGCTGATCTTGTGCCGTGTTTAGAAGACCCTTAAGGATAAGGATTGTTTTCAAGAGGGGGAGGATGATCCATATGGGATATGGTCATTTTCTATAAATCCTAGTTCTGTTAGGATTCTTATGTAGCTTCCTAGTTATGTTAGGAAACTATGTATTTTATTTGCTTAATAACTCTTTAATTTAGGTGTTTGCATGATAAAGGGATCCTATTATGTTTAGGAGTCTAATTCCCTAAGTCATAGTGTTTGAGTTTGCTTAGAAGTATTTATTTTCTATCCTAGAATAGGCGTGTGATGATAAGGTTGGTTGTTAAGTTGTTTAGCATGATTAGAAGTCCTAAATTAGATAAGATTATGCATAGTTATCTTGTTAGGCATGTGGTGCTTAATTAGCTTAACTAGGAGTCTTTATTATTTATCTTCTTAGTTGTTAGTGTGTGTTAGGACTTGTTTCAAGCGTGTATTTATCTGCACGAGCTTCATTAATAAAATCAGTTTGTTTGAGTTAAAGAACGTGCATAATTGCATATGTTGAGCGTAAGCTAACAATTGGTTTCCGAGTAGTAAACCAAAACAAACAACCGAGACTTGTTTGTCCATGCTCTTAACCGCGACTTAAGAGTAATATCCCTTTAGTTTCATAGTTAGTTCGTTCATAAATCACAAAACCACAAAAAAAGTCCGAAATAGCCACAAAAATCACATCATATTAGGAGCATAGGAGCCTATATAAGCTCATGTAAGCAAGTAGGAAACAAAAAGACTTGATTGATGAATGAAATGAAAAACCGTGTCTAAAGCTTAAAAATCGAGTGTTTTTAATCTATCTTTGCACGAATTTCATGAGTGATAACACTATAAGAATTCACCCCATCTATTAGAATTTGAGAGTGATTCTCTTATTTTGTTAATTACCATTTAGTTTAGGTTGAGATTGATTCACTTCCTATTCTAAAATATTCGAATATCGAGTATTAAGAGTGATTATTATTGCTTGAATTCATACCTTGAGTTAAGTGGTTTAAGAGCTAATCTTCACTACTTATTCATCTTTAGTATTTGGGTTTGTGATCTAATCCTTCCTAATCATTTAAACAACCAACTTTTTTAGTTTTAAGAGCTCCTCTTTTATCCTAAAGTCCATATCCATTGTTCATTTGTTTCAATTGTTTTGGGTAAGTGAGAGGGTCCCAATTCGCATTAAGTGGTATCAGAGCTACAGCGTCTAAGTCCTCTTGGCTCTTAGACGTTCTTGGAGAAAAAGAAAAACAAAAAAAAGAAGCAAAAGGAAGCAACACGTAAAAGACAGATTTTTGAGATGCAAGAAGCTAAACAAAAGGATCAATTATGAAGGCAGTATATAGACGAGAAGAGAAGGTATAAAAACTTTCCATTGAGAAAGTGTCTCAAGAAGAGAAGCTTCAATCCAAAGAAGAAGAAAATGACAATTACATGGGGGAACAAAAGCACAAGGATCTTGATGTTCATGTTTAAAGTACAGAAATTGAGGTCCTCAATTTGAAACTTATTATGGAAAGAAAGGTTAGGTGATTCTTCTATATTTATGTGTTAATTACAATTAATATGTTGTATTAACACTAATCATGTTTAGAATTTACTTAGGTTTCCTAACAAACTGTTTTGTAAAATTGGTTTGTAAGCAGAGTTGGTTTTTGCGTAGCTTAGAGGCAATTAGGGATGTGTAAAGCTAGCACCAGCAAGGTCCCAGCTTGGTGATTGAGGTGCTTAAGCTTCAATATTCGTTCTTCAATTGGTATTGTCTGAACTCTAATATTATACTAACTAAATTAGATGAAAAGGGTTGGATTGAAACATGAACATCAAGATCCTTGTGCTTTTGTTCCCCCATGTAATTGTCACTTTCTTCTTCTTTGGATTGAAGCTTATCTTCTTGAGACACTTTCTCAATGAAAAGCTTAAGCAAATCTTCGTCTCGCCCGACCGGGCGGTCTTCAGCTGCCTATTTGATCACAGAACATCGGCTCGCCCGACCTGCCGGGGCAAGTTGCGCCAGGACGAGCCCGCAAGCAAATTTCACTCTTCTTGATTCCTTTTCAAACTTCCAAATTTGGCTAAGTAAGGTCGCCCGACCTGCCATGGCAGATCTCACCCGAACGGGCGATCGTCAAGTGCAAAAGAGCATAATTCTCTATCTTCAAAATGCCATAACTCTTGCATTATTCGTCGAAATTAGGCAAGTGACCACTCATTGGAAAGCGCTCTTGAAGTGTAGAATATAACCCAATTGAAATCACTGCATTTGCATTTGTAGAACTTGAGTTATCATCAAAAGAGTGGACGGGAATTATTCTTCTACTTCTTTCACTATTTGTTTTGCTTCAAAACTCTTCCAACTCAATGCTCGTGCTCTCGAAAGAACATCATCTCTTTTAGTCGTATAAATGAGTAGGAAATGCACCCAAATATGCCAATTCCTACAATGATAAACCTGAAACTACAAACACACTACAAGGAGCACATTAGTACTAAAAATGACTCCGAAGAGCGCAGGTAAGACCAATAATCAATGAGGGACAGGGGTAAAAACTCCATATAAAATAGGCACATCAATCATCATGCACCTAATCAGCCGTTGTACTTCCTTAATAGTTCGAGGGCTCTTCATTTCAATAATGGCTCGTACTTTATCGAAGTTGGGTTCGATGCCCCGTTTATCCACAAGGAAGCCAAGACATTTCCCTCCTCGCCACCCCGAAGACACATTTTTTCGGGTTCAGTTTCATGTTATAAGCCCTTAATTAGGGTGGAAAGTGTCTCCCACAAGTCAGAGGCATAATCCTGCTCTTGCTAACTTTTCACTATTATGTCATTGAAAAACACCTCAACATTACGTCCAATCTGCTTCTCAAACATCTTGTTGACAAAGCGTTGGGTAGGTAGCCCTGGCGTTCTTTAATCCAAAGGGCATGAGTATATAGCCGTAAATCCCGGAATTTATTGTGAAGACGGTGTAGACTTAATCTTCTTCAGCCATGGGGATTTGGTGGTATCGGACATTCGCGTCCATGAAGCTGAAGAGGGCATACCCAGCGGTGGAGTCGACCACCTTATCGATCTTAGATAGAGGGAAGTTGTCCTTTGGACAGGCCTTGTTGAGGTCAGTGAAGTGGACACACATCCTCAACATCCCTATTGCCTTTCGCACCAACATGACATTAGCCAACTATTCAATATACTGTCATTCTTTGATATAAAACAGCTTTGAGCAACTTTTTAACTTTTTCAGTAGCGGCTTCACTTTTTTGAACCCATTGATGCCTTAGCTATTGCTTGACAGGTCGATGCCCCTTCTTTAATGTTCAAATAATGTACCATAACACTAGGATCTATATCTAGCATCTCATCAACCGTGTATGCAAACACATCCATGAATTTCCTGATGGTAGAGACTATTTCAGACTTGATGTTGTCGGGTACTTGCTTGCCAATCCGGACTGTCCGACCCTTCTCTTTGTCAATGCAGATCTCTTCATATCCCTCGACTAGATGAGGTCTATCATAGCGCTTTGGGTTTTCGGCGACATAGAGCCCCATTACCGGGAGAGGTTCCTCAAGCTCAGGCAGCTTTCTCTTCTTCGAGGCTTCTTCGGCGGGGTCTTTAAGTTGTTCACATAGCATTCCCTGGCCAACCTCTGATCGCCAAAGAGTTGGGCGGCACTCCTGTCGTCTGCTTCGAACTGGAGTACTAGCTGGTAGGTCGAGATTGTGGCTTTTACATGGTTGAGCGTTGGTCGTCCGATGATGACGCTGTAAGGTATATCAATGTCGACAACTAAGAAATCGACTGGGATGCTTCGTCCCTTTCCCTTCTCTCTTATTCTGACTGGCAGCTTAACCAATCCAAGAGGATGCACCGACTAACCGCCGAATCCGACCAAGGCTTGACTAATGGGCAGGAGATCACTATCTCGATACTTTAGCTTTCAAAGGCAATCCATAGTTATAATGTCGGCTGAACTGTCATTGTCGATCGAAACTCGACCTACCCTCAGGTTGGCGACCTTAAGCTCGATGACAGAGGATAGTCGTGAGGTGTCTGGATAGGTCGATGGTTTAACTTTAAGGTCATCACAAAGCATATTGCAGTCGTCATTACTTCTACCGACCCTTGTTTCACGTGTAGAGGTATGAGCGGCGGGTGAGGCCACCCGAAGCGAATCCTCCGGCTATAACCCCGATGTATCTTCTGTATCATTGCTTCGTGTATCTTTTTCTCTTCGAGGTTATCTTTTCTTTCCCACGGGATTCTTCAAATACATGTTAAGCATTCCATTGTCGGCCAATTTATCCAAGGCTCGCTTGAGCTCTCGACAACCGCGGGTAGTATGTCCGCAGTCATGGTGGTATTCGCACTAGATCGCTTCTTATCTCTCCTGTTGACCGACATTTTGATGGGAGGTGGTTTAGGTAGGATAGACCTCTCTTTGATGTCGACGTGAATTTCGCGTCTTTTGAGGTTATACCGTGGACCGTGGTCGTTGTCGTCGATTGGGTCTCTTGTTGAATGCCTGTATCAATTTATACGCGAGGCCCATGGCTTCGCAGAATGTGGTGGCGTTGCTTTCCACGAGCTTTATCATAAACCGGATCAAAGGCCATAATCCGAACATCAGGGCAATGAAGGTGTAACGCCCTAATAATCAAGAGAACTACAAAGTTCCTACTCCAATTAAATAAATAACATTCCGACTGAAAATTTGGACAGGGTTCCCTCCTAATTAGGATAATCTTGGTTATGGTGTATGGTTTCCTCCAACCCTGCTTTTATATACATGTACGATAAAAAAAATTCCAACGCGTTACCGCCACACTTATAGAGCATAAGTGCAAGGCTTAGTGGTCGTCTACCCAACATAGCATCCTTATCATCAGTATTACTATATAATGTTCCGTGCTAAAAGACTCTTCTGGATGGTTAACTACATAAGTAACTATTTACAAAACTCCTTATCCGAACATAGCTTAACTTTACAACCCAAAACAACTTCTAGTCTTTTCCATATTAGAGACAAAAGATTATTCTTAAACATAAACAAAAGTATTGTCGTCCTCTCTCCAACGCATTCCCAAAAACATCATTACCTGCAACCTGCGAATCTGCTCACCATGGTGCAGGCACAATGGGTCATCACAGGTCCAATCATAGAAGAAAGGACAAACACACACAAACAAGAAACCGTCAGCGAAGCTGGTAACCACCATTCCACCTAATAAGTAACGATATAATGCAACTTCACATGTAAAGATATACAACAACAGATATATGATAGAAGTCTTTCAGGTAACAAGTTCTACTTTGCTTAGTTTTGCATTCCAATAACCTGAACTAAAAATTAAGGTGGATCCGGGAGTCCCGGCCGACCCACTAACAAATAATGATAGACCCGGGAGCCCCGGCCGGTCATATCACAATGTAAACCCGGGCTCGGAGCCCCGGCCGGTTTACTAATAATTTTGATGGACAATGACCTATAGTGTGCACACCCCTCAACTCAAGCTTTCATGTGACCCGGGAGTCCCGGCCGGCCACCCTAGAGCGAGGACGGTCCAGTGACTTGCCACATACGGCAATAAATAATCAATTCTTGCCACAGATGACGGATATCAATCAATGCTTGCTACAATCAATAGTAATCAATGTAACTAATTACCAATTCAAATCGTAACATCAAATCAACAACCAAACATATCTTTACTTCTCAACATCAATCATCAAATATATTTCAATAATACATATATGCTTCTCAAGTAAATATAATTCAACAATCCATAATTAAATCATATTTAAAGTTCCATATCAAGTTCTCCCGAAATTTGAAACCACAACCAGATTATTAACAAACTTACGCATATGAATTCAATTCATGATTTTCATATAACTAACATCATCTACCAGAATATATGTACTAGTAAAACAAAGTTCCATGAAAACGTTATATAAGAGTACTTAGGATCTCAAGAATTTAGTACTATAATGTAGAGTTTCATCTGCGTCATATACAAAAGTATATTTCCATTATTGGTGAAAGAGACGTTCATGGGGTTACCTTAAGTGAATCCAACGCAAGCTGATGGTCTCCTAATTCTCAGGTTGCTCCACTTCTCCTAAGGTAGCCAATGAATCATGAATACGAGATGGGGAATTAGTTTCCGATTGGAATTTAAACTATGATCTTATAAGTAGATGGAAATCAAAACTTACTTCCATACTTGTTTTCCATATCCCCTAGAATTAAACTACGTGAAATCAAAGACTTATGCTTTTAAAGTTCATAGCTCCATACAAGAGTGTTGTTTAACAAGGTTATCTACAATAAAATCAATATTTTGAGGTGTGTTTCCAAAGGTTTAAAGTCTATAGCGAACTTATAGAAGCAATGTTAATTTGAGTCTGTAATTAAAGGTCACTATTTTCTTACCTATGAATACTCTTATTAGAAATTCTCAAATGCAGAAGTATGTCTATATATATATTTGCACCATTTAAATACATATAATTAGTCTTAGCAGATTCTAACTAACACAAAATTTCACTTTCAGAAAAGTTATTTCCAGGATTGAGCAAAACATATATATTACAAAAGACAATTTAATTTACATACTCTCAGATTCTGAGCTTAACGTTCTATTATAAGAAATACTCTAATTCATATACTTATAAGATAAGAAATTCAGTTTTAGTTACAAATTGAACCCCCCCAAACTTCAAAGATGATATCTATATTCGTGAAAACTGTAAGATGCAAAGTGGAATCATACAATTATGTACTTCCAATGTAATTAAGTATAATACAATTATGTAATTAAGAATTAAGCAACTTAAGGTTCCAGTATTAAACTTTCAATAACTAGTTCCTGTAAATTATACTCACAATTTCAGAATTTTACCATCAATAGTTAAACTAGGGTTCAGGTAAACAATTTCAATTCATCTAAAAAAAGAAGAATCAACTGACCACCACCGTGAAGGCGGCGGCAGCAACGGCGGCTCGACAACAGTATGTAGGTTTTCTCTTTCTTCCCTTTTTTTCAACAACCTCTAAACATCGACAAAGAAGAAAAGAAAAGAACGAAAGGCGATACCTTCAGGTGGTTTGTCGGCGAGAGAGAGCGGTGAGGGATGGCGGTGCTGGCAGTGGAAGAGCGAAAGAGATTGACAGATTAACGGGTTGAGAGCGAGGAGTGTCGAGAGATTGAGAGATTGAGTGAGAGAAGGGCGCTCAATAGGGGAAAATAAGTAAGAGGTGGGAAATGTCGGTTAAGGATTTAATTCCTAGCTATACCATTTAACTTTTGGTATTCGGGTTTCCCTTAGTCATCTTAACTTTACCGATCTGTTTTAAAGAGGATTAAATACTCTTTCATTGGATTAATTAAAACACTATACAAGATATGATATTAATAATATTTCAGAAAACCAAAACTTTGAAAACTTAATTTATAGAAAAATATTGGGGTATTACATGTTTTATATCACTACTCTAGGTATGTCCAAGTTACGTAATATAATGACACAAATCAACTCAACAACTCAACATCATTCACATGGCTAATAATATCCAAAGACTCTTTACAGAGAAACATTTCTTGATTATTAGGTCGTTATATCCTAGGTCATGACAGAAGGCCACACTATTTTGCTAATCCGACAATTTAAGGGATTCTTCATTGAATCTTTTCACATAGTCTGCGAGACTTTAATTCCTCTGTTATTTTACCGACATCAAGTGGATGCTCGTTTTTCGGTGTCGTCTGCCGACTATGAAATTCTGCTTGAAGGCAGCCTCGAGGGAGGCGAAACTAGAGATGCTCCTAGATGGAGTTCGGTGAACAACGTCAAGGCGAGCCCATAGTGGGGAAGAACTTGCACCACGCGGCTTTGCTTCCTGTTTGGACACTCATTTGCGCCTTGAAGGCGGACAAATGGTCGATGGGGTCTGTGGTTCCACCGTAGTGCTCGATCGGGGAACCTTTGACTTTTCGAGGGTAAGGTGTCAGTATAATCTCTTCGTTGAATGGAGTGACGAAACCAAGGTCGCCGAAGTGGGCATTGGGGCACTCGCTCCGTTGTGATGTACTCGACTCCCATTCTTCCTTCCCCTGATTGTCCTGGTCGTGGGCCTGATGATTAGTGTCCCATCCTTCGAGTAGGGTTGAGCTGTTGTTCTTCTTCCTGCCTCGACAGAGCTCTCCGCTCATTCAGAATCTCCCTGGCATCTCGAGCGCCTCTTCGCATAACTCGTTCGTTGATTATATGTTGTCGGCGTCTCCTTGTTCTGTTTTCCCGACTCAAAGGTCGAGGCGGGGTATAGCAGGAATGATAGGAGGTCGGTCGGAGCTTCCCTCTAGAGACTGTAAACCAAGGCTTGATGGCTTCTTTCGAGCATATTTTTGAACTGTTCAGCCATGTGTCGAATGTCATGATGGGTGACACGGTTGGGGCTTGGCTCTCTTACCCGAGGGTGGCCCGATTCTAGGTAAGACTATATGCCTTCGAAATCTCGGTTCGTTGATGGCGATGGTCGCTTCGTGAGGCTCTACTTCTTCGAGGACATGAGCATTCCTCTCGGACAAGACAAGTGCCCCCCTCAGGTTCCCTGTTGTCTCGTCGGCTACCTCGACCTGAGGTTGCCTTGCTCGGCGTGCTCTCCGGACTATGGGCATTGCTTTTGTGATGTTCGATCCCCACAGACAGCGCCAACTTGTTTCGGGAACAAAACGTTCGAGTAGGGATCTGAGAGTAAATCCGATGGGTGTGTAATTTGAGTGGTTGTCTTTCGTCCGAAGGAGATGCCAAACCTGCAAAACAAGGGTTAGACTACCCTGGGGGTTTTTCAGGATAGCCCCTTCGACGCTAAAGTTAAGCTAGAGAGAGAGAGAGTGATTGAGTGGATGAACTATTCATTCCCTCAATACATGGGGATTCGGTCCCTATTTATAAGGATTGGAGCGGCTGACGTCACGACGCCGCCGAGCGTCTATGCTATTAAGCAGGCTTTTGATGATAACTGAGTCGCCTTCTCACCTGGGGTAAAATGGTAATTTTAGTCTTGGGGGCCAGTAACTTACTGGGCACAAACATCGAAAATTCGAAGGTACGCACGGAAGTATGGTGCTTCCTGTGCGCACGCTTCAAAATGCAGCGTTTAAACGGTCTGCAATGAACATCTGCAGTTTTCCAATGAACATTTGTGGGACCCACCTCAATTTCTCTTTCCTCAAATTTTTCACCCCATGTGCGTTGTAAACCAATAAACATCAAGATTATTCCAATGGACATTGTAGTCTAATGAACACACGCTAATTTTCAATGGACATTTGCAATTTTGGAATAAACATTTGTGGGATTTACTATTGTTCATGTAAACCAATAAACATCAAAATTATTCCAATGGACATTGTAAGTCTAATGAACACACGCTAATTTTCAATGGACATTTGCAATTTTGGAATAAACATTTGTGGGATTTACAATTGTTCATTTCTCACTTCATTAACATATTGTTGATTCAAATGTTAGTTTGTTCATCCAAGTCTTCAAAATGTTCTTTCAAATTACTTATATGTTCATTGTGATAAATATTTATGTTGTCATTACTTGCATTAACATATTGTTGATTCAAAAAAGGTTCCCATATGGTAAATTTTTAACTGTTCAGTGGAATATTGAAGATGTTCATTGGGTTATTTTTTGTTTCCAGTTTTCCGCGTTTTGTTTGTTTTTTAGTGCGTTTTGGATGGTGCGCACCATCCTATTCCTACACTCGTGCGCACCATCGACGGACTCCACAAACATATACTATATTGAAATTAAATATACCTAATTCATTTATAAAAAAATAAAAAAACAATACAACCAAATATTTTTTTTTTTTTGACAGGACAATACAACCAAATATTACTATAGCATTTCTAAGTTCTAACAGCTATATGAATCAGGCATTGCTCGATTAGAAGAAGGGTGAAAAGTTCAAAAACCAAGATCAGTTGCATATTCCTTGCTTTAAAAATGCGCAAAGTAACACAACTGCTTTATCCATCGTTTCTCATTTTGTCAGGAGCAGTTGTCCAACCGTTAACATCATTACATAAAACAAATTCCATTAAAAAACACAAAACTAAAAAGAATACATCACTTTTTCCTCAAAAGAAAAACAATACATCACCATATCAGTATCACTCACTTCCGTGTCGAAAGAAGTAAAGAACACTAAAGTTGGATTTCTGGGTTATGAGGGTTTTTTTACTCACTAATTATGGAATACTGAGAAAAAATAAAGCTGGGTTTTTGAAATGAGATGTAGTAGTAGTAGTTATGTGAGATCTGTATTCATTATTTGTCATTAACACCACCAAAATGGAACCTCCAACGGGAGTTTGGGCTTCTCTATGGCAGTTTATATATTTTCTGCCATTTTTTATTGGTCTTCTTCTTCTGGGTACAATCAAAGGTTAGTGTCAATGGAGGTTTACGCATTTTTGTGTGTCTTTTCTTGTTCATGGAGTTTCAATTATGTGATTGGGTTGTTGGGTTAAATTTTGTTTTATGTTTTTGGGTTTGGTTTCTTGTTAATTTTGTGTTTTTGTTGTTCTGTTGCAACTGTTGATGTTTATTCAGACTTAATTTTCTTGAATGTGAAGATTGATGAGAATGTTGTTTTCTTGTGGTGGACAAGAATTTACCATCAATGGCTCAATGCCCTTGTTTAGGCTTGTGCCCTTTTACTTGTTTTGATTGGATTGAGAAGTGTCTTGAGGTTTACTTGAACCATTCATGGTATTGTTCTTTGGAGGAACAATGGCCATTATTAATGTATGTATTTTTTGAAGCAGATGGCCTCTGCTATGGTAACATGGTCTCATGCAATTGAATGTATGTATTTTCCTTTTTCCCTTGTTAGAAGTAGAATATCAAATGAAGGAGGGAGATGGAAGAATCTCAAAGGATTGCCATGAGATATTGCTACTGTGTGATAGTTTCTTGTCTTATTTCTGCTGTTGAGATAGTTTCCTTGATGTGATGGGTATTCTATTTTGTATTGCATCATAATTGGAGAAGTGGAAGATATCTTAATTATTCTAGAAATGTAGGAGTTAAAAACTTGAGCTCTTAGACTATATAAGTCTCCTAATTGATAGGGAAGTTATGATTCATATAAGAGAATGATCTAGGTTTAATGTAAGGTTTTGCCGGAAAAGTTGTAAACATGTCCTGTATGTGATCATCAAGAAGTAGTCGTGGGTAAAACAGTGTGAGTATGGATTCAAGTGAGGAGAGTACTAATGTAGATGTGCTGTTTGAGATAGTATTGTCAAGCTATGTGAATATGTTCGAGCTATCTGGACTATGGCTACTTGAGTCCGTGTTGCTTAAGCTGTAGATGTTACTCGTATTAGACATATTGTATTTTAACGAGTTTTGGACGATTGTTCAAGTTGTGTGAAATTCACATGTAGTATATGTTTGCGGATCTCTTGCGGGGTCATGAGATCTCATTTTCCTTCGCAATAATATATTCAACTTGGTCATAGTATTATAAACTGGTGATCTTTCCTGATTTGGGGGTTCTCGACGTGCAAAATCTTGTGTTTCTTGTTTTTTTATCATTATTATTTTGTTTTTCATTTGGAATCTCATAATCATTCTCTAGTTGGTGTATGCTAAATTAACCATCTTCCTAACAATTTTCTATACAAGGAGGGACCTTGTCCTTCATCACTTTCTCTGCTTGTTGATGCCGTGGCATCTCCTTGCTGCTCCTTAAGTCTTCTCGAGACTTAGCTTGGGACAGTATGGATTTCGGAGCCTACAGTTTTTCATCTTGAGACAAGGATATCAGATTCATCTGGCGTTAGGCGTGACATTGTCCCATTAGATTTCAATGTTCACAAGCTTTGGAATTTTCACCACAAAGTCAATATTTGCGAGTTGGACTACTTGGAAAGTTGGTGTATAGGAGTTCGATAGCCAGTTGAAAGGCTACTTTTGGAAACTGAACTACTAAACTTGTGTTCTATAGCCAGTTGAAAGGCTACTTTTGGAAACTGAACTACTAATTTTGTGTTCTATAGGTTGGAATTGCGAGCTGTCGTCATGGTTGTATCTCATAAGCCATTACTATTATACCTAAATTACTTTATATATATCCTGTTCAAAGCATGCTCTCACTTTCCATTCAGCAGACTAGAATCTCATGGTTTTGATAATCTGAGTTAATTCTCTTCATTGTAACCTAAGATTTGAAGTGGAAACAAATAAACTGGATGCCAAATTGTGTGCCAGTAGAAGGTCTACAGGTTTAACTGAAAGTAATAAGTGATTTAATTCTGTGAATACTAAGAATTCGAGATTTCTTGCAGGTATATTGTTTTGTCCTTTGGTATGCTTAATGATGACTGTGGGGAACAGTGCCATCATCTTAGGTCTGTGGCCAGCACACTTCTGTTGGACATGTTATTGTGTTGTAAGGTGCTTTCTGAGACATTGAATTCAGCTTTTAATGCTGTCTATCATTTGAGGATCAAGTGGAGTACACTTTATTACTATTGTTTTTATTTTCATATATTTTGTTTAATGCCAGAGCTAAGCAAGTAGGACCTGTTCTGAAGGTTGTGCTGTGCCCTTTGATCTTTGCTGTTTTGATTCTCTGGCCAGTGGTTGGCATTGTTGCAACCATTATAGGAGGTGCAGCATATGGCTTTCTTTCACCAGTATTTGCCACTTTCGATGCTGTGGGAGAAGGAAAGGAAAACGAATTTTATCACACTATCTTTGTATGTACTCCATTATTCTGTTTTATGAATCCACCAGGACCGCGACTGAAAAGATAAAAGAAAATAAGTACATGTATACAGAAATTTTATAGCAACATTGGAAAGTCCTTTTTTAATATCCTATAAATTTTTGCTCAACACTGCATTTTTTGACATGCTTTCCACCTGACCTGCAGGATGGAACTTGGAGTACTATTCAGGGTTGCTTTACAGTCATCAGAGATTTTAGTGATGTTTGTTTTCATTCGTATTTCTCAATTATGGATGATCTGCGAGATCGTGGTCCTCCAGATGCAGATTATTATGAGATTAGGTTTGTATTGGTTTTCATAAAATGAATGTATATATCTAACTTCATAGTTCGAACTCTTTGGGTATTTCAGAAAAAACAAATACTGGAGTATGAGATGTGATTTCTTAGCTATTGGCCAATAAGTCATGCCAGTTACATAGCGTTGATACTATTAGTATATTTCTAAATACAGCTCTTGATAAGACATTCAGCATGTGTTTATCTGGACCACTATGCATACAGCTACACGTATGTGATTTGTGCAATTAGGCTTTGAGGCAATTTTATGTGCTTTCTTTTTCTTGTGCATATTGGAAACTTTTTAAAAGGTTGAGTTCAAGATCTTGAGTTGTTCTTGTTTTTATTCTTTTCTGTCAAGTTTTTTAAATGATGATAGTCACTTAATGCAGATTACTTCATCTTCCTGGAGCTGTTTTAGCTGGTTTTCTTGGTCTTTTCATTGATGTACCAGTCATCTCAATTCTTGCCGTGTTCAAAAGCCCTTACATGCTCTTTAAGGGGTGGAAACGGCTGCTGCATGACATGATTGGACGTGAAGGTCCTTTCCTTGAGACTATATGTGTCCCTTTTGCTGGTCTGGCAATTCTTCTCTGGCCATTAGCTGTTATCGGGGCAGTACTGGGTTCCATAGTTTCCAGTGTTTTCCTAGGTGCTTATGCAGGGGTGGTTGCTTACCAGGTTCACTTTTGGATCACTTTTTTTTTTCAGTTCAATTTTACAATCTTGCGATAGTGCTTAATTTTATTTTCTTTATCTGCATCAAATTAAGTCACAAGTTTTGTCAATTTCTTATTACACTTTTGTGAGATCTTTTGGAAACTTTCTGCAACCAGTCTAAGTTTTGGTGAGAAAAAATACTTGTACGTGTATACTTGAGCATTGACTCTCATTGTCTTGTATGCTCGGTAATGGTTACATTATGCTGTGAAAGGCATCCTACACAATGTTGAGGGATTGGTATATAGTCCGGGTTACAGACTTAGATATGCTAGACATCTGGTTATACTTGTACATCTAGACATAAGTTGTACAAATTGTGGGGAGTGGAAGATACTGGAAGGAAGCATCTATTCCAGTTAGGCAGATCGGATATTTTTTTTTCTTTGTTCAGAATGATATAAATGGTTGTGCTGTTAGAAACTCTGGAACTTGAACATCTCATGAAAATAAGAACAGTACTTCAGTTTTCATCGTTGTCCGTGAAAGCATTAGCTTAGCAACTAAATTGTTACTGGAATTGTATCTGCCTTTGGACCAAGGCTCTAGCCTAGCATTACCTTGAACCTTTGCTTTCTGAGGAAATTTCAATGATTTTGGGTTTTACTTGGGACATTCAATAACTTTCCAACACCACTCTGCAACGTGACCTCTGTGACCACAAGTCTTGCTAATTAAATCCTCACCCTTGCTGTACGTTGTAGCTTCAACCCCCAATTTATGCTCTCCGCAACTTCTTTAATTGTTGGTAAGAAGTCATGGTTGTAACTTGTATCCGGTGTATTTTTCAGAGTTTTTGTGAGCTTAATATCTTCTTTTCAACTGCAGGAGTCTTCTTTCTCTTTGGGGCTTCATTATGTTGTTGCCGCCCTGGCCATTTATGATGAATACAGCAATGATGTCCTTGACATGCCAGAGGGAACTTGTTTTCCAAGGTTACTTTCACAAGATTATACTGGGTCAATTGTTAATCACAAGATTAATACATATTTGCAATATATCTCTATGATTTTTTATTATTTTATTTTACTCTCGACAGGCCTTCTTACCGGAAGAAGGATTCATCATTACAGCCTCAATCCCGTGTACCTTCTTTCTCAAGGCCCAATTCTTTCCAGATGATGCCCTCACAAAATGTATCTGTGAAGCGTCCTATGGTTGACTTAAAGCCAATTGAGGTATATTATTTAGATGAATCATCCTGGCATCACAAATTGCGTTAATCTTCCTTTGTGATGACTTGTTCAACTAGTCTGAGTTCATCAAACACTTCTTACTTACCTGCCACTCGTGTAGCTACTAGATGATTTGTTTAAGGAGTGTCATCGCCGTGGTGAAGTACTGGTCTCTGAAGGGATAATAACTGTGAAGGACATTGAAGATGCAAAGTCTGGCAAAGATAACCAGGGTGTCATTAGTATTGGTTTACCTGCTTACTGCATCTTACAGATGCTTATAAGCTCGGCAAAAGCTAATTCTCCTGGTTTGTTGTTAAGTAAGTAACCTTTTTTATTATGCTCCTATTTGCATTTAGCAAAATTGGGAAAGCCCGTGTTTATCCCTTGTTGTTGGGTGTGCAGGAGATAACTTGACTGAAATAACTAGCACAAATAGACCCAAAGATACATTCTTTGACTGGTTTTTCAACCCGCTTTTGATCATGAAGGAACAAATCAAAGCAGAAAATCTCTCACCAGAATTGGAGGATTACCTCGGTAAATTGGTTTTACTGAGCGGCAATCCCAAGAGACTTCCCAGTTCATGCATTGAAAACATTCCTGAATATGAAGTCAAAAGAGCAGAACTTGAAGCATTGGCTCGAAGGTAACAATGTAACTTTTCTCAATCATATGTTTTTGCCATGACAAAAGGCACTCTGAAGAGATATTTTAGGAAAGACTGAACCTTAAAAAAAGGCTAGGTGATAATCATGCATGCCATTTAGCATTTATCTCATCATTTAGCTTATTTATGATAACTACTTTGGAGTCTTGTGATGCAACTTTATTCTCGGCATCTTAAATTTTTTATTCTATTTGATGAAGGCTTCGAGGGATCACAAAATCAATCTCAAGATATCCAACTTTTAGACGCCGTTTTGAAACCCTCACCAAATCCATGTTGGAAAATATGGTAAAGAAGAGTGGCAGAGACCATTCAAGCAATGGATCCGGATCAGCTTCAAGGACAAGTAGAATTGGTCGGATCCTGAGTCAAAGATCATTTAAACACAAAAATGGTGAGAGCGTATCTGACAATGAGCTCCATAATCCTATTGAAAAGGACGTGGAGATACAGTGATGAAACTGTCTTGAGTTCTTTTTGTACAGAACCGTTATATATGCAATTGCATTAGAGGTTTTTAGATTTTATGCCTGTGCCTTAACGAATTTGGCTCCGGGAAAAGTTGAAGTTGTAATCTTCTCTCTTAGCTGCACAAAATAAGTCACATTTGTTGACTTCATATAGGACTTGCATATATTTCCAAGCTTTGGAAATCTCTATCTTCTTTGTTGGTATCTAGTGGGGGAGAAGCAAGCGAATTCAGAATGCCTGTGAACAATGTCTGGTGAATTAGTGATGCAAAAAGACAGATAACGAAGGGTTACAGGAAGTTGGATCTTTCATAGCTGCCCTATGGGCAATCTGGAAATGAGATGATTTTCAGGAACGTAGACCCCAATCCAAATAGACTTCTATCCGTTCTACCGGACTACAGAGGACACAACAAGAGCAGGGACACCTCACTCAAGCAGCCCAAAAATCATACAAGTTAATGGCTCTAGGAAAAGTAAACCTCGAGAAAGGGGTGGAAAGCGGCAATAGCTTGGATAAATGATTCTACTCCCGAGCTCTTTAGCTATGGAAAGTTTTTTGCTTCCTCCCCTATTCAAACTTATACGCAGTTCTCCAAGGAATCAAAGCTCACCTCAATACTAATAGAGGTATACGAATCAAAACATATTGCAAGGAGGTGATTTATGCCCTTCGGGACCGTGCGACAGAGGACAAGGAGATTAAGCCCATAATTGAAGAAATTAGATTCCTAGCTTCTAAACTAGACTGCAATAAAGTTTCAAGGAAAGAAGTCCAACAAGCTCATGTTCTTGCTACCAAAGCAAGAAGAGAGTAATGGACTTTTTGCCTATTTTATTTGTTTTCCCACTGTCAAAAAAAAAGAAAAATATAATATCATTTGGCCTTAATAATACTCCCTCCGTCCCATAATATAGTCTTTCATTCTTTTTGGGTGTCCCAAAATATTGTCTTTATTTCTTTTTAATCAATTTGTTTGGACTATAATATCCTTAATTTCTACACAAACTTTCCAAAAATACCCTTACATTTCTTTAAAAATATGTGCCCCTATTTATTTTTTTTTACACCATTCAAGGAACATTTATTGTTTTTTGATATTTTTTTAAAGGAAAAAGACAATAAATAACTACTTTCAAGATAAAAGCCCTAAAAAAAGCACTTCATTAATTATTATTTTTGGAACATCGTACTACTCCTTCCATTTACCTTAATTCCCGTGAAAAATGAGAAGTAAGCACTATATTATGGGACGGAGGGAGTAATATAAAAGATCTTGTGATCTAAAATGTTTAGAGAGGTAATATATTATTGTAAATGGTCACATTTGGTTCACAAACTCCTCGTAAGTTGTAAATTAATAATTTAATCCAAGACGTAAATAATATATTTCGTAAATAAGAGTATACAATCATCACCACCACCTTGTATATTAACTCAATAAATTTTTATTCTTTTAAATCACTCTGCTCATTTCGAGCATAGTCTAAAGCAAGTTCGTAATCATCAATCTAATCTAAGTAGTTAGGAGTGTTCTGAGAGGAGGAAAATTACTAGTCAGAATTAAAAGCTTACCATTGAATTGTGTAGCCCAAATATAGATCCAATCTTAACCCTTGGCAAGTTTCACTCCAAACCATTGAAAACGTAGGAATCATAAATCTCCTCATAAATTTAGTTAGAAAGATATATAAGAATTATTCCCTAACCAACATATTATTAAGCTTTTTGTTGGAAAAACAATTCCCCAATTCATGAAAGGCAACCAAATGGCTTGTAGAAAATATGTCGGTTTGTTGTTTGCATTTACATTAATCTTAGCTAATCACCCCAACATGAGTGAAGCAATTTCAGATTGTGCAAAAGATTGTATGCCAAATTGCCTACGAGTCGAAGGTGCAAGTATCCCCAATTGTGAAGCCAGTTGCGAAGCTTATTGTGATCAAAAAGATGGTCAAGGTGGAGATTAACATATTCAAGTTTGTAATGGTTCTTGAAAATGATATAGGATATAATCCCTTTGTCTCTTTATGCGTCTCATAAATGAATTGTTTATTTTTTAATCTATGATGCATTCCAGTCTGTTTTTCTCTCCTCGATTTCCCCATTTTTTTTTTCTGTTTGGCTTTCTTGCAACTTCTGGTTAGTTACGTTCTCAATGATCTCTTTTTGTCTTCTTTGAATTCTTCCTTATAGTATGTAAAGTTGGCCCCTAAGAGAGGAGGCAAAGGAATTACCGGAGATAGGGGTGAAAGTTCGGTGTACTGTTTGGATTAGGGCCTAATCCAATTCAATTCGAACAAAATTTGGATTTTAATTTAACAATCCGAATCCAAACCATTTAGAGTTTGAATCCGATCCAACCCAATCCGAATTTTCATACGCTAGATTGGATCCGATCCGAAAATCCGATTTTTTAAAACTTAGTTTTTCGATGAAATAAATTAAGACAACAAATTTTTAGTAGATTTAGGAAATGAGGAATTAAGTGATGTTAGGGTTTTAGGGGAAGGGTTGAAGTCTTATCTTTCTTGGGGTATGGACTAGCTTTTTTTTATAAAAAATTCAATTAAGACTTTAAGCGTCAGGATACATAATACAAGGCATATTACTACTTGGTTATATTGGATTTTTGGATCCAATTACCCTCAATCCAATCCGATCCGAAAATCCAATTTTTCAAAAAATTTCAATCCGAATCCAATCCGAACACAATTCGAATCCGATCCGTATTACTAATTCGGATTGGATTGGATTGAATTTTGGATTTAATCCGAATAACTTTCACTCCTAACTAGAGATATTGTACCCAAGGGCACATGTGTTCGGGAAACAAAGAAACTAGACTCGCATCATGTCTCCGGTACCGAATCGGCACCATAGGCTTATGTTTCAAACATTGTAATGCCACTCTCCTTTCCATATGATATAAACAGAAGGCTGACAAGCCTAACAGCCACACGCCACAATGAAAGATGTTACTCTTTCATGCCTCATTATAAGTCCAATTAAAGACCTCTTTCACGCCTTACTAGTCGGAAAGCACTAACGATTTCTTCTTATATCCATTATTACCTAATTTAGGTTTCGAATTGCATACAGTCCCAACTGGATGAACAAACCCGAACCAAACCCCTCAAATCACCCTCAAAAATAAGGTACGCTTGTAAGAAACTGAAATATATACAAATAGTATGGGACCAAAGAAGATAGAAGCTTTCTCAAAGAATTGCTCAGTTCTATAATTAACTAGAACATTTTAGATGAATAAGATGAAACAAAACCTCACATCACTGTTGCAGGAGCAATTTCTATGGCATACAGAAAACTATATCCCCAGTGTTCAAGTTACAAAAATGGCGTTTATGGATATAATTTCTCCAATTTGGCATCTAGAAATTTAAATTGCTGCACCTGCAAACAACTAAAAAGAACGTTCACTGATCACTATTAGCACACACATTAAATGTGATGCAAGTATTAAGCTTTCTCATTTGATATCACTAGCTACTGGAGAAAATGTGACCAAAGTGAGGCTTGAGGAGATCATTCTGTGATTCTATATTTCTGGTGTGCAACTTTACTTCCAAACAATGTCACCCAAAAATTTAAGAGCTGGAACACCTCTGATCTCGACATCAACAAGTGGTGCTTGGATCAAAGTCAAGGGAGCAAGTTCAGGGTCGCTCTGTATCACATAAAGAGCACGCGTTTGATCCTGGAGATTTTTTTAATTGCACGAACATTGCCAAGTTAGAACATGGATTCATACGTATATAGAAAAACACAAAAGAAAAGAAGTTTATTAGCACAACTACTGCAAATATTTGGGGATGGCACCAAATATGGCGAGGTTTTAAGTTTTTACGTTACGTTAAAGGAAAAATTGACATGAAACACCTCAAGTTCCCACTCATCTTTTAAAGTTATCCAACTTTTGACTATTTAGAGAAAAATCCCAAGTTTGGGGATACCTTCAAGTTAACCTGAAGTGTTGATTTCCTTATGTATAACAGACCGAAAAGGGCTCAACAAGGACAAGAAAAGTAACACTTCAGATCTCCTTGACAAGTCCTCCCAAGAAAGTAGGATTGATAGTGAATAATTAAAAGTTGAGATCCTTATGAGAAGATGGAGAAAGTTGGGATTATTCATGTCATTTTTTCCTAAAACAAAAATAATCCCAAGTTTGATGAACACTCGAAGGAATCCTAAAAATTCTATGTAGTTACATGGGTAAAGTAATGATGAATGGACTTTATTCTTCTGTTATTCTTTCATGACATAAAACCCTAGAAAAACCCCTTTATTCCCAAGTGTGATATATTTGGTGGTGGAGGGGGGTGGACAATATGAAAAGAGGAGGTTTCTTTTAGGGATTTTAAACTGGAAAAGTGAGGGATAGATCACCCATGTGACGACCATATCGAACTTAGAATTATTCTGAGAGTTTGTCAAACTTGGCGTTAATTTATTTTATGACTTCTGTCAGATTTTTCAACATTATATATAGAGCGTTGGTGAAAAGACTTCCATTCGTTTTAGTACAAGATGTTAGCTCCATTAGTAAAATTCAAAAATTAAACACAAGCAGAAGAACTGATAAACTTTCATTGGTACCTTCCTCTTCATTGCACAGAATTTACAATCTGATGCTGATGGTGGCAGAATCTGATTCACAATAAGTCTCTTGACAGGCACATTTTCCTTCTTCAGAGAAGCACAGAGTCTGGCTGATTCATTGATAGCCATAACCTGCATTGACAAAAGAATAGCTATAAGGGTTACAAGCTGCACTGCCTCGAACATTGTAGCATAAGATTCCTACATGTTACATTCTTCATTTACCACTCATCAGTCACCCCAGACTTAATAATGTCTGCACCATAAAATGTATCATAAATATAAAAAACAAACACATACAACAAAGACGGATTATGTCACAGGCAGATGAATGCAGGAGATGGAATTGTCGAAACAAGATAACAGGGAAACAAAAGTTCCCAAAGAGGAGATTTTCATTTAGGAAAAAGAAAAAAAATGGAGGAAGCACACACAGATGTGAAACTTGCACCACTACAATCAATGGGCAAGCCATGTCAAGTGGACGAACACAAATACACAACTAAGCAAAGAAATAGTATCAATACTGCGAAACATGGTCTAAAAACCGCGACATATTAACAAATGATAGTCAAACCACATAAAGCGAAATGGTGGAAGAGAGCAGAAAGGAGGTGAAAAGCAGCAATAGAGAACACTTGGCCGGAAAAGATGCCTAAGACAAAGACCGCAAGATATTCCGGTAAAATAGACAGCGACCGCAGCAATTCGGAGCAGCAAGATTTGACAATATTCAAAGTAGTAATCGGATCTACAGGAGGGATTTGAAGAGAGGAGATAGAGATACGGGGTAGCCAAATTTTCCAATTGTGTGACCAAGGATAGTAGGTCACTGGAGAAGATTATTTTGCTGGTAAAATGACAGATTCTTCTAGGAAAAGTGAGAGTTTGAAACAAACAAAATGTTTTACTTCAAAAAAAAATGCAAATCCTATTTATAACTGCCAGTAAAGTAATATCCCTATTACCGTCGGTATAGTAACTATGACAAACTCTGTTGACTCTGTATCCCGAAATAGCTCTCGCACTTGCACCATTCTTTCCCGTAGTTTCTCCAATTTGCCAGCCTGAAAACAAAGCAAATGCACCTAAATATGACTTTGCACAAGTAGGTTGCAAAAACGGTAGCTGACAACATAAAAGGTCGAGCTTACAGCATCCTGTTGTGGTGGTTGTTCTTTCCCAAAAACAGATTTAAGCGCTGAAGTAGCGGATGTAATTTTTTGCCTTAGCTGCATGAGTGAGGCACAAAGCATTAAGAGGGAAAGAAAGAGCTATGTAGAGAGACCCAAGACAGGAGGGGGAGGGGAGGGCATTGCAGAAAAAGAAAACAATTCTGTACTTAGAAGCACTGCAAAACATGGCATTTTTCTGCTTCAGCTTTATGTTCAAGACACATAATTGCCCTTCACATGGTTGACATTTTTTTTTCTTTTCATTTTCTACTTTCTAAGTTAGTTACTCAAAAGCTTGATCCCTATAAAACGATTTTGCAAGGTGCCATTGCTTTAATAAGAATGATTTTGTGAGCCCCGAACGTTCATACATATAATATATAACATCTTCAAATTTCAAGTCGACTTTATGAAATAAAAAAAGTTGAAGCAAAAAAAACGTATCATTGTGTTTGTAATCAGCACAATTCACAACAAATTTCAGAACGATCATAAAAATTCAACACAGAGAACTTGGACAGTATCATATATTTAATTTAACAGAGGTTTCTTCTACAACAGGACCTCAATCTTTGTTCATTTTGTTCAACCTATCCACACCTAGATCCTTTTACAACAACTTAATCGTTATTCTCATTATTGAAACAATATGAACACGAATGGTTTAACACATCTAATAAGACAAAGAGAAGCAAGGACAACAAGCTTATTATATATCATAGGGATTCATCAAAGCAAGGACAACGAATGGTAATTGACAGATCACCAACAAACATGCTAGACAGCGTCTTGTTGACCCTCACTGTTGAACAAGGTGCAGGAGATAACTACCCAACTCGTTCATCAGCTCGCTAGACTTGCTCTCAAATGACTATTTATCATATTTGCATGTCAGTAACTAGTATAAGGCTGCTATAGTAAGCATTGGCAATGCCTGTGTCTCTCATACTGAACCACAGTCCTTCAACACTCTCTCAGCCCTCCCATCCCTCCCCTCCCCCCCCCCCCCCCCCCCAAAAAAAAAAAAAGGAAAAAGGAAAAGCCCCCAGTTCTCATCTCAGATCTCTGGACTCCGCATCAACCAGAATGGTTCTTGCTATCTGATGTCACTGTAGTTCAAAGTACAGGCCATGGCTGTCAGCATCTATGTCCTACTTTGAACAAAACTGGACCAAGTTGAATATCACACCTGATCATTTTTTTTTTTGAGGGGAAATAATATCACACCTGATCAATATTATTAAGATGAACCACAACTTTTCCAATTTGTCAATTCGAGCTGCAACAGCAATGTGGATGCACAACTCTGTGGCTGCTAAAATCACCAAAAGTGAACCAAAACTTTGTTCTATCCCCTCCCAAAATTGATCTTTCTAACCTGTTTCTAATCACACGTGTACCTATTGAACCTTGATCTCATACTGATACTTTACTTTGTTCAAGTACTTTACAGGTTAGAAACAGTAAAAGTAACATGACATTCTCTTATAAGAAATTGACAAGAGAGCTCATCAATAATAAATTTACATGGCTTTCAGATATGATGGTGCTCCACCAGCTTATTCACTTCAAGTGTTAGCCATTCCTCGTAAATTTTGGCTTAAGCCTGAATGCTGCATTATCCTCATGTATAGGATGATCATATGCTGACGATGAACTAAACATAATGCGGAGTCCCAAAAATCTCTAAAAATTGGTAAACTTGCTTTCACTTGTCATACTACAAGCAAGCTAAACATGAAATTACGAGTCATTAATATGTATGAAGATCTTAACTAAATGAGATAAAAAGTCGGACAATATGCCATGAAAAGAAAATTTTGGAAGTAAAACATAAAGTTGAGAGAAACATTTCATCAAATAAAAGAAATCAAGATATGGAAAAAAGGGCATATTCTGAGCAGCTTTCAGTTCAGTTAATTACCATAACAGAAAAAAAAATACTAGTAAAAACATTAAGTCCATACACTCTAGATTCCCTCCTTTGCACATGATATTTGCTATGGAGAGCAAAACTTATTTCCTCTCAATCTATAGAGACAGAGCATCATCAAACATTAGACATCAGCATATTATCTAATTAGCAGACACCCAGCTGCAAAACATACATTACAAGTTCAACTTATACGGAGTTAAACTTTCATACTTGTAATAAGTAGGAAGAGAGTAAGTTTACATGCATATCTTAACAGAGAGGTCTAGTGTTCACAATTTTCATTTACAGTCCGTGTTCCATAACTTTTATTTAGCAAAGTGAAGCTTTGAAGACCTAGGCCAAACGCACAGGTGAAATAAAAAGAATATAACAGACACTAGACAATAATTATATCCTACTGGAGACAAGATGAATTGTATAAATTAAGTCAAACAATTTGTGCAAAGTACTGGTGGTGTCAATACTTTCCAATGAAATACTGATAGATGAGTTAGTAACACACCTTTAGTATCTTACCAATAGAGGCATCTAAAAAATCCGGCAATGATAAGAGTCGCAACGTGTGACCCTGATATAAAAAAAACAAAGCAAAATGGAGTTAAAATATAGGTCATTGAATAATACTTCCTCAGTTTCAAACATGGAATTAAAACTTAGCAATGTAATTACGTAACGGCCATCATGTACGGATTTTGAATTTGCCGTTCCGCAAAATGTCAGTTACCTAATGCAAAGACAAAAATCAAGGTATTCTTGCCGCAATGGACTTGCCACATTTGAATGCTACTTTCTCCAGTACGTTTGTTAATTGTCAGAATTGGCCAATAAAGAGAAAGGGAAAACATATATTGCAACTAGAAAAACAACAAGCACACACCGAAGAAGGGAGAAGAATGTGCTATGCACTTTCAAGTTGGGTAATGTATGACTTAGTGTTTGTTTATATTGATAATAGGATGGAGCATTCATGTTTTAAGTAATCATTCATTCACCATATGTATAGCCCAATAATATGATAAGTTCGGTAATATTATGTTAAAAAAATCCACTATTGTGATTTTCTTCAAAATTACACCACACCAACCGCGATATGTTGCATTCATATGTTAGAAGTCCCTTCCGCTTCATCACATCTGTCACCACAAACAAGAAAGCATCCGCAGTTTTCTTCCTTGGTTCCAATATAAGTGCAACACTTCCCTTTTCCGAAAGTTTCAAAATAATTGCAACATTACCTTGTTTGGCTAGTGGTTCTCTCTATCTCCCTCTTCATCATATAGATCCTTGTTTTTGTCTCTCTATCTCTCCTTTATCACATGGGATCCTTAAACACTGTGCCTACCCCCCATGTTGTAATTATTTTGGAAAAGAAGAAATATGAGCGCAATGACTTGCTTTCAGCTTTGGTAGCAAACATGTTAAACTTTGACAATGAATCCTCAAACGTTAATCTAAAATAATTCAGAAGATATAAGTGTCTTTTCACAAGAAATTTGTCAACAAAGTGTTCTTATGTTAACTAATTTTCAGGTATGTCCACCACTCTCCTAGTCTAGACTAGTCAAGGTTTCGCACATTGTCATCCCTCTAATTTTGTTGATCCACATACTTATTCAAACTTAATTTATACTACACTATAGTCTAAGCTGACTTCATTTACTCTCTAAATCAAAAAATTGAAATAGAATTTAAGTTAAAAAATAGTACAATATCTCACCGTTGGAGCAGTGTCAAAAACTATTCGGGTGAACATACTATATTCTTGAGATTCTAGGAATTGCATCACCTAGAAAAAGAATACAACCTTCAGTAAGACTTTAGTAAAATAAATCAAACAGTCTTGAACGAGAATAATACCAAAAGCCATAACGAAGAACAGGTAGAAAAATCATACCTTGGATATTGCCAGAGCTTCATCTAAGCCAGGTGGTGGTGTGTCTAAAAGCTCCCCGAGCTTCAACTCCCCTAGCTTTGTTAATCAAAATAAACACAGCAGGTCAAAACCAACCTGGCGACCGAAAAAACGACTAATAATACTGGAAACAACCTATATAGTAATGCCAATTCATTGCACGGCAAAAATAGAAGGACAAGACCCAAGGTTGATAGCTCCCTGCGACAGGTATAATAATACAATCTACCTGGTCTGCAAGCATGCCAAGGCCCATGCTGTCCATGAAATCTTTTACTCCAGTTCCTCCATTTTCCTTACTCACGCTACGGAAATCGTCCCTTGCCTTTTCTGGGTTGATCTGTTATAATGCTAAACCAAATTAAATTTCTAAGTGCGTATGCCACTGCAAATTTTTTTAAGGTAACAACTAGAATCATACACACAGTGAAACAATCAGTCGCAATATAAGCGCGGCAGTCACATATACCTCAAGAGCAAATAGTGGAGATTCAGGCCCTTCAACAGGCACCAATGATCCTCCAGTCAAGTCCTAAGAACATAAAAGAAAACATTGATCCAAGTAGAATATTAGCTCAGTGAAGAATGAGCCAGAGATTTGCATGAAAACGTAATATGTCAAAGAGGCAGAGTAGCAAACCTGTGCAAAAGAATCACTTAATGAATGAGCTGGATCAGTTGAAACCACCAAGGTAGGATGGCCACTGTTAGCAAACTTTACAGCTAGCGACGCTGCACAACTTGTTTTTCCAACACCTCCCTTCCCACCTAGCATGTAATACTTCCTCTTGGTCCCTGAGGCCATTTCATCAAATCCAGCTGTGGTTTCAGCTGGAGTAGCTACTGACCTTACTGCTAAAGGCAAAATCCAAACACCATCTCCCAATGAGAAAAAAAATTAATTGCTAATTTAAACTATGTCAAAGAACACCCCAAGAACAAAAGTGGGCTCTCTTAGCTTGTATACTGCAAGGGAAGAAAAGAAAAAGAAAAACAATGGTAGTGATCTCTTGTTAGTGAAGGTTGTGTAACTTTTTACATCAAGCATCTCCATTATAAAACATTAATTTATCTTTCTTTAATCTCCCTATCATTTTTTACTCATATCTCTGAAATGTAATAGGTGGTAATGAAAATCAATAAATGATTGTCCTTGAAAAGTACAACCCAGTAGATCGAAGCTCGCTTGAGAATTGGAATATTCATGTGAATTTCCACATAATCTTCATCCCTTCCTTTAAATATATCACCCTATACAAATGAGCCAATGTTCATAAGCTCCCTAATCCTCACGAAAGGGATGCAAATTTCTATAACCAGCCATGCATGTTGTAAGATTTCGCAAACTACGACTTGTTTCATTTATAGAAAAGCTATAACTCGGCAATATAATTTGCAAGAAACCCAGGAAACACTTACACTATACAGTTGAGCTCATTTTATCCCCAGAAAAGCAAAATTAGTGATAGTAATCTGTGTGTTAAGGTATTAACCTACATGTGAGCTTGTCCCACATTGAAGAAAAAGAGAAAGGATGACTAACATATAAGGCTTAATGGCCATTTCTCCTATTTCCAATTGGTTTTAGGATGGGCATAAATCCGGGTTTTGTGCATAATACTCTCTCCTCTGGTATGGGCCTGGCCCAATGATGTTATTTGTCATAATATCAGACAATCATGGCCAATTGTTGTTCCTATGTAGGGAGGGCCTAGAAAATTGTTTGGAGATTGTATCCCAACAATAGTGTTTGCCCCATGTAGGAGTGTTATTTCATATGGGCTCATATGTGAGGGAGTGTTACTGTTAACCCATATGTGAGCTTGTCCCGTTAGAAAAAGAGAGGATAGACTAATATATAAGCTTAATGGGCTCATATAGTGTGTGTGGTCGACTCTCTCTCCGGTGTAGGCTATGTCTACCGGCCCAATGATGTCTTTGTCACTATCTTAAAACCTTAAAGTCACAAAAGGTATTCCCCCTTGAATTCCAAGAGAACAACCATTAAAATAGCTAACTTCCACAATCAAGAAAATACAAGAAACCCAACTCAAAAAAAGTATGAAAAACACAGCTAAATCAAACCAATAAAGATAGATAAACTGGGTAAATTATATTCCCTGAACAAATGCACTCCTAATTCAAAATCAGAATATTATCTAATAACAAAGAATATTAAAAGTAGGAGAAAGATATATAGAAATAGAAGAAATTGACTGACCCTGAAGTAAAAATCTCTGAGTATTTTGCGGGCATACAGCTGGGGGAAATTAAAGCTGAGGGTATGGTTAAATTTTTAGGATAGGAAGAGGAATACTGCGATTGGAGGAATGATGAGCAAACCCAATTTGCGACATGGAAGAAGCGAAGGAGCGGACTAAGGTACTCGCCATCTCTGCTGCTCAGGCTCAACACTGTGCACATTCCATAAACACCGTAATTGACTAATAGCGGGCAGTCGGTAATTAGAGAAGTCGATACGCGTCTTTCTCCTAGCCCCTAGGCTAAAATATGGAAGTACTGAGCTTGGATAGGGGTCCGTCGTGAGAGGCC